>OZ007501.1:134316623-134724474 GCA_963931805.1 Microdon myrmicae | reverse complement strand
AAAGAGAACCAATATATTTATTTATCTTTTATTTATTTTTTGTTATACGGCTTTTATTTCTCTTAACCTAGCCGCTAGTTCCGCTAGTCAGCGTAGGGACATTAGAGCCTCGGGGCTCTTCCGCCACTGGATTTGTATCCCCGACGGATTCGATACAAATTCCAGCTGGTGGTAACCGGCTGCGCCAAAATTGTTATGTGTTAATTAACAATATATATATTAAGGTATGTGTATTATTTAAGGGTATTTAATGTGGTAAGTTAGGTGACTTACGTGAGTTTGACCGTTGAGCGGTCGCTGGAGCAACTGCTTGTCTGCGACTGGTTGTAGGGGACTTTGATTGGTTGCTCCCCTGTTTAGCGTCGGTTGGTCAAACTGAAGTTCTTGATGTCAATGTTGACGTCAAGTACACAAACGAATATTTTCGTCGTATTCAAATTGTTTTTATTTTGTATTTAATTTCGTCCGTGCTGGTTCGGAGATTTACGTTGAATGAATTAATGATTTTTTTGGCCGTTGACGTTTTATTTTATTATTCGACGCCAACGCCGGTTTTTATTATTTTCTCTGCCCAGTAGAATTTGCATAAAGTAGTTTATGCAAATTAACTACTTGGCGAGTTTTTCTCTTTTTATAGGTAAGGAGGGGAAACTAACGAAGGTGGATTAGTGGATTTTGGGGGACCTGGACTCAAGGTCGGTCCGTAACAAAGCGGACCAGTCTGAAGTGAGCGTCAAGACACAAATGTATCGATAGGGAACGTTTGTTGTGAACGAACCCTTATTTTTTTTTATTTGGTTGCTATGACATCTGTCAATATTTAGTTTTATATTTAGTATGGATCAAGTCATTGTAGAAACAACATCATTTTTTTTAATCCTGTTATGTCGAATTTTGTACCAGAAAATGATAATTTGCGGAAAGCATTAATTTTTTGTGTTCATTTGAAGAAAAGTGCTGCAGAGTCGCATCGAATGCTTGTCGAGGCTTATGGTGATCATGCTCTATCGGAAGCAACGTGCAAAAGATGGTTTAACCGGTTCAGAGATAATGATTTTGTTGCGCGAAATCAAGAACGTGGAAGACCACCAAAAAAGTTTGAACACGCCGAATTGCAAGCAATATTGGATCAAGATGACACTTTAAGTCAAAAACAAGTGGCACAAATGTTAAATGTTGCACAAAAACAATTTCTGGCCGTTTAAAAGCTATGGGAAAGATCCAAAAGTGTGGAAACTGGGTGCCACATGAATTGAATGACAGGCAGATGGAAAAGCGAAACACCACATGTGAAACGTTGCTTCTACGACACGAAAGGAAGTCAGTATTGCATCGAATTGTGACTGATGATGAAAAATGGATTTATTTTAAAAATCGTCAGCGTCGACTGCAAAGCCTGATTGGTTCGAAAAAAAGACAATGCTCTGTGTTTGGTGGGAACAGAAGGGGGTGGTGTATTATGAACTTCTAAAACCTGGCGACACTTTTGCTGCGCAACGCTACCGACAACAAATGATCAATTTGAACCATGTATTGATCGAAAAACGACCAGAATGGGCCACAAGACACGGAAAGGTAATTTTGTTGCATGATAATGTTCCGAGTCATACAGCAAAATCCGTCAAAGAAACAATAAAAGCTCTCGGCTGGGAAGTGTTACCCATCCGCCGTATTCACCAGACTTGGCTCCTTCCGACTACCATTTGTTTTCATCGACGAGACACGCATTAGCTGAGCAGCATTGCAAAATTCTACGAAGAAGTCGAAAAAATGGGTCTCCTGGCGTGGTATCCACAAATTGCCAGAAAGGTGGTCGAAATGTTATTGGATTCCAACGCTTCCATCCTCTGACAAACCAGATTTGACCGCGCGAAGCCGCAGACTCCGCCCTTAAAACGGAATCATGAATGCAAGTCGTAACCTGAGCAACGAAGAGATGTCGAATCAGTTGACAAATCGACCTGGGTCTCAGTTACGGCAAGGATATCAGGTTTCGTTGTTTGCAAATATTGGTAGACGGCGTTTACATTTGTATTGGTAAAACAAATCCCCCTGATGTTACTAAATGCCGTTATCAGTCGAGCGTGGGCAGAGCCTCGAGAGCGATCCCGATTATGCGATGACGAGCCTCTTAAAGTTCGGTTATTTATCATGATATCTTCATGATGTTCCCCTTGACATAGTCCCCCGGAGATCCGAATGGAAGATTAGTTAACCTCCGGAAATCTGTATATCAGAAGGTACCATCAGACTTATCTCCGTGTCAGTCCGGTCCATCAGCCACACATCCGGAACACCGTCGAAGATTTCTCTCGACGATATCGCGAGATGTACAGCGTAACGGGGTGGTATCTTACCTGGGGACCGACTACCACCTAAACTAACCTTTTCTCGAACCGATCCATCAGCCAACCCCCGAAAGATGGCCAGGGATTTCTCCCGACCATCTCACGGAGCCTATCGCTTGATGGGGTGGTATTTCACCGGGCGACAGGGCGTTGGGATCCCACGTACCACTCGGCCTTTAGTCGCCTCTACGTCAAGCCGACCTAGGTGGGAGTATATTCTAACGCTCTACTCACAGGCCGTATTCAAGTTCCGTAATTATCGGCTAACCTTCAACTGTTCCACACAAACAAACTATATATCAGTCAATGCGAATTACCGATCGAGCAATGACACAACACCAATGAATATCCTTATCGTCACTGGAATTCTCCGAAGGATCTCCTCGCTCAGCTAGGCGGCATTGGTTCGTGACGCTATCCTCTGACAAGATCACCCCAAATCAACCGATCGCGATGCTGGATTCTGTCCAGGTAAGCTAGGTATTTTAACACATACTTTTCTGAAGGCTTAAAAAAGTTGGAGGGACGTTCTGTCAAAGTGTATTGCACTATAAGGAGATTATGTTGAAAAATAAAAAAAAATTCAGCCCAAAAAATTTGTTTTTCCATTTTTTTCTTAAGACTTATTGACCTGTCCTTGTATATAAGATAGCTCCTCAATAGTATACTGGTTAGTATACCCGCCTGTCAGGCGGGAGATCGGGGTTCGATTCCCCGTCGGGGAGCCTCTGGCGCAAGACTAATGACCTTGCCCGGAAAAAACAAATCATTATGGAAAACAAGCCTCAGGACTTGTTAAATAAGGCCAAGACCGGTTCCAGGTTGTAGTGCCGATGATGATGATGATGTATATAAGATAGTTCAAATTATCACTTTCTTAATTTTGAAGAGATTAAAACGTTTTTTGAATGCAATTTTCTTAGATTTGACCTTAAATCGAAAAACAGGGTTTTAAATTCTGTCATTCTGTACCAATAAAAGTGAAGAGAATGAATTTTGTCAGAGTGGACTGGTGAGACGACGAAGAAAGCACACAACGACAAAATAACCAACAGACTACAGACAGTGCCCGAATTGTTGATGTGGCTTGTAGTATACTAGCTACAAACTTAAAAGAAAAAATGTACATTTTCGCTAATTTATTCTGCGTCAATTTAGCCCTAGATGCTGATCCTTTAGTTTTTGGGGCAATCTATGTTATATGAATGAAGCTTACTTAATAATATTCTCTGCCAGAATCGAAGAGAGGCTTCGAAAATATCTAATGTGATTGCTCTTGATTCACCATGCTTTTTAATTGCAGATGTCTCAAGCAGTCCCACATGGACAGGTTGCAGTGGGGTCTGTTTCGGCGGTCATTTAAGTGTTCATTGCATTCCAAATATTCTGTCAACTCTGTATTGATTACATTCCCATCACCCTGAACAACATGGAGAGCAAGGCAATTTGCCAATCAGCACCGGACACTTTTTACCCTTCAATTCGTGTGATTTTTCAACATAGATTTTCTGTGTACACACGTGAAATTGTTAGCTAAGAACAGACGACTGTTTTGGGCATAATTTTTAAGGACTAATGCTGGTATTCCGTCCAGTCTGGTTGCTTTCTTCCAATCGAGTCCGCAAAATTTCAAACCTAATATTGATGATTGTACTGAAGACTTTGCTCAAAATTTCGAATTGAGTCTGTGTATTGCTGTCTTGACAGAAATACCCCTTCAAAATACAGTATCGGATGGAATCACTGTATCGCCACTTCAACAAAAAAATATAAAAAACTCCATAAAAATGTTTTTTCATCAATAGTGCAGGGTGTTAAACTCTGTCGAATCCTTTCGAGATAGCTATTGCTGCCCTACTCAAAATAGTGTATATACTGACTCTATATTCAAGACGGATTGAACCAAAAAAGGCAAAATAATCATCATCATTCGGCACTACAACCGGGATCCGGTCCTGGCCTTTTTGAGCAAGTCCCGACGCTTGTTAAATTTTCCATAATAATTTGTTTTTCCGGGCAAGGTTATTAGCCTTGCGCCAATCAAAATAATAAATCCCCTGAGAATTGAGTACGTTGACGAGTTAACCGATACTTTATACTTTACCTTTAAAACCATGAAGACTGATTTCAAGGTAATACATAGAATATTGTGTATACGTCGCCTCGGAAAAACAAATTTTGACTAAGCGCGGTTTTTCTTTTTGTGAGGGGATGCACGCCAATCAATTGATGAACTTAATTTGAATATGGTAAATGAGTTGTAAGGTGCTCCTTCGTATGTTGAAAACTATGTCGTTAAGTAAACCTCAAAAAATTGCTGAACTGATTTACATTGGGAATCACAGTAGTTGAACGTGGACGTTTTTCATTACTCGGAGAATTCTCCCCGAGTATTCTCAATTTCTTTGTCAATTTACATTCAAGGAATTTTCTTTTTACAAATGTTTCGCACGCATTTGTCCTTGAATACAATAACACCCGAGCAATCTTTCGCCTCACGTGATCTGATTTTCAAAATGTTTGTATCAAGTTTAGAGCACTCGATAAATATTAAATTTTATGGCTTATTGGATTTGTACTCAAAATAAAGATACGACTACTACACTTCCCACGGATTCCCCCAAACCGTTTTACATTGATTCCAAACTCTTTCCCTTATTCACAATTCTCGAAAATATGTTCAAAATAATACAAATATAATAATAACACCAAACAAGTGGCATGTGCAATAAACAACACAGCCTTTACATTTATCAGATACACCCTCTCTTCGTAGACCACAATCACTTCACCCCTGGGGGTGTTGGTATACAAATAACAGTATTTAGCATCCCTGAAACGTGTGTGTGGTTTACTCTTAATGTTATTATTACACGAAAGGGGTTGTATTGTTCTTTTCTTTTCACTTTCCAGAACAAACATGGTCTACGACATGGCCCATTTGGTGCCTGCACATAGCATATCCTTGGGACGGTTCTACATACCCGAACAACACACTGTGATGCAATGTGAGAATGTCCCTCAAACAACAGCCCATACACCACGAAGACGAACAACACCTATTACAAATCTGGACCCCGCAGAACTGGTAGGACTGTCCCGAGAGGAACGCCGTCGACGTCGGCGAGCTACACTGAAATACCGTACCGCGCATGCAACCAGAGAGAGAATCCGAGTAGAGGCGTTCAACGTGTCCTTTGCGGAACTTCGGAAGCTGCTCCCAACTTTGCCACCTGACAAGAAATTATCCAAAATTGAAATCCTTAAACTTGCCATTTGTTATATCGCCTATTTAAATCATGTACTGGAGACATAGATCTAAGGAAACGCTTGATACGAAACTTATTTTAAGTTGTGCAGTCGATTATGTGATAAATAGTTTTTAGTTTTGTTTCTTTTTTTTCCTTTTTTGAATGTATATCGAAGACTTTAAGTTAATAAACACTTTTGCCTGAAG
This sequence comes from Microdon myrmicae, assembly GCA_963931805.1. Lineage (NCBI taxonomy): Eukaryota > Metazoa > Arthropoda > Insecta > Diptera > Syrphidae > Microdon > Microdon myrmicae. The sequence continues at coordinate 134,718,669 of OZ007501.1, read as the reverse complement.
AAATGTTAAAGTGAATTCTGATGGTTGGTTGGGGTTCGCTCGAGCATCAGCTGGCGTTCCTATTCGTAACTTCGGCAATGGAGTGTTTTTGGGGAACGCCATCTGCGGCCGAGGGTGGAGCTATGTTAACAGCCATGTTGTGGGCACGACAATTGGAGCCTGCGTAGTTTTTTATGTGAAAAGAAATTACTTTTTTTCATTCCGTAGAATTCTATGATGGAAATTTAACTGTGTGCTTTAATAATTATTAATTTTCTAGGTGACCTTTAATACATTACTTTTTTATTGAATCTCTTTATATAAAACAGTGGCAACCCTGAACAAATGCGAACTGCTTTACGGTGATTTTGTGATTTATAAATAAAACATTTTTTGTTTTAATTTTAAATATGCATTTATAACACGTAGCGGAACAAGTTTTTTGTTTTCAATTTAGTATTAAATATAATACTTAATTTACTTTTACAATTTATTAATTTTTATAAATTACAATTTTATTTTTGTTTTTCATGTCTTTGGAAAGTATTGTTATAGTAATAACAATTTAATTTCGTAGTCGGCTTTCCGCTTGTAGCGATCCTAAATCGCTACCCCTATCTAAATCCCCAATATCATCAAACAATCCCATAACGCAAATCCAATTCCACATAATAAACCCAAATCCTAAATTTTCCATTGCTTCATATTCAAATCCCATATTGAGTCACATGTACAACGAATTTAACCAAAATAAATTCATCATACATTGACTCAATTCCTAAAAACCTTGACATCATGAAATGCTAAATTCAAAACGCATTTCATGATTTCCCTTCCTAAAAACCCATCAGTAGATCACCAGGGGCCGAACCTATGGCCAACGAAATAAAAACCCAGTAGTAGATCTCCAAGAGGATAGAGCGTCGATTCCATACATGAAAAAATAAAGTCAAGGATATTGAAAAGGTACTTCGGACTGTTTGATTTACTAACAATTTCGATCCAAAAGGTTTATAAGCGGTGTGCTGTTCAGGGAGTTAGAGAACAAAGCAAAGGGTGCTATTTCCCATGTACAGATTGAGTAAAACAAATTAAGCCAAGCGAGACATTTGAGGCTCCACAACTCGTGAAATTCCAAGAGATCACAACGCACCCCGGAGGGAATTCACATTGTCTTGTATGGCATTCGAAAGAATATTTGAAACACCAGTATACAAAGGAGCAACGAGTTTCTGGTGGGTTGCGAGGCGATACACTCCGCACCTGACTGGACAAGTGAAAAACATAACGATGCCCATCCTGTCCTCAACACGCTCGTTGAGGCCGTGTGTGGCTAAGCCCGTAGGTGAACTGTTCTGGGAGCTGAGTGGCCAAACAGAATCTCCTGCTCGTCCAGCCCAATTAAAAAAAAACAACATTTTTACTTTGACCGCGGATGCGGTAGTTTTTTTTTTTAATTTTCCTTTTTGGTACCAGACCGTAGTTGCGGTCTAACGATCAATCCATTAATGACCGAATTTAGATTCGAAAAAAAAACCCTTTTATAGTGCCAACATTTAAATTTAATATAATTTTCCTTCCCACGATCGCATCGTTCATCTTGAGATCGTTATTCGATGCTATGCTAACGACGATGGGAATTGCAACCTTGCAATATTGTTTCCAATTACCTTGAACAGCGACATTACGCCTGCTCCGGCTGTAGCATACCCCAAGGCTATGGGAAAATTTCGGTCAACAGATCCAGGAAGTTATCCGGGTACTTGGAGGGCCCAGATTTGCTAATAGGGACGATCACCGCTGTTTTCCAACTTTTAGGGAAATGTGAAGCGTTTATTATGTGGTTGAGAAGAACGAGAATCGGGAGCAAGTTGCCTGGGTGGAGTCTTTTGAATAGGAGGTTAGGGATTCCATCTAGGCCAGTCGATTTTTTATTGTTACGTGAAGTAATGACTTCGGATAGTTCTTCAAGGCTTAGGAATGTGTCGATTCCTACGGGGTGTGATGCTTTATTGGTTTCGGTGAATTCAATAATAAATGGTGTAAGGGATGGCTCCAGTGAGCGTGGAATGTAATCGTTCACGGTATCGTGGAAATTTGTTACTGGGAGGGTATCGTTTTGCTTATGGACTTTGCAGGAATGTTCAGCGAGAACGTTTGCTATATCAGTGTCCGACTGGACGATGTTATTATTAGTTGGGTGAATAAGATAATCTGTTCGAGGCTTGAGTTTGCGACCCGTTAGTCTGTTTATGTTTTTAAATAGATCGCGATTTGGTTTGATACTGTTTAAGGTGGATGTGTAGGTCTGATTAGTGAAAACTTTTAGTTGTCCATTTATCAAGGAGGTCAATAGCTGGATCTGTTGTTTAATAAAAGGTGAGTAGCTAGTGTGCAATTTTCGTCGGAGTTGTTTTTTTATACGTAATAATTTTGTGAGTAGGTTGGGTAGGGGTTTTCCTAAGTGATTATGAGGAACGATAGTGGGAGTATGGCTGAAGAGAGCATTTCCCAGTATTTGCTCTATTTGGGCCGCTGCTTGGTCAATTTGTGTAGGGGGCAGGTTAGAAGATTCCGGTAAAGAAAATTTTGAAAAGCTAGCAGCAATATCCTTATTGACTTTTTTCCAGTTTGTTTTGGTGAAATTTGGAATAGGATTCAGAGTGTAGAGTGGTTCAAGTGAGGGGATTTGAACCGAGGTGTGGACAGAGCCATGATCCGAAGGGAATGTGAATGACACTGTGGGAGGATTAGATGAATAGCTATCTTTAGACTTTAGGAAGAAATCGATTGTTGACTTGGTTGAGCTGCAAATTCGAGTAGGTTGCGAGGCGATACACTCCGCACCTGACTGGACAAGTGAAAAACATAACGATGCCCATCCTGTCCTCAACACGCTCGTTGAGGCCGTGTGTGGCTAAGCCCGTAGGTGAACTGTTCTGGGAGCTGAGTGGCCAAACAGAATCTCCTGCTCGTCCAGCCCAATTAAAAAAAAACAACATTTTTACTTTGACCGCGGATGCGGTAGTTTGTTTTTTTTTTAATTTTCCTTTTTGGTACCAGACTGTAGTTGCGGTCTAACGATCAATCCATTAATGACCGAATTTAGATTCGAAAAAAAACCCTTTTATAGTGCCAACATTTAAATTTAATTTAATTTTCCTTCCCACGATCGCATCGTTCATCTTGAGATCGTTATTCGATGCTATGCTAATGACGTTGGGAATTGCAACCTTGCAATATTGTTTCCAATTACCTCGAACGCCTGCTCCGGCTGTAGCATACCCCAAGGCTATGGGAAAATTTCGGTCAACAGATCCAGGTGTTAACCGATTCAAGGTGATGAAAACAGAAGGCATATGCTATTTGATGTTTAGGATTACAAATAGCAATATCATGCAACCTTAGCGTATAAGTATGCTTGCCTGTAATAGGATAGAATCTGGGAATTGCAGAATTGCAATTCTGTTGTTACTCAACATGGGCATAGAAAAATGGTATGCGGTAATAGCATATGCTATTCCAAGGTTAGGGGATTGCAAGATTTCAAGGTGATGAGAATTTTTGGGGCTGCGTATAGCAATAGCCTGCAATATTAAAGCACGGGTATGCCTGCATGAGTTAGAAAATGAACGAAGCGGATATCAAGTTTGTCTGGCTGGAAATTAAGAAAAGAAAGAGGAAAAGAGAGTTTCTGGTGCATATTCGTTTTTAAGAATCCAATTGCAATGGAATGGTATACCATTGGTATGTATGTATGTAACAAATCCCTTCCTCCTTCTGATAAGACAATTATTCTTGGAAGAGGAATAATTCTCAAAAATAAAATACACTCCGGTTAGATGGGCTTTGGTACTGGGTCTTGTTTTACAAGCTTTGGCACTGGGTTTTGTTTTACAGTTTGCTTTCTTTAGTTTAAATTTTTATATATAAATATTTTTTGAATTGACATTTTAATTATTTGATTTATACTTAGATTGTGGCGAACAATTTTTTTTTTACATTTAAAAATGGTGTTTTTTTCTTTCTTTAAGAACATATGTGTAAAAAACGTTGTTTTTTTTTTGTTTGCATTAATTTTGTTGTTTGCTCTCTTATTAATTAAAGGTCTTTTTTTTACATTTAAATTATTGAGTTTGTATAGGATTTTGATTATTACTTATTTTAAAATACTGATTACAACATTTGTAGAAAAATTTGTTTATTTACATTGTTGTGGTTGTTTAGTTTCATTTTTTTTAATATAATAGTAGAATGTATGAAGTATAGATGCTTAGAGGTTCAGGTTTTGTAAATACTTTTTTGTACAGGTAACAATTTTGTTATAAAGGGTGGTTAAATTTTAAGAGCCGATGTTGAATGTGAACCACACCTAAACGTCAAGTTTTTTTCTGCATTTCATTTGACATTTCTCAATTTCAGACTAACTCAATTTGAACCATGGAAAAATACACAATCGAGCAACGCGTTAAAGTTATTCAGGCTTATTATGAAAATGGCCGTTCAAATCAAACTGCATATCGTGCACTTCGTGATTTTTTCGGTCAATTTAATCGTCCAAATGTGCGTACAATTGGAAAAATCGTGCAAAAATTTGAGCAAACCGGGTCTGTAGGAGATGTGAAAACACCAGTGCATGCTCGTACAGCTCGTACTGCAGAAAATATTGCTTCTGTTCGCGATAGTGTGGCTGAAGAGCCGTCCACCTCAACTCGTCGTCGTGCCCAAAAATTGCACCTCTCACGCTCGTCGTTGATGAACATTATGCATAAAGACTTGCATTTACACGCTTACAAGGTGCAATTGACTCAAGAACTAAAGCCTCTTGACCATTTCAAGCGTCGTCAATGGTCAGAATGGTGGCAAGAAATGGCAACAGCGGATGATCAATTTTCGAAGAAAATCATCTTCAGTGATGAGGCACATTTTTACCTCAGTGGATTCGTCAATAAGCAGAATTGCCGCATTTGAGCGAATGCTAATCCAAAAGTGATTGTCGAAAAACCAATGCACCCACAAAGAGTGACTGTTTGGTGCGGTTTATGGGCTGGCGGCATCATCGGGCCGTATTTTTTCCAAAATGAGGCCGGTCAGGCAGTTACTGTGAATGGTGTTCGCTATCGTGAGATGATAACGAACTTTTTATGGCCCGAATTGGAAGATATGGATGCGGACGATATGTGGTTTCAACAGGACGGTGCCGCTTGTCACACAGCTAACGAAACAATGGCTCTTTTGTGCGACAAATTCAATGGCCGTGTTATCTCACGTGGTGGCGATGTCAATTGGCCGCCAAGATCATGTGATTTGACACCGTTGGACTACTTTCTTTGGGGTTATTTGAAAGAAAAGGTGTACGTCGACAAGCCAGCAACAATTCAAGAGCTAAAGGATGAGATAATTCGGCACATTAACGGCATAGAACCTCAATTATGCCTCAGCGTCATCAAAAATTTGGACCAGCGGATGGAGGTGTGCCGCCGAGGTGGCGGCGGCCATTTGGCCGATATTTTGTTCCATACATAATTGAACCATACCAATATTATCATAATAAAAAGAAATGACAATAATTTCCTAAATAATTTGTGTTTTATTCAAAACCAACATCGGCCCTTAAAGTTTAACCACCATTTATATATACTTATCTTTGCATACATTTGGGCGGAGTCCATTTCAAGATCACACCAAGGCTAACATCTCTCCATACAACCACTGAAAATCCTAACTTGGAAAATATTCTGCAGGGGTTCTGGGAACTTAAGAAAGTTCCGAAAACAAAGATGCCTTCACCAGAAGACGAACAATATGAAACACCTTTCTGCAGATCTCATCCAACAGCGCAATCTTCAGCCCATACTCCTACTGGTCAGCATATTATTCTTCCTACTGGCAACCTAAATACTCAACCTCTCTTGCTCAATCAAATGCCAGTTTTAGTTCAACAAAATACGCCACAAGGTGTTCAACTTATTTTATGACCACAACACCATCAAAATATAAACAACAATGTAGATTCTGATTGGCATCTTGTGCTGTCACCGCATATGCAACAGCAACAATCTCAGCAGCAGTGGTCGTAGCGGCTTAGGTAAAACACGTCCCCAACTGCAAAAACAACAGCCACAACAATCACTTTGAATTCTTAACGTAAACGATGCTATGCAGTTGGCGACTATTCAAACATTTATAGTTTCATCACAGACCAGCCTTACTCAGCAAACGCCGAACTTACAAACTATCGAGACCAACACTACAAAACCGGCTATAACCCAACTAAGTGGACTTCGTGCTGAATCAGCGGCTTCATTGGCTGCACCTCTATCTCAACAATTTATGAACGGCCACACTCTAAGCCACGGTGTAGCTGCATATTTGCGAAGTCTTCAACTTAACGACAACTCCCTCGCTCAGATACAAATGCTCTGATCCTTTCACAACTGCCAACGCAGTTTCAACAGAGCTTAACAGGATTTAATCAAATCAACCAGATATTAATCTTAACCAATTGAATAGTACAAATATTCACCAAATAGCTACCGTGGCTGATGCGGCAGATATCGCCTTTCAGGCACCTCCTCCACAAGATGTCGGAGATTAACAAATCTCGACAACCGCAACCGTTATGCCAGCCCAGAATATCCCATTATACGACATAGCTTCACCAGCAGTTAACCTTCAACCCCAAACAGTTCAGTCAGTAACCCTTGAACCAGCTAGAATTTCTACGCCAGTTAGTCTGCAAAATGTGATGTCAGGTCTACAACATACCATCAATGTTAACTGTTACTGTTGTTACGCTCCGCCAAGGTGGGAAATAGAATATTTCAAATGCTTTTTGGACAGGATAACACAAGAAGCTAGAGATAAGAGCCCTCTTATAGTTGCTGGAGATTTCAACGCTTGGGCAGTAGAATGGGGAAACACAAGGACCAACAGTAGAGGTCAGGCACTACTCGAAGCCTTCGCAGTCCTAGATGTGTCGTTACTTAATGATGGTATTGATGACACCTTCATAAACAAGAGAGGGCGGTCCACATCGACATCACATTTGCCAGCTCCGTTTTGCAGGAAGTATGGAGTGGCGAGTTTTGGACACCTACATCCATAGTGAGCACCAAGCCGTTATGTACGAAATATCACACAGGGGATTCATTACTGGCATATTGGCGAAGCAAGCACAAAAAAATGGGTGGAAAGTGAAGGACCTCGATGCGGGACTGCTCGATAATATACTGGAAGACCAAATCGAACAGTTTGACGTAGAGTTCGATGCGAACAGACAGGCTGGAAAAGTCATGAAGTGGATAACTAAAGCATGTGATGCTGCTATTCCACGACAAAGACAACCAGCAAGGGGCTCTCAAACCAGTGTATTGGTGGAACTCAGAAATCGTCAACGTGCGATCGGACTGCAATAGGTTACGACGCTTGCAACAAAGAGCAAGAAACCGTATCACCTACCCACAGTTGCATGCGGAATTCGTCAACAAACGGAAGGAGTTGTGGAATGTGATCCGGAAGAGTAAATATGACGCCTTCTACTCCCTAAGGGTTGGATTAAATAACAACCCATGGGGCAGCCCCTACAGGATAGTCATGAAAAGACTACACAATAACAGTAGTCAAATGAAAAAAAGTAAGAGTGACATGGTCAGAGTCGTTGCTGTTCTCTTCCCGCAGTGTGATGAGGTGTTGAGAGTGCAAGAGGAATGGAACATCACTGAAGGAGAAATACCTCCCGTGACCACCAAAGAGGTCATCTTGGCTGCAAGGGTTGTCAAAAAAACAATGCTGCGGGACTGGATGGTATCCCTGACGTTGTAGTGAAGACTGCTTTAACAAAAAAGTCGGAAGTCTTCAGCTGTCTCTTAACAACCTGCCTTCAAACAGGACAATTTCCCAAACGATGGAAAAAACAGCGGCTTGTGCATATACCAAAAGGAGTCAAGAATCCAGAGGCGCCGTCGTCTTATCGCCCGTTGTGCATGTTGGACACGACTGGAAAACTGCTTGAGCGAGTAATTGCCACTCGACTGGAACAATTCACTGGGCAGACATCGGGGCTCTCTGAATCGCAGTATGGGTTCCGTAAAGGAAGATCAACCGGTAAAGCACTATCTATGGTGTGCGACATCGCTCGCAATGCGTTAGCTGGAGCACGATGGCTAGGTAGTACAAAAGAATATTGCGCGGTGGTGAAGCTAGATGTTAAAAATGCGTTCAACTCGGTGAATTGGAATAAGATTCTAGAAGCGTTGGGGGATCTACAAGTCTCACCCTACTTGGTGCGTATACTAGCAAACTTTCTCTCGGATAGCAGACTGCTGTATGATACAGATGAAGGACCATAGGAATATAAAATAACAGCGGATCTGTATTAGGTCCACTGTTATGGAATATAATATATGATGATTTGCTCAGGGTCAATGTACCAAAAGGGGTTAGAATCATTGGGTACGCAGATGATTTGGCAATAGTGGCCGTAGTTAAACATCTAGATGACCTGGAGAATATTTGCTCCCAAGCAATCCAGAGCATTAAATGCTGGCTAGATATAGCCGGACTGAAACTAGCTGGACATAAGATGGAGGCAGTTTTAATAAACAGCCACAAGAAAGGTGAACAGCTTGATTTGGAAATAGAAGGACAAATAATCAGATCCCGTCCCCATATTAAATATGTTGGTGTTATACCCGACAGCAGGTTGAGCTTCAAGGAACACCTGAGGAAAACGAGTGAAAAAACGGCAAGAATATGCAAAGTTTTGGTGAGACTGCTACCCACTTTTGGGGGACCCCGGCCCTACATAAGGAAACTCATAAGCAGTGTCAGCACCTCCATTATAATGTATGAAGCTCACATATGGCTGGCATCATTAAGAGTATGCTGTGCATTCCGAACGGTATCCGAAGATGCCATAAATATTTTGGCCAGGGGGACGCCACTTGACATTGCAACTAAAGAAAACGTTGCATTGTATAAGGTCTCCCAAGAGAATCGTCGGAGAATGCGGTCGCAGTTAGAGCTTTCAAGCCTAAGAGAATGGCAACGAAGGTGGGATTCTTCCACCAAAGGAAGATGGACCTATAGCGTTTGCTACGATAATGAAGAACATGTCATTCGAACTGACGCTATGACGGTTAGAATCACTAAAAATTGAATCGATGCTCAACACATCAGGCCATTGCCGCGTGTACGAATCCGATTTCTAAACAACTACACTCAACTGATGTGGATTTGTTATGTTATCGCTATGGTATACGGCTCTGGCGCTTTTGCTTATTCGAATTTCCTTTCGGTGTTCTTCACTATTTGCTTGCATATTGTGTGTATCTGTGAGAAACGTCACACTACTCCCTCCTCAGTAACTTTGTTACGATCAACTTCGTGTGCGAACGACGGAGTGAGGAACGAGCGGGCGAGAGGACGTCGGAGCAGGCGAGTGTGTCGGTGCTCTATGCGGAAGTCGTGAACGTACTCGTAAACTACTACACCTAACGGTTCTAATAGATTACCATCTGATTTAAGTCCCACTACTAGAGCGACCAAGCACTTTTAACAGAGACTACTGTGCGATTTAGAATAAGATGAAATGTAGGTCCCAATGTTACGAAAAAAGTTACTCTGGTGGAGATTATTATTTTTATGAAATTGCGAATGCAGGGAACTCAAGTACAGATTATCATGAAAATTAAGCCTCACTACTAGTCTGTCCCAAGGGATTCTATCAAAGGTTAATATCCGAATGAGGCTTCGTCTACTGAATCCATAAGATTCTACCGCAGTGTATTACGAGATTTGAACTTTACTTACTAGATTGACGCAGGTGGCTAAGTCTCAATGTTATTCTTCGGACGCCAAACCGCTGCGGATACTCATCCTTAATCAACTATACTGGCCATTTCTCAAGTAAATGGAAGTCAGCAAACATTCAATCAATTCCCAAAAGGGCGATAAATCATCATTTTCTTCTTATTGATCCATAGCATTAACTTAACTATTCTCTCGAAGGTAATACATTTATCGCGTTTGCGATGATAGTAAAAAAAGTGTGATTCGAACTTACGCTATGAGAGTTAGAATCATTAAAAATGTAACCAATGCTCAGCACATCAGGCCACTGCCACGTGTACGAATTTGATTTCTAAACTCAAGTACACTCAACTGATGTAGAATTGTTATGTTATGGCTATGGTATACGGCTCTGATATATTTTCTTATTCGATTTTCGTTCAGTGTTCTTCACTATTTGCTTGTGTATTGTGTGTGTATCTGTTAGAAACGCCATGCTACTCCCCCCTCAGTAACTTTGTTACGATCAACTTCGTGTACGACCGACGGAGCGGGGAACGAGCGAGCGAGAGAACGTCGGAGCAGGCGAGTATGCCGGTGCTCTATGCGGAAGCCGTGATTGTAGTTGTAAAGTTCTGTTTACCTATGGGAGATTGTGTGCTGTGTTAGAAACGCCACAGACCCACACCATGATTCCTGATGTAGAAACGTGGGTGAAAAGAAAACATGGCGAGCTGAATTGCCACCCGACTCAGCTAATATCAGGACATGGATGCTTTCAGCAATACTTGCAAAAGTATAAGCATGTGAATCACCAATACTGCTTGTATTGCGAAGACAAATGTAGTGCTCACGAAGCCCTACCATTTCACCCCCATATACATATCGCTATGTACATCCATCATCCTCATTTTAAACATCCCATAACTCCAAACGATTTCCGAATCGTTATCAAGCAAACATAGGAGCTGGCTCAATGTGACGATTCTGAAATCAAATCGAGCAACCAGCAGCTATTAAAAATAACAAACTCCTGCATCCCAAGTCAGAGACCATAGTCGCTGATTGAATACCATCAGCAAAATCAATATCGAGCAACCGGGGCAGCTGCTCGAATATGATTGGCCAAACAAACTTTCATGTGTTTCAGGGCTCAGGCATAAAAAGGAACACGACGACGTTTTCTAGGATTATTGTATTATTTCACCTCGTCACGAGCATTTCACTTTTTCATGATCATTCGGATCATCAATCTCAATTTTGTCAAACCTACATTGTAATGAAATAAATATACAAAAAATTAAAGACAGTTTTCTATCTTCCTACACACTACGCTCTTCCCTCAATCAAAGAGGAAGCACGGCGTGGAGTTAACACAAAACAGAAAATGCGGAACACGTACTGACAGAGTGCGTGAGATTCGAAACCGCCCGAATGATTTTAGAGAGACATATGAGACGGACAGTTACTCCGGGAGGAATAATAGAATACATGCTTAGTTCAAAACAGGCATGGTCCGTAGCAAATGATGTTCTATGTGACATGATCCAGCAGTTGCGACGTGACGAGCGAAGTAACAGGTATTTTGTGTGCGCGTTAGTGTTTAAAAAAAGCAGCATACACAACCGCTACAACAAGACGAATCCAGGAATATACAATCATACAATGATATCATGATATCGACTCGTGCAAAAGCAACGACATGCCATCTACAGTTTCGATTCCCACCAAATTTAATCAACAAACGGTCAGGAACCTCCCAAGTCGCATTCAGACAGTGTGGTTGATGTGAACAACATGGAGGCAGGGCAAGATATTTTTACAAAGATCAATCAAAATAATGCGGTCCAACCATATACTGCTTAGTCCAAAACTCCCCACTTCAGAAGAATTCCAACAACAGCAAGACAGCAGTTACAACATTGGCGCTCAAGAGCCAAACTTTGCCTTCTGCCAATGCTCAAGTAACACACAGGCACTAAACCAAACCTGAATTCATAAACATAGACATAACTTAACCATAGAATTGAATATAATTAAATAAAAGTGTATTAATTCAATAACTATAAGTAATTATAGCTACACGCCAATCACTAAATGTTCTTGTTCCTTTTACATGTACTCATCTGTCATCGCCTTAATGAGCGGAGTCGCAGAACTATCTCGCGACACAGGGCGGTAGACCCTTCTCAGCCGACAATCCCCTTTCAAAGCGGGAAACACTTCCAGAGCAATGGAAGATTTAATGAAGATAATCATGTTACCACAAACGCAATGCAAATCGGTCAGTCGGCTATTCAATATCAGACAGCGGACGGCACAATTTTTAAAAACAAGCAAAAATAGAAGGACGAAAGAACCACCCGGATACTTGTACTTGAATACTCAAGCGCGACAACGGTGGCTGCACAAGCAAACATATGCCACCATTCCCTTGAATGAAGACCGCATCCTAATCTCAGAACATTCCGGGGCATTGTTATGTCTGTATATGTCTTGGAAGATCAAAAGGTGCGACTGCGAACTCCAACCATATTTCTCTTGCTAAGGACAACGAGATCGAGAAGGGGAAAGGGTCCTTTGCAATGAAAGAAACGGCTGCATTGCGTCTCGGAGTCATGAATGACAGCGTGTGGGGGTTCTCTATATCACAAGGAGAACCAACCCACAATTCCTACCTAATTTCGACCGCTAATAGCGCGTCACCATAACCCAAATCTGCAATAGCACACACTTCCCAATATGCAACAGCATCCGTCCCCAAATCTGCAATCGCATACATCCCCAAACTTACCAAGAATCCATTTCCCAAGCTGTAATGAAATGCATATTCAAACTTACAACGGAATATTAATCATCTCCCTCAACTACATCAAACCGCATACATTTTTCCAAAAACCGCTTCGGGTGATTTCTTACTTAAATTATATTTCTTGCTTGCAACCAAGTAGTTCTAATTTCCCCCGAAAATGATTCCGACTCACTTCCTGCTTAAACTATTTCCTCGCTTGTAACCAAGCAACATTTAGTTTCCCAGTGAGAATATTCAGCTATGACTCCACTACCACGATGCGATGAACGATTTCTTGCCTTGATCAGTCAGTCGTTATACAATCATCACCGCGGGCGGCCACTCCACAAAAGTCGAGCATTAGCCTACATCGAGTGCGATCACGCCACAAAAGTCGAGTTTGGTGCGCCACAGAGCACGCACACCCCGAATCGCCCAGGATATCCGGGAAGAGAATAAAAAGAACGAATTCAAACTCGGTAGAGTACACGCGAGCAGTAGTTATAAAATAAATTATCGCGACCACAGAAAACGTAATAAACAATATAATACGTCGCTGCAGCCTCGTAACTCAGTGGATAAAGTAAAGTCGGGAATTAGCGGAGATCGATAACTTCCCACGCGGAGGCTTGTGTGTAAAACTACTCTTTGTACCCCATGTGCCTAAGTGCTACTGAATTGTAAATTGCGATAACGACGCAATATTTCATACTGTATAAAATATTGAAGAAATAAAGAACATTAACGTGGAAATCATTCAATGCCTTTCATTCGTCCTTTACCTTGTCTCCTCCTCGTGGATGGCAGTTTCGCATCAGATCTTCAAGTGCTCGCAACGTGCCCGAAGTGCGATCTTCTAGTGGACGGCTACTAGCGAATGACTACGAGGTATGATCCAGTTATTCGGACCGTTGAAATAGATGCGAACGATCTAGGCTGACTATTCTTTGGCTGTGAGTTCTGCATAAAAAAAAGGAAAGTAAGAATAAAGAATCAATAAAAAACATTAACATTAGAACTACACCAGTGTGTTTTCTTTCGTGGTCTATTCCCCCTGGTGACAATACTTTTGCAGCAATCGTCGGTGGGTGATAGTCAACCCGTGCCGTACGTCGGCAACCATACCTTTACCCCCACAAGCGCACTCCCATTTTCTTTTGGCGGCCCCGCAGGGTGTTGCAAAACGCAACATGGTCACGCGAAAAATTATCATCTAAAAATGTATCACGTAACTTGCATTTCAAGTTCAATTACGTGATCACGTAACATTCGATTACGAAAGCCGGTAATCTGCAGAAGACATTAGGACACACCTTCGATTACCTAACGGCCGCCGGCATAGTACTTGCAATGTCAACTAAGGCGGAGACAGAAGGAACGTGTGTAGCAAATGGGGAAATTATGATCCAAAAACGTTCACATAGCTTCCATAAGCAACAGTCAATAGAAAAGCTTGAATTTAGGTCAATGAAAGAGATTTGGGATGGAGAGTAATCGTAGAGGGATCGCAGGTCAGTGGCCGATAATCAAGGGCATCGTGAAACAGCTGTTTGGTTCAAATAGGTAACTGAAAAGCAAGACAGTGTTTTTCTTGGGCAGAGAGTAAGTGTGCGCAGCAAATTCGTCGTCGTCGAGATCGCAGTTCAGTTCGTTGTATTTAATTATAAGTAAAATTAAAGTAATTCAATTTAACATAGAATCGAAGTGGGTGTTTTTATTTTTCTTCTGGTGATTTGAGCCGGTTGTTAATATACGTGCGCTACGCAAACCTTCGCCTTCATGGCGAGAGTGTTTGCTACTTATTCATAGTAAAATTCGGTTATTGGTTCTTCGAGATTTTTGTTTCCGATGCGAAATAATGGTCTTTCAGATGTGCGATAGTGTAGAATGTTGCATTCTTATCGAGTACTTCAGAGCGAACAGACGTTCGCTCATAGCATAGCTGAAACTCGTGTTTGTGAAAGTGTGAAACGCACGTGGGTGAAGTTCACGTGTAAAAATACTTTTAGAATAAAACAGTGAAAACAGTGAAAACTAACAGTAACGTATGCTGGGCGACGGCCCCAGTGATGACCAACAATTCATCATAGAGCGTAAAAGAAGAGCCACACTTCGACTCCAGATGAAACAACTACACGAGGAAATTCGCTCCCTTAAAACAACCAATAAAATCAGAGATGACGTCTGCATAGAAGAAACGCCTGCTCAACACCCCGGACTAGCCCCATCATCTCCAAAGCAACAATTATCGTCCCCCGAAACACCATCTCTCCAACAAAAGAAGACAACTGGGAATCAAATGCATAACACGCACGCCAAAAATACAAGACAACCACCCATCTATATTAAAAATAAAACAAACATCAAAGAACTAATTAGAATGCTCGAAAGTACCTTAGGCCACCGCAATTTCACCACAAACACAAAGGAGCTTCGACTTCCATCACAACAACAACTTTAACGGATCACAACAAGGCGGTAGAAAAACTTGCGCAACATAAGCTTGAATTTTTCACTTTTCAACATGGACAGTTGAAACCAGCGACTTTCATCTCAAGACATATTGATCCAGCATGGACTAATGAGGAACTTGCAGCAGAAATATTCAGGATCTGTCCGGAACTGAAAATAAACAGGTTGGACTATTTCCAAACACCATACATGCGGACTAACAAGACTCTGCATTAACGTATCATACCAATTCCTCCAAATGATGTCACTCGGCTCAAACAAATAAAATATCTGTTCACGCATAAAATTGCGGTTGAGGAACCACATAAACAAAACGTCCTTCATTGCAAAAGATGCCAAGGTTCAGGACACTTGGCGGTCGCATGTCATCTAATCGTACGATGCGTAAAGTGTGCAGAGCAACATCAACCTGGAGAATGTAAGGTCAGCCGCCTGGGATGGAACCAGCAACAACCCAAACAACAAACCATGGATGGATCCCTTACAACGAAGAAAATGACAGTGACATGCTGTAAATGCGGAGGACCCCACACTGCCAACTTCTCGCAATGTCCTCATAAGCTGAGGATTCTACAAAGGCGAACAACATCCATGGCGACGAGCAAACCTTTACCAACCAAATCAACATCACCTCAATCAATAAATCCTACAAGTCCAGGAATGTCATACGCTAAGGTTGTCAAGGATTCCCATAACATGACAAGAAATATCCAATCCAACAGTAACGATCTTAATCTGGACATCACAGGATACATAAGTAGCTTACAAAAGATGCTGCTCACGTTGAAGCACAGCTCAGAAATAGAAAAAAAGGTCAGATTTTATCTCTTTTAACTTCACATATCCTCTCCCATAATGGCTAATTTAATCCTAATTTCCCTCAACACAGAGTCCATATATTCTAATATTCGCAGACAACACCTCCGATTGTTCGTTGACAAGTTTTCTCCAGATATCCTCCTCCTCTCAGAAACGTGGCTTAAACCAAACTCCCGAGTATCTATCCCGAATTATACACTTGTTTCTAATCCACGAACCACTGGACCTCGTGGAGGAACTGGAATTCTAATACACAAGAAATTCCAATTTTCCGAAATTAGGTTCACCAATAAAAATAATATTGAGTACACGGCAATTAAAATCTTTTGCAAAAGCAACAAAGTGTTTGTACTGTCGTCCGTATACATTCACCCTTCTCGGGAACCAAACTTCCCTAGTTCCGACATCACTGAGATAATCCAACAGTCTCTACCTGCACTGGAATGCTCGGCATACTTCATTTAACGACACTAAGTGCAATAAATACGGTTGCCAACTTCTAGCACTCCTTCAACTCCATCCGTATATCTATGCGGACTGTCCATTACAGCCAACACGTATCTCCAATACTACTAAATCAACAATAGACTTTTTCCTAAAATCCGTAGACGTCTACTCACCTAACCTCCCTACAGCATCCTTCGAATTCCCTTCCGATCATCGGTCCGTCCACACCACTGTCCAAATCCCAGCCCTCGAACCATGTTACTCATTCAATCCGATCCCGAATTTCTCCAGGACAAACTGGAAAAGAGTCAATAGGGACATTGCTGCCAGTTTTACAGACTATACTATGCCAGAGACTTGAAATCTACTCCCTGCTGTAATTGATCAAGTAGCCTTAAGAACAGAGCAAATACTAAAAAATGCCCTCTTCAGCCACACACCTACATCCATCCCTCATAATCACCTAGGAAAACCTTTACCCAACATCCTTACAAAACTGTTACGCGTAAAAAAGCAGCTTAGATGAAAACTACATAGCAGTTACTCCCCTTTTATTCAAAATCAAATCCAACTCTTGACTACCCTGATAAATGGACAACTAAAACAATTTGCCGACCAGGCTTACACGTCTATACTTAAAAATATTAAACCCAATCGTGATTTATTCAAAAATATCAACAGACTAACGGGTCGAAAATACAAACCCCGAATCGATTATATTATCAACGCTACTAACAATCACCCAGTCCAATCAGATACTGACATAGCAAACTGTCTAGCTAATCACTTTTATAAAATCCATCAGCAAAACGACTCCCTCTCAGTCTCCAATTTTCAAGATACTATAAACGACTACATCTCACGCACAATGATCCCACCCTTCACCCATTTCATCGCGGAATTCAACGAAACAAACAAAGCGTCTCATCCTCTGGATAATGCGTCATTCCTAACAGCGAATTATCTGAATTTACAACATCACGCAACAACAAGAAGTCGACAGGCTTAGATGGAATTCCAAACCTTCTTTACAAAAGACTTCTCCCTTCAAATTTAGTCCCTATTCTCGTTCTTCTCAACCAAATAATTAACGGATCCCAGATAACTGGAAAACCACGGTTATAGTCCCTATCAGCGAGTCCAGTCCTACCAACAACCCCAGCAACTATCGTCCGATATCGTTATTAAACGCATTAAGCAAGATATTGGAATGCAAGATATATCGAAATCTCCTTTCATTTGCTAATGACAACGCTATTATCCCAAATTCCCAGTTTGGCTTTCGCACACAACACTCCACCTGTCATGCTCTGTTAAAACTAACGCACGATGTCACAACTAATCTTCCAAACCAAAGCCCGACGGTCTGTAACTCTCTCGACATATCTAAAGCATTCGACTGTGTTTGGATCTCAGGCCTGCTTTACAAGCTGCACTACATATTTGGATTAAACACCCATACCACCAAACTTCTTACTTCCTACCTCTCTGGTAGAAAATTCATGGTCAACATAAATTCTTCTACCTCCCAATCGTATAATATAAGAGGCAAGAAACCGTATTAATGACTTCCTCCCAAATCTATCAACATACTTCAATAAATGGAAAATTCGCCTAAATCCTGATAAAACCAAACTTATAGTGTTTAAGGGTAAAAATGAGCACTGCATAAACAACACAAGGCGCACGCACAACAAAATTAGACTCAAACTAAATAACACCCAGATAAAACCTTCTAAAACTTTAAAATATCTGGGAATAACCCTTTCTAATGACCTTTCATTCTCCACCCACATTAAAAATACTTTACGTAAAGCCACAATACAACTGAATCTCTGTAGAAGAGTAATGTGGAAACCCAACGGTCTCTCTCACAAAGTCAAACTGCTCATCTATAAACAAATAATCAGACCTGTGGGGGCTCTCTACACAACATGGAGAACCAACCCACAATTCCAAACAACCTTGACCGCCAACAGCGCGTCACCCTACCCTAACCTGCAATCCATCTCAAAACATGCAAAAACAAATTCCAATCCGCAAGCGCATACATCCCAAACCTTGCAATAAAACATTTCCTAAAACTCCAAACAGAATATATTCTAATCATCCCCGCATTCATTTTGCGAAAATTGCTTCGGTCAATCCTTTACTAAATTCACATTCCCTCCTTGCGACCAAGCAATCACAATTTCCCCGAAATTGATATGCCTTAATGAAATGTATATTCCAACCTACAACAAACATTAACCATCTCCCTCAATTACACCACCCCACATACATTTCCTCAAAATTGCTTCGGTCAATTCTCTACTTAATTCATATTTCCTCCTTGTGACCAAGCAATCTTAATTGCCCCGGAATGCATATGCCGTAACAAAACGCATATTCAAATCCTCAACGGAACATTAACAACTATACCAAGCCGCATACATTTTCCCGAAATGACTTCGGTTAATATCCTATCTAAACGATATTCCTTGCTTGCACCCAAGCAATTTCAATTTCCCGGTACACACAATCAACGAATCCAACTTAGCTTATACGGCAAGGATTCGCTGGAACTAAATTCGTATGCAGACACAGCAACTCTTCCACAAATTCTTAGTAAGTGGCAGCGAGCTCACTTTAGCTATAACCCCACTGCCACAACGCGATGAATTTTTGATTTCATTAGTCAGTCTTCGTCTAACCGCCACCGAGCGCATATCGTTTTAACCACCGCTGCGTGCACACGCGCCAAGTCAGTCGCTAACCATCCGCCAAACGGCGCACAACAAGGAGTCAGATGTCAGCCGCCGAGCCTATTTTAGCCAACCCACAAATCCGAACACTCGCCGCCCACAACAACCCGGATCGATCGATTCTCGAGGAAGCTCCTCGTCCAGTCGCAAAGCTGTTGGGAAAGTCCATATGAACGAAGTTTGCTCAGCAATGCCCCGTGCCAGACGCGGTCAAAAGCCTTGGAGATATCTAATTCGACCGCCCTTGACTCACCATGCCGTTCAATCGCAGATATCCATATATCGGTTATAAGTGTCAAAAGGTCTCCCGTGGACCGCCTGCCACGGAATCCGTATTGACGATCATTCAGAAGACCGTTGCACTCCAAATACTTAACCAACTCTGTATT
Source organism: Microdon myrmicae (assembly GCA_963931805.1). Lineage (NCBI taxonomy): Eukaryota > Metazoa > Arthropoda > Insecta > Diptera > Syrphidae > Microdon > Microdon myrmicae. The sequence goes on along the minus strand of OZ007501.1, from coordinate 134,699,236 downwards.
GATGACTTTTTCCATTACCTTAGATAAAATAGACAGTAATGCTATCGGACGGTAATTTTGTGGGAGACACTTTTTTCCCGTCTTTGGGATTGGCTGAACTTGAGCGATTTTCCAGCAGGCAGGAAAGGTCCTCCGTGCATAAGATAAGCGGAAGAGTCTGCCAAGAACCGGCGATAGTTCTGGAGCACAGTTCTTAAGGACTATTGCTGGTATTCCGTCCGGGCCGGTTGCCTTCCTACAATCCAGTTCACGTAGAATGCGTTGAATAGTGCGCGGACGAAATCTCACACCCCGCATGGAAGACTGTACCGGCGAGATCACAGGTGGCTCCAAAAGGCCGGGATCGAGGTTTGAGTCCGCGGAAAATAAATTCGCGAACACATTAGCTTTATCCTTTGGATTCGTGACTAACGTCCCGCTGTCTGTCACCAACGGGGGGAAAGAGGAGGAACCAAAGTTACTGCTGACAGCCTTTGCCATTGACCAGAAGGAGCGCGGACCAGTTGGGCACCGAAGGAGCTTATTGATCACCCTGTCGTTGTGAGCCTTCTTCGCGGTATCAATCGCCTGGTTGCACACGTTTCTGATTCTAACAAAATTCGTTCTGTTAACATCGGTGGGATTGGAGCGCCATTGCTTAAAAGCTCTATTCCTTGCCGCTGCAATCAGCTCGCATTTTTTGTCAAACCAAGGTTTATCAGACGAACTTCGTTTGATGGAATGTGGAATATACATCTCCATCCCCAGAAGAATAATCTCTGACACCGACTCCGCGCAAGCTTTAACATCGGTGTTTCCGAAGCACATCTCGGACCATGGAAAGGATGCGAAGAAATGTCGCTTATCGTCCTAGTTAGCAGCCCCATACTTCCATACATGGCGAAGCTGCCTAGGCCGGTTATTCGCTTGGTATGCAAGTGCTTGCGCGACAGATACCAAGCAGTGATCTGAGTTTCCCAGTGGCGCAGAAACCTCTACGGTATAAATACTCGGTTCGGATGTCAAAAACAGATCCAGGGTGTTCGCATAATCGCCTCGGGCATCCGGTATTCGCGTTGGCTCCCCCACGTGTTGAGTCAAGTTGTGGCTTACAGCAAACATCTCCGCCAGCCTCCCAGCCTCGTCGGTTCTGTTAGAATGTAACAACCAGTCGGAATTGTGCACATTAAAATCGCCAAGGACAATAATTTCAGAAGCTGGGTGGTTGATCTGTATCCAGTCGACGGTATATGAAAGATGTTCGAAAAATGTCGCCGGTCGATCGTCATTCGGGGAGCGGTAAAGACAACAAAGAAATTTAACGGAATTCCTCAGCACGACCCTCAACCATATGATGTCCATATTATTGGGCTCCAACGCCTCTATCCTCTGGCAAGCCAGATCGGACCGTGCGAAGACGCAGACTCCGCCCTTAAAACGGAATCTCGAATGTAAGTCGTATCCTGAGCAACGAGGATATGTCGAATCAGTTGACGAATCGACCTGGGTCTCAGTTAGGGCAATATAAAATGTAAATATTTACATGAAATTATGACAAATTAAGCAAGAAGCTGGGTTATGAGAGAATTTTCAGAACTTTCACAGCTGATGTTAAAGTTATATACTAGTTTACGAATTCTTTCAGAAATCAATTCAACATCCGCCCTTCCGTGGAGATTTAAGGTTGAATAGTGCCAAGGGAGGTCTACCATCATTTTCAAAACTTTGTTTTGTGATACCTGTAACTTCTTTAAATGGCACCTTGCAGCGTTACCCCATACTGGACACCCATATAACAGTATAGCTTGGAAAATAACTTTATGAATAATAATCTTATTTTCATTTGTGAGTAAAGACTTGCGATTAATAAAAGGGTAAAGCATCTTAATAGCAATACTCATTTTATTAAGAGTACTTTGAATATGTTGTTTAAATATGAGTTTTGTATCGAGATGAACTCCGAGATACTTTACGGATTGCTCCCATGCAATCGTGGTACCATTTATTTGCAGCTGACTGCTGAGAAGATAGCAAGCTTTTCTCTTTCGTGTAAAAAAGATGGCTTGTGTCTTCTTAACATTTAGCTTGATTTTCCATTTCATATAATATTTTTCAAGTATCTCGATCGCATGCTTTAGATTTGTCTCAACGTTGAGAGAAAATTCATGCGACGCAAATTCTGCAGTGTCGTCAGCGAAGATAGCTGATTCACACTGCGGTAGATTTGAAAAATCCGAAGTGTAGATATTGTAGAAAGCTGGACCAAGTACTGAGCCTTGGGTGACGCCACAATCAAAAAATATCAATCTAGAAACATCACAATTGACATGAATCTGAAAACATCTATTGGATAAGAAACTCTGGACGACCTTACACAAATACAAAGGAAAGTCGAACTGTATCATATTATATATTATCCCATTGTGCCAAACGGAATCAAAAGCTTTTTCAACGTCGAACAATATCATGCCCGTTGATTGACCACGTGAACGATGGTCTAGAACATGGCTGCAAATTCGTTTAACCTGGCGCGAGGTGCTGTGAAAGCGTCGAAATCCAAATTGGATATCGGGGAAAATATCTTTATCTGAAACAACTTTTAAAATATGTTGTTTCAGGATTTTTTCAAAAACTTTACTTATGTTGCTAAGTAAACTAATTGGCTTGTAACTTTCAGGTTTATCTGGGGCTTTTCCAGCCTTCAGGATAGGTACAACCATTGCTTTTTTCCAACATTGAGGAAAGTATTGACATTTAAGGCATGCATTGATTATATTCAATTCAATTCAATTTTTATTTAGTAGATAATTACATTTATGGTATATTTTACAACTAGTACTTAAGAGATTTAGGATAGCAATTCCTTTACAACTATAATCTTAAATCTATATAACGACAATAGCACAATTTTAATGAATAACAAATAATAAATTAAGGGAAAACTACAATAAAAAACCCTTATTTGAATCTTAAGACTAATATTGCACGAGCTTCCGGTTATTTTATGTAGTAATGACCTCGATATAATTTTCATAGACAGAGTACATATGTAGTGACTTAGGATAACGCAAGACGGGAAACGAGAACATTGTCAGAAAAAGAACAATTGTCGAAGAAGTTTCGATTGATTTTGTCAATAAGGAACTCTACCGGTTTAACGTTGGCGTTTTCATGTAGTTCATGTGTCGAATAATGCCATGGCAAATTCAGCAACATTTTCAATATTTTATTTTGACACCTTTGCAATTTTATTTTGTGTGTGCGAGCACAATTACACCATACAGGCGCCCCGTACAGGAGTATAGCTTGAAAAATGGTTTTAAATATTATAATTTTATTTTCGATGCTAAGCTTTGATTTTCTACACACTAATGGATGCATAACTCTTACGACTTTGTTTATTTTGTCAATTGTGGTAGTGATGTGTTTTTGAAAGATGAGTTTTTTATCTAAAATAATACCTAGATATCTACAGTCTTCGGACCAATCAATATCAACTGCACACATACTGAGTTTAGTGCCATTTGGTAGGTAACAGTGTTTCCTACATCTCGAAAACCAGACAGCTTGTGTTTTATTACCATTTATTTTTATTTTCCATTTCCTGTAATATACTGCTAGCTTGTCAAGAGCTGCTTGCAAAGAGTTGTAGACATTAGTGAATAAGGCACCCGAAGAGAAAATGGCCGTATCATCGGCAAACATAGCTACCTGAATGTTTTCACCTAGACATGGTAAATCTGCGACAAACATGGGGTACACCATGGTGGATTTGGTGAGTAGAGGATATGTCGGTTCCTAAACTCACAACATATTTTCTCGAACGAAGAAAGCTCTGGATAATTTTGATAAGCGGTATTGGCAGCTTAAGTTTTAGTAGCTTATAAATCAAGGCATCGTGCCATACCGTATCAAAAGCTTTTTCAATGTCTAGAAGAACTAGTCCCGTTGACTCCTTGTCGATGAATTTACCAGCTATGTGGTTTTTAATGCGCAAGACTTGGTGGATTGTGCTGTGACCACTACGGAAACCGAACTGAAAGTTTGGTAAGATGTTATTGTCTTCCACAAAACGATCAATCCTTTCCTTAATGATTTTTTCTAAGAGCTTACTTAGACAGCTAAGTAGACTAATAGGTCTGTAGCTTTCGGGGCTGTTCTTCGGTTTGCCGGGTTTCGGGATAGGTATTACTTTTGCTGTTTTCCAACAGTCCGGAAAATAACAATTCTTAAGACAAGCGTTGAAAATGAATGTTAAATAGTTACTTGCAGCAGGTGGAAGTGCTTTGATTAATTTGTTGTTAATATTATCGAGACCCGCGGCCTTTTTTGATTTCGATTTTTTTATCAATTCTTTAACTTTGCTGATATTAGTTGCGTAAGTACTTTCAGCTGGTGTTTGAGAAAGTACATAGATAGTGTTAGCAACTTCAGCTTCAGTATACGCGTCGCTTAGATGCATAGATATGGAGTGGTTCTTACTAAACGTGTTAGCAAGTAGGTTCGATTTCTCCACTGAAGAAATAAACAACTTGTCGTGAACTTTAAACGGAGGAATACTGCACCCTCTCTTTTTCATAATTTTTGATATTTTCCAGAACGGTTTGCTTGCTTTGTCAAGAGAGGAAAGGTGTTTATTCCAACACTTGTTCCTATATGTTGAGATTTCGTTTTTAATGATATTATTTAAGACTTTAACATTAACTAGAAAACAATCGATTCTATAACGCAGCCATTTTCTTCTTTCAGAGTTTCGTAGCCTAATCAGATGTAAGATATTTTCAGGAAGCGGTGCCTTATCAACTGGAGCAGTGGAACATTTAGGTATCGCAAGATCGGCCGCTCTATTGATAATAGAAACAAAATTGTTGCATAGGATATCAATGTGCTCGCTGCAGGTTATAGAATTTAGGCTGGTATCACCTAGAACCAAGTTCGTGTTTATATATGATTTATAACAATTCCAGTTGGCGGCGGAATAGTTGTGGTATAAACTGGTACGATTTACAACTACTGTATGATTCACTGTGAGGCTGATCGGAAGGTGGTCTGAACTTAACGCATTTAGAGTTAATGGTACTGTGCAGTAATTTGGAATATTAGTGATATATAGATCAAGAGTTGAGGGGTTCTTGTTAGCACTCGCTGGGATATAGGTGGGAAGAAGTGGATAAAGTATGGAAAAACTTGGGCTGGATTCAGCAACATCTAGTAAAATGTTACCCCAGCTGTTTGCCCTAAGACAATTCCACGACTGATGTCTGCAGTTTAGATCACCACCAATAATTACCTTGTTTCGAGTGTTGACTCTATACAATTTTTGCAGATCCCGCTTAAAGTAAGTAGATTTCTCTAGGTTTCTATTTCCTCCAGGGAAATAGACCGAAAAAAGACTCACCTTGGAATTGTCACTTAATGTTACCTCTATACTAATTTCCTCAATTAACTTAAGGCGCAATGAAGGACGCAAGGAATGTTCTATACATTTTTTCACAACAATGGCGACACCTCCACCACTAGCATGTACCCTGTCTAGGCGATAACATATGTAATTTTGATGTGAGAAAGAAATGTCTTGTTTGAGCCAGGTTTCTGAAACAAGTGCAATGTCAATATTAAAATTTATCAAGAAACTAAAAAATTCATGCTTTTTGTTTTTGATGCTTCTCGCATTCCAAGTTATGATGTTAAGAGAATTTCTTAACATGTTTTTTCCGAGTATATGTACTTAATAGCTAATGAAGTAATGACGTTAAATTGGTCAGCTTTGGTTTGACAAGCACTAAGCTTGGTTACAACTTCATTAAGAAGAGAGTTTATCTCGCTAAATGAGAACAGGTTATCATTAGTTAATGTTTCTGACGGATTTTTCTTCGTGTGTGTCGTATCACTATTGGAAGGTTGCTGGGTTTGATGGAGGCCAGAAGCCCAGGTGGATGAAGGAAGTGAAGGTTGACGCACAGTTCGGGGTAGTGGAGGAAAATTATCAATTGATAATCGGTCGGGCACTGTCTGCTGTTTGTCACTTGGAGGCTGTAGGAAGGTTGTATTTCCTGTACCACGTCCGCGCGGGGATAATTTGCGGCGAATGTCTATGTACTGCTTTCGGCTTATGCATTCTGGATCGGTGGATTTATGTGGCCCACTACAATTTGCACACTTGATGACCTCATTTGTTTTGCAGTCGGATGTTTTATGGTTTCCCGAACATATTGCACAGAAGCTATTTATATGACAATGCATCGAGCCGTGACCATAAAGCTGGCAATTGTGACATTGTGTGACCTTACCTGGATTATGTTTTTTAAAGTCCCAGCGAACGATGGTTTTGAACAAGGTGGAGTAGTTCCGTTTTAGTTCGTTTAATTTAACTGTACCGCGTTGAATGTAGACGATGTACAAGTAGTGTTTGTACAGGGCCTTTGTTGACGGATTTAATGTGATGGTTTTAACATCTAGGCACTTAATCCCGAGTGCAATTAACTCATTTTTCACTATATCGTTGCTTATTAAGTCTAGCCCGGATAACACTACCTTTAACGGACGATTTTCCTTACGTGAGTGGGTGAAAAACTCACATTTTAACCGTAAGAGTTCGGTTCTGATTTTATTATATATGTCCATTGTTGGGGCACATATTTTTTTGCCCAAGCGAAATGTTTTTGATTAAGTATTTGTCTATCTTAATGTTGCTCAAAATATCACGCACTTGAGCACTAGTTGTTTTTAATACCACAATTGGCGGAACGGTTTCTTTAGGAAGTTCTGCGCACTGTTCGTCATTGGTCGGATCCATTTCAGGAGAGTCTTCCATCAGACTTTGAAGTGGTTGAAAAAAGTTAGTGTTTGAACACATTTTAGATTTTTCGAGAACTTTATTGTTCACTTTTGAAAGTTTATCGGGAGGTGTTTGGCCTCCAATAACGGGGTCGTAACGCAACCGTTTGCGCTTGATTTTATTTAATACACGTGGCCCAGGGGCCATAACTTAACGGTTATAACACTTGTTCAAATTTTTGTATGCGGAAAACGAGGCAAAGAAAACAAGATAATGATAATTAAATTGTGAAAATTATTGTGAAAATAACGGTTGATTAAGATAACTAGCACGAGCAAAACTGTGAGACAAGTTGTCTGTTTGAAAGTCAGCCAGGTACTGCATTGATTATAAATGTTAAGGATTTAATTCCAATATGAGGCAATTGTTTTAGATAGACATTCTTAACTTTGTCTACTCCTCCTATTTTTCGTGTTTGCAAGCACTTGATTACATTTCTTACGTTTTCTTCTTCTACAAATGCATTTAGAGGAGTTAATTCGTTTGTGGTGTCGAATCTTTCGATTCTGTTACCGACAAGTTCATTAGTTTCAAATTCACCCAAATGCTGAGAGACCAATGGTTTTTGGAAAAACTTGTTCCAAATAGGTTTGCTTTTTCAAAACCTGTAAAAAAAGTAGTAGAAGAATCCTTCAGAAATAGTATTTTACGGTTTTTATTCTTGATTAACTTCACTATATTCCAGAACGGTTTAGCATTTTTATCCATAACGCTCAGTTTTTTGTTCCATTCTCTATTACGATGGATTTGTATCTGGTCAGTAATGCGTTCATTAAAATGTGAAACCATTGATCGAGAAAAGGGCTGACGGTAATTCTGCCAGTTTCTTCGATGAATGTTTCTCACTTTAATAAGCTCTAAGATATGGGTTGGAAGTTTTTTAAAAATATCTTTTTTTACTTTTTTGGGATCAACTTTCATCAACCGAAGAAATTATAGCTTGTGTAAAGTTTTGTACAATAAGGTCAACATGATCTTTACAAGACACTCTTTCAAGATTTGTAGTACTATTTTGAAGGCTCATTTTAATCTTTGATTTGAATGAATTCCAATTAGCATTCTTCATGTCCAAGAAATATTGAATCTTTCTTTCACCCAACCAAGAAAGAACAGGATTATTATCTGAACTGAGAGCACTTAACGAAACGGGTTCTGTTATAAGACCAGGGACATTTGACACAAACAAGTCAAGGACAGAGGGGATGCCACGAGAACCTGCGGGAAAATAAGTTGGACAAGGTGGATAAAAAATATTAATTGGTAGTGCCAATGGAAGGGCAGCCAATATATTGCCCCAAGCATTTGCTCTTACACACCCCCAATCTCTATGCCGGCAGTTAAAATCACCACCTAATAGAAATTCACCATTCATTGTGAATAACTTTTTTAAATCCTGCTTGAGCCATTTTCTTTTAATATCCGACGAAGATCCACCAGGGAAATAAACAGAATAGATTTTTACTGTCTTATGGTTTCTTAACTTAATCATTACACCTACATTCTCCACAAGCCTAGTTGGAATTACAGGTAAAAGCGAATGTTGAATTGACTTCCTGATAAGAATCGCCACTCCCCCACCCCTTTGGTCTACTCTATCAATGCGATAGCAGTTAAAGTCAGATGATGGGAGTCTTATATCAAAATTAAGCCAAGTTTCTGTTACTTAAGCAACATCAACTTTATAGCTATTTAAAAAGTTTAAAAAGTCATGAAATTTATTACGTATGCCTTTAGCATTCCAAGTAATTATTTTTATATGTGTATCTGCCATTTTACTTAACATTATTAGTGTATAAAAACTTAGTGGCTAAATGCGCGATCACATTAAATTGTTCTATTTTCGTTTTACAAACTGATAAATTTGAGATCATTTCCATGCACAAGGAATTTAGTTCCTCGATTGTGAAGAGTGGTGAATTGTTGTTGGGTAAATTATTGTTATTGTTTGATGAAGAAGCGCCGCGTGAGTCATTTTCCCATGCATTAATTGTTGGTGGTAAACTTTGAATTTGCAGGCTTTTGCTCGGAGCATTGGCCAGTCCCAGTCGTCGCTGTGGCTGTGGAAGCGTAGGAAAATCACTCATAGAGGCAAACGAAATCGGTTTTTGGCAAGCTTGATGATTAGAAATTTGAGTTGATGCAGCGAAATGAGTTCTTGGATGGATCTTGGATCTTCCAGATGATCTTTCTTTTATTTATAAGTATTTAGATCTACTGGTGCATGTGACGTCAGTAGCTTTATGATTGCCGTTGCAGTTGGCACATTTATTTACCGAATCGTTATTACATTCGCTTGTTTTGTGTGAACCAGCGCAAGTAGCACAATATGTTTTTATGTGACAATTTCTCTCACCATGTCCAAACATTTGACAATTAAAGCATTGTGTCACCTTACCTTTGATTTTCCTTTGGAAGTTCCAATTCACTTGGGTATGAAAAATTGAGCGATAATTTTTTTTAAGTTCACTTAATTTAATTGTTCCATTTTCAAAGTGAATGAGATAAACAAAAATCAGTAAATTGATCATATTTTTTTGCAATTTTTTTAACATCAGAACATTTTAAGCCAAGCGAAATGAGTTCAGCTTTGACTTCATTAGTTTTTATATCATCCAGTCCATACAAAATAACTTTGAAAGTTTTAGCACTTTTATTAGGTGTACAACTTTGCTTCCGCCGTTTTTTTCGACATTCGAGGCTTTATTGTAAAAAAGCTGGTTATAAATTTATGATTCAAAGTATTGTCCATCGCTGGCCACTACTTTCTCCCATCTTTCGGGCAGCATACGAATCCCGCGTTGAAAAAACTGGTCATCTTTTGAATCGATCCACGAATCGATCCAATTTTTTTCTTCTTCATAAGACCGGAAGTGCTGGTCAGCCAGGCCGTGTGCCATTGATCGAAACAAGTGATAGTCCGAGGGAGCAGCGTCTGGAGAATACGGCGGGTGGGGTAGGACTTCCCATTTCAAAGTTTCCAAGTGTGTCTTGACCACTTTCGCAACATGGGGTCGAGCATTGTCATGCTGTAAAATCACTTTATCATGTCTCTCCTTGTATTGCGGCCGTTTGTCTTTCAATGCTCGGCTCAAACGCATTAATTGCGTTCGGTAATGATCGCCTGTGATTGTTTCAGTCGGTTTTAACAACTCATAATACACTACGCCGAGCCGGCCCCACCAAATACTGAGCATGGCCTTGGAACCGTGGATATTCGGTTTGGCCGTCGACGTGGAAGCATGGCCGGGATATCCCCATGATTTACTGTGCTTGGGATTACCGTAATGAACCCATTTTTCGTCCCCAGTCACAATGCGATGCAGAAATCCCTTCCGTCTTTGCCTTGCAAGCAGCTGTTCACAAACACACAAACGCCGCTCAACATCCCTCGGCTTCAACTCCAATTTTCATTCCCATGACTTTCAGGCGTTTTGAAATGGTTTGTTGCGTCACTCCCAATAATCCTGCCAATTCTTGTTGCGTTTGACACGAGTCTTGATCAAGTAATGCCTCCAATTCTGCATCTTCGAAAACCTTCTCTCTTCCACGGCCATGTTGGCCTTTCTTGAAGCGTTGAAACCCCTCTCGGCACGTTCTTTCACTAATAGCGGCCTCACCATAGGTATTTGAGAGCTTTCGATGAGCCTCAGCCGCAGATTTCTTCATATTAAAGCAGAAATTAAAACCTCCCGCAAATGACGAGAATTTGGCTCGTAAGCTGACATGTTTAATCGAGAATAACTTTATGATGTAGACACAAATCGGCTAATATTTCGATGGCGTTATGTTTACAAATACCTAAGCTTATTTTATGACATCTATGATCTATTTATTTCAGCTACCACTTACCGCTACAGCCATCTATTGCAAAACAGCGGAAGCAAAGTTGTACACATAATAATATCATGAGAAAAATATTGACAGTTATCCTCTTTTAGTTTTTCTAACACAATATTAAATGATTCAATAGTTCCGAACATTATTTTTATACCAATTGTTAATTTTTTTATTGAATAACTGGATATTTTAAGCTTTTTCATGAGGCTATGCACATATTCTGGTGATTTTTGCAGCACTTTGATTGGTGGCACATACACTTTTCTGATTATTGGCGAATCAGTTTCGTCCATTTCAGAATTATCTGTATCTGAATGGCATTGTAGGGGAGTGAATTTATTACAGTAGGGGTTTTTACCAAGCCCACTTGTTGGATGCATAGTGGAACGAAGTTTTTTATCCGAGGACAAGCAATTGTCCCCGGTATCAGGCGATCTATCGCGTTTGGGAATGGTTGTAATGAGAACTCGCGACCGAGATAAACACGTCAAACGCAGTCGAAAGCTCCGGGTGAACTGACCTATTTAGTGGTGTCGATTGTTTATAACAGTTGTCCGTTGTGACAAGTAAACGCTAACGTTGCAATAGACTAAAGTAAAGATCAATTAAGTTAAAGAATCACTGGGTCAAGTAAACGCTAACATAGAAGTAGACTAAAGTAAGGATCGATTACATTAAAGAATCATTGTGTCAAGTAAACGCTAACGTTGAAATAGACTAAAGTAAAGATCGATCGAATTAAAGAATCATCGTGTCAAGTAAACGCTAACATCAAGATAGACTAAAATTAAACCCAATTAAATAAAGAAACGTTAACAGTAAAACTACCTCAGTGAGTTTTTGATTGAGCTACTCTTCGTTGCCGAACAATTTCCAACAGAACGTCGTTGGTGGGTGACAGTAAAACCGTGTCCTTGCCGACACACATACAACCACCCCTACAGACCAACACTCACATATGCGTGTCCACTGTGGTATCATATAACACCAGCCCAAATGGAGAAGCTAGGCACTTTCGAGAGGAAATGCTTCAGGCTGGTCACTGGCCTCAACCGACAACCCAACTCTTACAAGTATTACAATAACAGCTTGCTATACAATGCCGCTAATATTAACCGTCTCGGTAGACGCTTCCTAGAGCTGTCTATCAAATTTATTGAAAATAATAATAATCCCAACCCCATAATAACTTCACTACTACCAACTCCCCTAGATAACAGGGCTCACTATCTGAATTGTCTTCACACCGGAAGTCTCTTCACCTCTGGAAGATTGGTTAATGACTCCAACGAGGCAGTGTGCCATAACACCGAGCTGGCACCCAATCGGTTCAAATACTGTAACATACAACCATTCTCCAACATTCTGCGTTTTAACGAACAACCGGAAAGTGTTAGCGCACCCGAGACCACTAACTGACCATATCCCACGCCAACCTACTTCCTTAACCATCAATCCCTATATTCCCCAATTCACATTACATATTTAACTTATTATAATATAAATTAGCTTAAGGTAGAATAAGTTAGAGTTAAGTTAAGTATTAGATTAGATTAAATTAAAAAAAAAACCTGGTTTTCTGACCTTTTCCCGGAAAACTGTTAATATTAAAACCTATAATACTCGAATAGTTATTCACACATTCAGTTATGTTTGAAAAATGTGTAATGTATGCATGTAAACAATTGTATCACTAGAATTATAAGTTAGCTGTAATACTTAATGTAAACATTGATTATTGGTCAAATAAACACAGTATGTTAAAAAAAAAAAAGTAGAATGTTGCGGCGTCTGAAACATTACAACACTTAGTACTATGGAGTGTAAACAAAAATTAAATGTAAACAAAGAAATTCGGTGCATTGTTATTGTTATTGCTATAGATATTGTTATTCATTTAGCTTATTGGTGAATATGTGAATTCAATATTCAATAAAAAGTCTTGAACCTTACTTTTCTTTTTTTCGTTTGATTCATTGTATAAAGCAAATTAAATTAAAAAGCAGGATTTTCATTGAATCCACTAGTTTTTAGAATGAGCTGCATAAAACCGTTTATATGACGTCCATGGCCTGGAGCAGCTTGTTTGTATTATACATGTGAATTCCCATATCCTGTTACATAAACAGGGAAGAAGCTCTGTTGTCAGGGAAATTCCTGGAATAAGTATAATAAAAGGAGAATTACGCTGTTCCTTTCTAAAATATAATATTCATAAACCTTCAGTTAGCTTTGAGCGATAGTGCCTGCCGGCATGTTTTTTATATAGCGGGCTGGTGTTTTGACTTCACATATTTTTTATATTAATTTTGAGGTTGAGAAGAAGTTTTAAGAGAAGACCGTAAAATCGTATCAGCTAAGAATTTTGGACATTTTTTGGAGTTGTTAAAGAAATGGCATTCAGCTTTAGTGCAAATCAGGTATCAAATGAAGTGTTAAAGTATTTTGTGTGTTTTTCGATGGATTTTCGCTTGTTTTTTGTGAACGCAATGTAAGGGTATCCAAGTAACACTCTGAATTCCAACCTACATGTAAGCCTTGTTGTGGCTTCTGTGGTATCTGTGGTAGCAATCTAAAGTTTCACTTTAGTGGATTGGCCTGTGAAAATATTGAAAATACAAAGAAAACTACATATTTCGTGAAAATCCTGACGGTGGAAAAAATACACCAAGGTATATTTGGAGAACTGGCATATATTAATGCTGTAAACATTCGTAAAGCAAATTTTTTCGTCTTCAGTTTGGAAATGTAAATCTCTTATTACTGAAAAACTTGAGTATTTATCTTGAATTGTTTAACACGATCTGTAAGTATTTTTGTATCCGGAATGTGAAGTAACTACATATCATATCATCAAGTATATTTACGAAGTTAGCGTGTGGAAGTTTTGAGGGTTTTTTAAGAGGGAAATTGGATTTTGTTTAATATCTTTAATCTGTCTCATGAGTCGTGTGTTGCTGAGCGAAATTCCTGAAGTACATACATACATGAAACTAAAGGTTTTTATCTCATAAAAGATAGCGAAAGAACTTGCGCAGTATGTGCAAATAGTTTTGATTGAGGCAATTACGTTGGTATATGATAAGTAAAATAAAACTATCGTAGCAAATGATTGTTTATATTTTGTTTTACAACAGAGAATCTATCGGAATGGAATACATTTCACGGCTTACTAGGAAAATTAAATATATATAATATAATATATAATATATAATTAAATACCTACTATTTTTACTTTTTTTTACTATTTATTGGGTTGTAGTAAGTTCATTACCTCACCATCTGGACTCCACCAGCGTTCCCTGTCCTGTGCACTCTCCTTCCACGCTTGACCCGATCTCCTCCAGGTCAAACCTAACTTGTCCTCCCATCTCCCTCGCGGTCATCCTACCGGTCTCTTTCCCGTTGGTCTACCGTCAAGAATTCTACGCACGGTCTCATCGTTGCCCATTCACGCTACATGTCCGGCCCATCTTAATCTTCGCGACCTGATTACTCTCACTATTGTAGGTTTGCGGTATAGCTCTTCCAATTCGTGGTTGTGGAGTTTCCTCCATTGTCCTACCTCCTCGTCATATTTACCTCCAAAGATACCCCTTAAAACGCGCGCACAAAAGAGGATTTTGAAGTACCCTTAAGTGTCAGAGCACAGTGCGAGCGAACGGAGAGGAGATGTATAAGGAACGTTGTGTGGTTCGTTGCCCACCAAAGGTACTTGAATACGTGGGATTTGTTTTCTTCCCATTTTATGAGAGCCCATGTTTCGCATTCGTATAGAACAATCGGCATGATTATGGTTCTATAGACACCGAGCTTTTTCTTACGTGATAGTATAGCGTTTGAAATAATAGTGAAGAAGATCGTGTGATTCGAACTGACGCTATGACAATTTGAATCACGAAAAAGATTGAACCTAAGCGTTACCCATCAGGCTACTGACCGTGTTTTGAATTTTGATTTTTAAACTCGACTATACTCCACTGATGTGAATTATTTTTGTTATCGCTATGGTATACGGTTCTGATGTATTTTCTTGTTCGATTTTCCGTTCGGTGCTCTTCACTATTTTGCTTGTGAATTGTGTGTGTATCTGTTAGAGTCGCCACAATAGCAGTTTTGGTTTCAGCAATTTACTGACTGCGTGCCAACTAGCCTTTGCCGGAATGCAGTCGTTTGCTAATTTCCTTCGACATTTTGTTACTGGCCAGTATTGTTCCCAGATATTTAAATTCTTTAACTTTTTCAAATATCTTGCCTCTGACGTTTATAATCATGTATTTTGTTTTGTCTTCATTTATTTCTAGGCCCACCTCTTCTGCCCCTTGCATGATGATTTCACTGTTTTTACTTACAGTTTCTATATTATCGCCCAGAACGGCGATGTCATCCGCATATGCGAGCACTTGTGTGACCCCGTTCAATGATGATTCGGGAATGTTGTCGTCTTGTACCTTTCTGAAGACATACTCGAGCACAAGGTTAAAAAGACATGGTGAGAGGCCATCTCCCTGTTTTAGTCCGTCCCGGATTGCAAATGGTTCTGAGAGGTGGTTTTCTATTCTAACTCGCCCTCTGTTTTCGTTCATGCAAATTTGGATGAGGGCGGCATATCTTTTCGGGACTCCCAGCTCAACTACAATATGGTAGAGTCTTTGCCCTGCAACTGAGTCGTAGGCTTTTTTGAAGTCAACGAACAGCTGATGGACCGTCTCTCCGTATTCCCACTTCTTTTCCAGCAGTTGTCTTATTGTGAATATTTGGTCGCTTGTTGAGTGGTTCCTACGGAATCCGCATTGGTAGTCTCCCAGTATTACTTCTGCGTACGGTGTGATTCTCGCCAGTATGACATTTGTTAATATTTTGTATGTGGTTGGGAGCAATGATATTCTTCTGTAGTTTTCGCATTCAGATCTGTCGCCTTTTTTGAAAATGAGGTTTTCCATTCTTCCGGGGTGACTTCCTTATCCCATATTGTTTTGATGAGTTGGTAGATCTTTCTCTCTCTTCCATGCTTCATAAGCTCTGTCGGTATGCAGTCGACTCCGGGAACCTTGTTTTTTTTTCAATCGATTTATTGCGTCTACAACTTCGTTGAAAGTGTTGTATATTGTTATACAACACTTATTTTTACTTGTTTATTTTTGTTACTTACTTCTTTGTTGTCTTCTTCGGACTACTTTCGAGTATCCGGTCTAGTTTGGAGGTATGAAGGGAGGTGTAACTTGGTCGTACCTCACATCCCTCATCGAAGACCGTACCAGCGTGATCACAGGTAGCTTCAAAAGACCGGCATTTAGGCTTGAATTTTCGGAAAATAAATTCGCGAACACATTAGCTTTATCCTTCGAATTTGTGCCTAACGTTCCGCTGACCGTCACCAATGGCGGAAAAAAGGAGGAAGAAAGTTACTGCTGACAGCCCTTGCCATTTGACCAGAAGGGACGCGAACTTGGAGGCGTTTATTAGTCACTCTGTCGTTGTAAGCCTTCTTTGCGGTATCAATCGCCTGGTTGCTCGCGTTTCTGTTTACCTCGGAGGGATTGTAGCGCCACTGTTAAAAACTCTATTTTTATTTCCGGTGTAATTTGCTCGCATTTTTTTATCAAACCAACGTTTATCTGATGAACTTCGTTTGATGGAATGCAGAATGTAGGTCTCCATCCCGAGAAGAGTACTTTCTGTCATCGACTGCTCGCATGCGTTAACATCAGAGTCTCCAAAGCACCCTCCGACCACGGAAAGGATGCGAAAAAATCTCACAAATCGTCTCAGTTAGCAGCCCTATACCTCCATACATGGCGAAACTGTCTAGGTAGGTTATTCGTTTCAAATGCAAGTGGTTGCAGCACCAAGCAATGATCTGAGTTTCCCAGTGGCGCAGCAATCTCCACGGTATAAATGCTCAGCTCGGATGTCAAAAACAGATCCAGGGTGTTCGCATTATCGCCTCGGATATCCGGCACTCGTGTAGGTTCCTCCACGAGTTGACTCAAATTGGGGCTAACAGCGAACATCTCCGCCAGCGTCCTAGCCGCGTCGGTTCTGTTAGAATGTTAGTACATTCCAGCCGGAATTGTGCACATTAAAATCGCCAAGGATGACAATTTCGGAAGCACGGTGGTTGATCTGTGTCCAGTCGACGGTACGTGAATGATGTTCGAAAAATATCGCCGGTCGATCATTGTTCGAAGCGGTAAAGACAACAAAGAAAATTAACAGAATTCCTCAGCACGACATCCAACTTGATGTCCAAGTTATTGGGTTCTAACGACTTCATTCCTTGGCAAGCCATATCGGCGAAGACGCAGACTCCGCCCTTGAAACGGAATCTCGAATGTAAGTCGCATCCTGAGGAACGAAGATATGTTGAATCTGTTGACGAATCGAGCTGGGTCTCGGTTAGGTGAAGGATATCGTGTTTCGCTGTTTGCAAATATTGGTGGGGGGCCGTTCACATTCGTATTGGTGAAACCGATGCCACTGATGTTACAAAATGCCGTTATCAGTCGAATGTCGACAGAGCCCCGAAAACGAACCCGATTATGTGATGGTGAATTTCTTAACGTTTGGTTATTTATCATAATATCTGCATGATGTTGCCCCTGACATAGTCCCCCCGGAGATCCGAATGGGAAACTCGTATACCCCCGGAATTCTTTATCTCTGAAGGTACTGTGGGTATTTTTACTACTCGTGCGCCAACACGGACGCGGATTTAGTAGTAACACCACGGATAGTTTAAATTCGACGAAACAACTGTCACAAAGGCAAGCCAAACGAATGTAAGAAATGCAAATGCACTATCAGAGGAGCATGTGAAATAAAGCGCTGAAGTTATTGTTTGATTTATTTTAGTAGTTGTTTTTATTGCTTAGAACTTTATTAACACAAATTGCTATTCGGCTTATACAATTTCACTGATTAGAAGTTCCTTGGTCTCTGAACATTACAGGTTTCGACACTTACACAGTACCATGTCAATGTTCTTACATTAATAATCTTATCGTGTAGTACAATTTCAATGTTTATTAAAACGCACACTCGGTGCTGCTTATCAAATGAAGCGCTGTTGTTGACACTGTACTAAAAAGGGAGTTCGCACGACTCCGACATGCAACGCCCGCGGCAAGTGTATCCAGTTCGGGGGTGAATATCTGACTCTACTTCATTGATTTCGTTTTTTTGATGTGCGTATGCAAATGAACAATACATTCGAAACGGACAACACGGCTTAACACCTCAAGACACAAACTCGATTTTGGGGCTCGTCAAACGGGAGGAAAACTTTGTTCGAACTCGCACTTAAAACACGCATGTGCTTGCACTTCAGCGGATAAAATCTGACTCCTCGAGGGACGAATCATATCGCCAGTCGCACTAGGATGGATTCCCACCGCAGTGGTGAGAAGCAAATCCGATATTTCATTCTGGTGACGACCAATGAGAAATCGGTTCGGTTTAATTGGATGGATTTTCATTGAGATCGTGCAGATTTGCTTGGGTGTCCAAACACTGGAAGTGAGGACAAATGATAATGCATCGGCGGTAGGATGTGAAGAAGGGAATCAAAGGAGGCAGCTGTTCAAATAAATGAACACACACGACGTCTAAAGCCATGCAATTCTAAACAACGGAAGATACTGCCGAAGGCAGAAATGGATTTTTCTGTGATGTTGAGTCAACAGAAAATTTGTTCACGATGGCAAGAGCTAGGATGGAGATATATTTGATTTAGAAAAACGGATCGTGGGACACGGCCGTTGATATGATTATTTGGATAACAATTATGGTCGTGTCCAACCCGATGATCGGATATCGGTTTAGGCGATCAATCATGGGAAATTTGGCTTGCAGATGTGCAAGCAAGCAACTTGCCCGGCTTGTCTTTTGGACCAACGGATTGTTGGAACAAGTAAACACATGAGGGCTGCTGTGTGTTTGATGGACATGTTGCCGACCAGAGGAACCGATCGGGTTCCTAAATGGTTCGTAAAAGATGAATCGGAATGGTTTTGGATGACTTGATATCGTTTGATGTCATGGCAAGATGATGATCTTGCCGTGGATTTATATTTCACGTTAGAAATGATTGAAGGAGAGCTTTGTACTTATCGTATGCAGGTAAGAGGCTATGATTGGTAGTGGTGGTTCTTCGGGCGAGCCTTAAAGAACCTCCACAGTACCATTGTGGCGGTGCCGCCAAACTCCACGGTAGACTTACCTAAAAGCCCCCATAACCTCATCCCAAGTCGCATAAGTTTTGCTAATGCAGTCGCATTAAGCATCTGAAAATGCTTCACGCATTAATTAGATCAAAGCTATAATCGTAAAGTCCCTGTGTGACGTAATAACAAACATCCAGTTGTGACCTAAGCCAGTTGTAATATGATGTGTAATATAAAATTACTTAATAAATATATACTGTCTTGGAATTAATCGGTTGCGTATTGGAATGTAAATTGTTGGAGAATTGCATAATAAGTTGTTCGAAAATCGTACACGTTGTTGCCACAACGGCTGTGGTCTCTCAGGCAAATCCTGTCCGCAGCGCCAGTTGTGACGTTTTACGCCACATATTTTAATATATAAATTTTGGTTACCTGTCTTTACTCCTGCGCGGGGCATCCAGTACTTCTGTCATTATTCCCGCCTCGAAGCATTACGGTCTCTCCACGAAACTAAAGCAACTCCTCTGGAGATGTTTCCACATTCGCTCCCAACATGAGAGGATTCATGGTCTGGTGTACCAAGTTGGTAAATTGATCTACAGATCTTGCGACCTCCGATAATGTTCCGGTTCTCCGGACAAATTGTTAAACGCACGTCGTTCCAGGAAAGTTTCAAATTTTGTTTCTTTACTTGTGCAATTTTTATTTAATCAACTTTCACTTTTACAATTTCGTTTCTTGACTTGTACAATTTTTATTTAATCAACTTTTACTTTTGTAATTTCGTTTCTTGACTTGTACAATTTTTTTTAATCGACTTTTACTTTTGCAATTTCGTTTCTTTATTTGTACAGTTTTTTTTTTAATCAACTTTTACTTTTGCAATTTCATTTCTTTACTTGTACAGTTTTTTATTTTAATCTTCCTTTGTCCATCGAAAAACCGGCGCTCCTCTTCTTCTTCCTCCGACTCTTGACTTCTTCTCAAAAACAAAAACGGAACAAAACTTGCTGTTCTTTCTACAGCTAAGCTCACTAAAAAAAACTTTTCTCTCTCTCTCTAGCTCCATCCACTCCGAAAAGGGATCCATCTTCCACACGATCCACAATCGAACAAAAGTACGTTCGTACATTAAACATGTGGATCGTGTGTTTTTTCACCACCTTACCATCTATTATTTTATTATATTTAAAACTAAACAAACGATGGAGGTGGCGGAAGCCGCACGTAACACCTGTAAAGAAAACTTACCTTTTCATGCATCTCTTCGCATACAATTTTCCGTAAGATTTCTTTCTTTGTTAATCTGGAATTCCAAACCAATTCGGCACCTTCGGTACCAGACAAATTCTTGTAAACAAAATGATTTGGTTTGCATACAATGTAACCGTCATGACAGGGACCATAAATATTGCGCCGTCTATTTTCCTACTTCACCATGTGTACGATAAATTTCTTTACGTACACATTGGCCGGCGACCTTTTTTTCCCAGCAATAAAATTCTCTAACTCGCACCATGTACAAACAGAAGAATGCTGTTCCTACATAGGTTTCCCGCGATACCATAAACAATTCATATCGTTTGTGGTATCCGAAAGAAATTTCTTTTTCATTTAATGAGCGGCTGCTATTTATTTAGCTGACCCTCATTACCGAACGATGCATAAGACCCCATTAGCATCCGACGATTTCGGTTTTATTTGCTTTACCGAAATCGTATCTCATGAATGCGCTTTATGCCCTTTCTTTGTTCTAGGTTCGTTCCTATCCATGAAAGAACCATCCACACATACCACCATGATCACCATAGCGAGTGAGCTCTGCACGAGCAAGATATCGCTGAGTCTATTTCCATCCACTGACCGCCATGGTCACGCATCATTCCCGCCCTCCGCGTGCGGCGGAGAAGCGCAGATATACGGAGTCATTGGCGTAGTGTCGAGCGGTCTTTTGTTGATTTATTTTTATTTGAACCAAACGGTTACGAAAAAAATTACATAAAACTCATAAATCCAACGATGTGAACTTGCATTTAATTTGTCATTTCCAGTCCGGTGTTCGATCATGAAGTGTAATAAAATAAAAATTAATTAAGAACTGCGTGCGTTTTACTTCCTTTTCTTGTTGTGGACGCAGCGTCATCGATTTCTGTTTGTGCTTTTCTTTTCGTGTCCGTATATAATTAATTATGATGGAGAAAGTAGAACTCGCACCCATGCCGGTGCCATGATTTCCTCGCACACATAGTCGAAACATTTTCCCGATGATATCGCGGAATGTACAGTGTGACGGGGTGGCATCCCACCTTGGGACCGACTACAACCTAAACCAACTTTTTCTCGAGCCGGTCCATCAACCAGGCTCCGAGAGATAGCCAGGGATGTATCCTGACCATTTCACGGAGCCTATAGCTTGATGGGGTGGTATTTCACCGGGCGGCAGGACGTTGGGACCCCACCTACCAGTCCCCCTTTAGTCGCCTCTTACGACAAACAGGTCTAGCTGTCAGTATATTCTAACGCCCTACTTACAGGGAAAAATGACAAATTGTCGGTTCCAAAGGACCAATTTGTTCTCCACCTCTAAACCATGAAACAATAAACAATAATTACCAATTAAAAGTTTGTTAACGCGCCCCCTTCAAATCATGAACTACAATATCACTCATCAGTAAACTTAAAATAGGTCCAACTGTCTGATGGTGCAAAAGTTTTCCCTCAGGCCGAACTAAGGCTTTGACACTGCCGTCTTGATTTTCCTATTACCCATGTCTGTATCTAATAAATATCATAGCGATGAGCCTTGAATAGGAATTGTTTTTTATTGTTTGTTTGCTTTTGTCTTCCTCCATTTGCATGTACAGCAAATGTTCGTGCCATTTGTCGCAAAAACTCATAAACATACGAGGAGTTCATTCTCTAGCTTCGACCCGTTTTCGACTTTCGTGACTTGCGAAAAACTTCGTTAGAAATACTAATTATCATATTTTCACAATATTGTAATTCTTTCCGTGTTGTAAAAGAAAAAATGTGGCTTCTTCACAAATAGCATTAATCAATGACCCGCCTGAATTGTCCTTGCGGAAATTAACCAAGCCGAAGATAGCATCAACAGTAAATGATAAAGTTGATATATTTAGAATCCCTTACATGCAATCATTTCAGTTGAGATTCCAACTGTGGTGTCTCATATCTAGGTAACGAATAATTTGTTTGCTTACGTTCTTTTAGTTTTCCCAGGAAAGACGAACAAGAATGTTCAGTTGAGTGGGAGCATTCCTTTTACTGTTCTACTTGAAGTTATATCAATTAAACCAGCGAGTCCTTTATCGTATTAGAACAATTGATATACCATCTGCTTGGCTTCTAAACGGCAATTGATTGCGATTGTGTCCAGGAAACGCTTTGTGGATCAATATAGAGGATAGCGTGAAATTACTTTAATCGACAAGGAGACAAGTGTTCGTCCTGCATTCGTTTACAGTGCGCTTAAAGGATATACCAACATTGGATTAACCAGTGACAGTCTGGCACCCTTAAAAAACAACATTTCGCACGTGTTTTTCTCTCGGCTGGGGGAGTGAATGGTGCAAACCTTTTGACTGAATAATCCTCGAGACGTGATAAATTATTCCCCGGGGAGAGTGGGCACACCAGTAAGTTACAAGAAATAGATACTAGTTTGCAAGAGCATCTTTTCTTTTTTTGTTGTTGCGTGGATAGGGGATAACTAATTTTGAGAATAGCATTGTGATGCGTTCCTTCTTCCTTGTGTCGTACACTAGATTCTCGTGTAATTGGGTTTAAAATCAATTTGTATGTAGAGCTTTGCGACGCGGACGAATCAAACGCGTGCTGTGGTAACCGGCGTGTAATTGCCGTGCAAATTTAATTACGCAACGATGTGATAATGTGTTTGGTGCGTGAGCCTTGTTAATGTCAGACATGCGTCAGGGTGTGGTTTCTGGTTTCAGATGGTCCATTGTTGATGGTGTTGGCAACTTGAGTGATGACTTGATGAAGAAGTTTAAATTTGAATACGAAGTGTAGTGGGCGGTGAGTTGTTCATCAACTGAACTCGTAACAAAAAGTTGTAGCCTCTTCACCCAATTGAAATTATATACTTTTTTAAAGGATCGAGTGATACATAATTGGAGGTGACAGTGAATTTGTAACGACTTCCCGATTATATATATTAAAACTGTGGTGGGAAGATGCGTGCGAGATAGGGACGGTGAAGAGAGGATTCATAAAGTTATAATAATTTGTTGTTAGTATATTTGAAAGCGTACAACGTTTTACTAATTGTAAAAGGTTACTTCACAACTCCAATACAAATCAAACGGAGTCCACCGACTATTTACATATGATGTTTCAAAAGTATCCGGATAAGAAGAGTTTTTCATTAAAGGGAAGCAATTTATATTTTAAACAGAACAGACACAGATTCAGAAAAGTGACACTATTTCGACTTGAAGTACATTCCCACTATATTAGTTATAGAATCAAATATTATTTCAATGTCCTGTCTAGGATTGCTTACATGAATAAATCTATAGAAACCAATTTTTTATGACTTTCTTGTACAAACGAGGCGATATGCCTGCAATTTGATCCGGGGGGTTCTCATCTGAGAAGCATGAAAAAAGGTCATTTTCTTGAATAGTTTTCTCATAGAAGAAAATAAATAAGGAACTCACACTTTTTTCACTTGTTTATATGTTCTAAAGTACAAAAAAAAATTTTTTTTTATTTAAAAATGTTAGTGACAATAATTGTTGACATGCCTTGTAATGTGACCGTCCCAAGAAAAGGCACCTTACTGTTGGCCACTCTAGCACCTACAAAAATTAATAGAAATCAATAATCGAAGAATTTTTATATACTTACCAGGTGTATGCATAAGTACGCATTTTTCCGCTTTAATTGAGAGATTGGGTCAGCGAAAATTACGCTAATATAATTTGACACATACATCATTTTGTTCGTCTGAGATTTAACTACAAACACACACAAGTTGAGTCCGCATCTTTGATTTATCGTTCAGTTATCATGTCGAGTTTTGTACCTGAAAAAGAACATTTCCAGACGCATTGCTTTTCTTATTTAATCAAAAGAAAAAGACAGTTGAAAGTCACCGTTTGCTGGTAGAAACATATGGCGAACACGCTCCAACAATTAGAACACGTGAGACATGTTTCGAGAATTTAAAAGTGGTGATTTCAATGCGAAAGACAGTGAGCGCTCTGCTAGACCACAAAAATGTGAAGACGAGCAATTATTTTTTATTATTTATTATTATTTATTGGCCTGTAGGAACCCGGAGGGTCATGACCTCACCGACTCGACTCCGCCATCGTTCCCTGTCCTATGCGCTCTCCTTCCACGCTCGACCATCCGATCCGAACTCCTCTAGATCAAACCTAACATTGTCCTCCCATCTCCGTCGCGGGCATCCGGCCGGTCTCTTTCCCGTTGGTCTACCGTCAAGAATTCTATGCACGGTCCTATCGTTGCCCATTCGCGCCACGTGTCCGGCCCATCTTAATCTTCCCGACTTGATTACTCTCACTATTGTGGGTTTGCGATATAGCTTTTCCAATTCATGGTTATGGAGTTTTCTCCATTGTCCCGCCTTCTCGTCATATTTACCTCCAAAGACACCCCTTAAAACTTTATTCTCTAATACGCGGAATTTGTTTTCTTTCCGTTTTGTGAGAGCCCATGTTTCGCATTCGTATACAGCAATCGGCATGATTATGGTTCACGGAGCTTTATGTTACGTGATAGCAGTTTGGATTTCAGCAGTTTACTGACTGCGTGCTAACTAGCGTTGCCGGAGTGTAGTCTTTTGTTAATTTCCTTCGACATTTCGTTACTGGCCATCAGTATTGTACCCAAAAATTTAAATTCTTTGACATTTTCAAATATCTTGCCTCTGATGTTTATGTATGTTCCCTGAGGTCCACCTGCTTTCGCCGTAATCATGTATTTTGTGTTGTCTTCATTTATTTCTAGGCCCACCTCTTCTGCCGCTTGCATGATGATTTCACTGTTTTTACTAACAGTTTCTAGATTATCGCCCAAAAGGGCGATGTCATCCGCATATGCGAGCACTTGTGTGACCCCGTTCAGGGAAGATCCGGCCATGTTGTCGTGATCCCCTTCTGGCCCTATCAAACACAGAGCATTGTCTTTTTTCCGAACCAATCAGCCTCTGCAGTCGATGTTGACGCTTCTCCTGGATGTAGCCATGATTTTTTGCGTTTAGGATTTTTAAAATAAATCCATTTTTCATCACGTCACAATTCGATGCAATACTGACTTCCTTTCGTGTCATAGAAGCAACGTTTCACATGTGGTGTTCGCTTTTCCATCTGCCTGTCATTCAATTCACGTGGCATCCAGTTTCCACACTTTTGGATCTTTCCCATAGCTTTTAAACGGCCAGAAATTGTTTGTTGTGCACAAACGCAAAAATCGAGAATGGGAGAGGACTCGGATCGAAAAAATCCAGAAATTGCCAGAAATTGTTTGTTGTGCAACGTTTAAAATTTGTGCCATTTGTGTCATCTTGATCCAATATTGCTTGCAATTCGGTGTTTTCAAATTTTTTTGGTGGTCTTTCATGTTCTTCATTTCGCGCATCAAAATCATTATCTCTGAACCGCTTAAGCCATCTTTTGCATGTTGCTTCCAATAAAGCATGATCACCGTAAGCCTCGACAAGCATTCGATGCGACTCTGCAGCACTTTTCTTCAAATGAAAACAAAAAATTAATGCTTTCCGCAAATCATAATTTTCTGGTACAAAATTCGACATTTTTAACAGGATTAAAAAAAAATTATGTTGTTTGTACCATGACTTGATGCATACTGAATATGTTTGACAGATGTCATAGCAACCAAAAGAAAAAAAATATAAGGGCTCGTTCACAACAAACGTACCCTATCGATACATTTGTATCTTGACGCTCACTTCACACCGGTACACCTGGTATGTTTTCACACATTTCACATTTTTCTTTCTCATTGAAACACCCTTTATTTCCCAAACCACATTGTGGCGAATTTTGAATAAAGATCCTGGCATACACTCTTACAAGTTCAAATTTACTCAAGAGCTGGTCTCTTGATCATGTGCAGCACCGCAAGTTTTCCGACTGGGTTCTACAAAAGTTTAAAGAAGTTCCTGTTATGTCTCTATAGAAAAATCCCATAAAAATTCTTGTTTAATCGATTCATAGTTGTAGATATGTGTTTTAGGTGCGGTAACCGTGTTAGCATCTCTCTCCCAAACTACATTGTGGCGAATTTTGAATAAAGATCCTTGCATATATATACCCTTACAAGATCAAATTAGATCCCTCCCTCAACACAGAATCCATTTACTCTCATATACCTAAGCAACACATCCGGTTGTTTGTTGAAAAAATTTCCCCAGATATCTTCTTCCTTTCAGAAGCCTGGCTCAAACCAAATTCCTGAGTTTCCATTCCCAATTATACTTTTGTTTCCAATCCCAGAACTAATGGATCTCACGGAGGGACCGGCATCTTAGTACACAAAGAATTTCGACCAGTGAAATTAGATTCACTGATATATTCAGCATTGAATACACGGCAGTTAAACATTTTTGTGAGAACAATAAAGTGCTCGTCTTAGCATCTATTTATATTCACCCTTCACGACAACCAGATTTCCCAGATGCTGACATTTCTCAGATAATCAAGTCTGTTCCCGCTCCATTTATAATCAGGGGAGACTGGAATGCTCGTCATACAGCATTCAATGATAATAAATGCATCAAATATGGTCCTCAGTTGCTAGCCCTCCTCCCGTCTTATCCATATACATACATTGACTCCCCATTACAGCCAACTCGTGTCACTAGCTCAGCCAAGTCAACCATCGACTTCTTCCTCAAGTCCGATGATGTTCACTCAGCGGGTCCACCTACCGTCTCCTTTATATTTCCTTCTGATCATGGTTCCGTTCACACCACGATCCAAATCCCCTCTCTCGACCCACTCTACACGTCAAACCCTGTCCCAAATTTCTCCAAAACAAAATGGAGAAATGTCAATAGGGACGTAGCGATAAGTTTCTCTAACTTGTATATCTCGGAAGCATCTAACCTACTCCCTACTGAGATTGATCAAGCATCTGTAAGAATAGAGAAAATTCTAAAGGATGCTCTCAGCAATAACACCCCGGTAACCATTCCTCACAAGTATTTAGGAAAGCCTTTGCCCAGCATCCTAACCAAATTATTGCGCCTTAAAAAGCAGTTCCGCCGAAAGCTTCATACAAGATACTGCCCCTTTATTAAAAGCCAGATCCAACTCCTATCCACTCTGATAAATGAGCAGTTGAAAAAGTTCGCAGATGAAAACTACATCTCCACACTTAAAAACATCAAATCAAACCGTGATCTTTTCAAAAACATCAACCAATTAACTGGTCGTAAATATAAACCCCGAATTGATCATCTCATCAACCGAATCAGCAATAATATTGCCCAATCCGATATGGACATAGCAAATTGCCTCGCAGAACACTTCTCAAAGATTCATTAGCAAAATAATTCCCTCTCAACTTCTGGCTTTGAGGACACCGTAAACGAATACATCTCAAACAGATTATTCCCATCTTTTACTCCTTTCATCGGTGAATTTAACAACACAAACATAGCTTCACACCCCTTAGACACCACAACTTTTTTAACTGCGGACGAATTATCCGAGATCGTAAGATCAGGAAATAACAAAAAGTCAACTGGATTAGATGGAATCCCACACCTTCTATTTAAAAAGCTACGCCCGCCGAATCTACTTCCCATCCTCGTTCTTCTTAATCATATGATTAATGCATCACACTTCCCAGAGAACTGGAAAACTGCGGTAGTAATTCCAATTAAGAAGCCCGGTGGTAGTAATAACCCTTGCAATTATCGTCCAATATCCCTATTAAATACACTAGGTAAGATACTTGAACGCAAGATCTATCAAAATCTTCTCTCGTTTGCCAATGAGAACGCTCTCATCCCTAACTCTCAGTTCGGATTACTGTAGTGATTCTAAATCACTACACCTTTCCATTTACCTAAAACCCCTAATCCAATATTCCATTTTTGAAATACTTACCCCCGTTAAATACCCACTTCCATTCATCCATACTTACCCTTGTTAAATCATAATCCATTTCTTATTCATTTCCCATTCATTCAATTCCCAAAACCTAATTCTATTTGAAGCACAAAAATCGGTTTTGTGCTTCGACAATTAACAAACACTTGTGGACTAATCTCGATTAGCCACAGTATAAAAGGGCGGCGCATTTTGGTTTCGCGGGCAGTTAGTGATCTAGACCACAGTAGAGTTAGGAATTGACCACCAAAGCAAAGAGAACTTGAAGAAATTAAATAAATAAACTAAACAAAAATAAAGAGATCATTTTAATTCGGCCCCGGAAGTAAGTAAAAACAATAAAACTAACTAACAACATTAAATATTGTTGGGTAACGGTATCATCCGGTATACCAACACATTACAATAACAACAACATTAAATATTGGTGGGTACCGGTGTCATCCGGTATACCAACATTACGTAAGCGACAATCCACATGTCATGCTCTACTAAAACTAGGACACGATGTTACAACCGGTCTCCAAAACCAACGCCCTACAAATTATCAGACCCACACTCACGTAAGCGTGCCCATTGTTGTACCATATCATCGTCATCATCGGCACTACAACCGGAAACCGGTCTTGGCCTTATTTAGCAAGTCCTGACGCTTGTTAAATTTTCCATAATGATTTGTTTTTTCCGGGCAAGGTCATTAGCCTTTCCCCAGGGGCTCCCCGACGGGGAATCGAACCCCGGTCTCCCGCGTGACAGGCGAGTATACTAACCACTATACTATCGAGAAGCCTCGATACCATATCACGCCCTCCCAAATGGAGAAGTTGCAAGCATTCGAAAGAAAATGCCTTAAGTACGTCTCTGGATTACATCGTCGTCCTAACTCCTATAAGTACTATAGTAACGTCCAATTCTACAACACCGCTGGTACAGAACGCCTCGATAGACTATTCCTCGAGCAATGAAATGTATGGAAAACCTACGAAATAATCCCAATCCCACAATAACCTCAATC
This sequence comes from Microdon myrmicae, assembly GCA_963931805.1. Taxonomy (NCBI): domain Eukaryota; kingdom Metazoa; phylum Arthropoda; class Insecta; order Diptera; family Syrphidae; genus Microdon; species Microdon myrmicae. The sequence goes on along the minus strand of OZ007501.1, from coordinate 134,670,250 downwards.
TTAGCGAACCCTCTAGATATCAGCACTAACTATCCCAACTGTCTCCACACAAGAGTTATGTTCACCTCAGGCAGACTGGTAAATGATTTAAATGAGATCATATACCACAACACTAAACTTACCCCCAACAAGTTTAAATACTGTAACGTCCAACCATATTCCAACATTCTATGTTTTTCCAACGAACAACCGGAAAGAAATACTCTACCTCTAACCCATAACTGACTTCACTCCACATCCTGTAATTCTTATACCCCCTTTATTATAAGACTTTGTTTTGTTTATAGCTCATTTTATAATAATTTGACTAAGTTAGGTTAAGTTATATTTATAATTAGGGTTAGGTTTAGATTAAGTAAAGTAAAATTAAGAAATTCCTGGTTTTCTGACTTTTTCCAGGAAGACGAAACACTACTAAATATATAAACACACATCTATCCTGTAACTCTTGAAACATTGTTTGGAAATTATTATAATAAAATTATTATATTAATTTTAATATTAAAATTAAATTAAAATTAAAAAAAATTAAAATTATTATGATAATTACATGTAAACAGTTGTTACAAAATTAATTTTAAGTCACTGTATCACTTAAATGTATAAATTAAAATTATGGTTAATAAATACAGTTTAAAAAAAATATTATAACTCAAGGGCTGAAGCCTCTCGATCATTTGAAGCGCCGCAACTTTTCCGATTGGGTTTTACAAAAGTTTAAAGAAGTTCCTGTTGTGTCTCGATTGAAAAATCCCATACAAATTCTTGTTTAATTCATTCATAGTAGTGGATATGTGTTTTAGGTGCCTTATTAACATAGAGGGTGAGCTTTAGTTCATGTTAACAATTAATTTCACATCTACGCTTAAATACGGAAAATCATTCTTCAGTCGAACCACACAAATAGAATAGTCTGCCGGAAGTTTCCCCATTGTTATAATGTATAAGTATTCACATCCAACGTATTGTACATTGGTATTTTCTTTTATTATCCGTTTCCCCTTGTTCCGCCCGCACTGTACTTTTACATTTAGGGGTGGATACCTCAAGGTTAATTGAGTATGAACAATTACATAATATAGGGCTCATGGAGAACTAGCAAATAAGGCATATTAAAATTAAAAAAAGGAAAGAAACTAAAAAAGATCGTTCTTTAGGCACTTGCACTTAAAGAATAAAATAAATATGTAAACAAATGCAAAATGTGAGTACAAAATTAAACGAATAAAAACACATACTTTTTAAACCAAGAAATATTAATTGCCACTCTATTTATCACTGATTAATCGATTACAATAAATTAGTAAACTTCACGCCTCTCCGTAATATTTAATCGTTCACCTTCCTAACCCATGTGTTACACCAGATGCCATATAGTCCCCCAATCCTCTGTACTCCTCCGAATCGATTTCAGCTTGTATGATGATAAATTGCCTCTGGATTAAGAGCAATCCTCTTTCTTAAGAAGACACCAACATTCGTCCTAAGTAGAATAATTTATAAAAAAGTAAACATCAGATTTAAAGGATTAGCTTAATAGATTCTTACATATGTTGCGATGGCAAATAGTCCCTGCAATTACATATAACGACCTTGCAGCGCAATTGAATGGTAGCAGACACCATTCGAATACAATGGGGTGACTTAGGGTTGATATGCCAGTGTCGTTCTACTCATTTTTTAAGGGATCATTAAGATGAAAATTGTCCTCCGACTTAATTTATTACTTTGTCTTATTTGTTTACATTTCAAAACCTGTTTTTTGTATTGTATCCTCAACAGTTTGAAAACGCATTCTCAGCCCGTCGTCTGTGCAACTGGGAAGTGCCCAAGTGGTACCCACCACGGCCAAGACAACACAAAAGTGCAACAAAAATTATTGCTAATGATCGAGGCCATCTGTTGCCCTGCACCAAAAGAGCGTAATTTAATTTAAATACGATTATTTATTAGGCGTGGGACAGAACCTTCTTTTAATTCATCTTTTCCCCTAAATCTACTTTAGGAAAAGTGATACTCCTTGGGGACATTATTTAGGAACCTACCAGCTTCCGAGGCGAATCACACGAGAAAAAGCCAATGAAATAAATAATAAATTAATCGGTAAGGATAGATGGAAACAATTTAAACAAAAGCCACCTGTATGTGATCAGAAATATGTTGTAAGCCCCGACAAGGTAAGCCAATCATCTAAAACAGTAATGCGTTCTTCTACTCTAACTTTCTCCTTCAATATTGTTTCGTTTAGAAATAACCACAGTAAGCGAATCTTGCACAAATTTGAAATTATTCTGCAATCTAACAATACACTCGTATACTGGAAAATAATAAAATTTTAATTAAAATCTAATTATAAGTCCACTCTTTTGTTTTTCTCTATTTTTCTTTCACCCGTTTCCGGTTTCGCAGCCTTTAGATTTAACGTATGTACCAGGAGACTTTACCCCTCACAAAGAGCAACACGTGTCTAGGGATCTTCTTTTACAGCAAAAGTACGAGCGCGACAATAACATTGAACCCACTTTGGAATTGAATGACTTGTATTTAGAAAAACCGGAAACAAAACCTCCTTATCCTTTTAAAAAAGACCGCAGTTGTTCTGTGCTGCCAATTGTAAACGATACAACTGAATTCGAGGTCAAAGATTTTGAAAATATGCGTCTGTCCTGCGGCAATGAAGTAGTAACGGGGAAACCCCATGAGCGGTCACCCTCACCGATTATACCGGCGTATGAAAACTTCCAGCTGGCAAAGAGGATGCATCAAGAAAACTTAGACCACCAGCCATTACCGGATAGTGTTGCGGATCAAGCCTATCGTCGTCTGCAAGCGGAAGGTGGCCAATTTCCCGGGCTGGGCATAAATATGGACCCGGTTGCCACTGGTATCGGCATCAAGACCTACAACGCCGGTCCCACCCATTGCACCAAAATGAAAGTGTTTCGCCCCAAAACCTGTGGAGTAGTGCCAAAAGCTTACAATGATCAGATGTCAAGTTATCGGCCGTTCTCTTCAGCAGATCTCGGAAAGAAAATGACTTCCATGGATTTGGCCATCGGCTGGGATTATCGTCCTGACAATCCAGCCGATGAACCGCGGCTACCGCGTCATATCGACGGTTCAGATGATTCAAACGGGCCAGCAGTGTTTAATTATGTGAAAAGCCCTGTTCCTCCGGAGAAGATTGACACTGGCCGTTCAGCTGGAGTTTTCACAAATACGTGCGGAGAACCGGATTTCTTTGACAAGGACATCATGCAAAGGAAGACGGATTTTTCGGAAGCATTGCAGAGTGGACCAAGGAAGTGTTCGTGTGCTACATCTCCGATTGGTTCGGCGAATTTTCGGAATTTTCGAGCGAAGAGCGTGTCACGGGAAGGTAGTTGCTTAAATGAAGCTATCGACTCGAAACTGTGTCGAAGTTCACCGAACTTGACGCAATGCCATCTCACCGACTATCCCAAGGAAAATGATAAACCACAGTATACGTATCAGAAGTTTAAAAGGAACAATGATGGACCCCAGCCTAGCTTCTTCCGTAAGACGGCCCGATTGTGTCATAAAGTAGCCCCGGAGCCGTGCCTAGAAGATAAAATAAAGAGTAACTACAAAGCTGCGTTCAGAGCAGGTGTCCCGAAATTGAATGCAGCTGGGAGAATTGCCAGTTACGACAGTGGGTGCAGTATAGGATCAGGAGGATGTTGTTCGATGCGACACAAGGTTATAGAAATTCCCAGACCAAGAAATCCCTACAGCAAAAAGAACTATGATATCGGGACTCTAGTTCCACCGTTTAGTTGTTTTAAAGGTGGCGCCGGACAAGGTGGATACCCGGAACATTGGCGCTTATCCAGTGTTTATCAACATGCTTACAAGCCAATTGCACAACGTACTAGACCATTGCTGCACACAGTTTATAAATAAGGATTAGCGAGGCTTGGACAGGAAGTAGACTCTTTTGTCATAAAAACCAGCATTCATTAAATATGTTTTACATTTTTTTATATTTAACCTTTTTGTTTACTTATGTTGAATGTTTATAAAAGTGTAGATAAAAGTTATGGAAATATATTAACAGTAAACTCATTGTGTTATAATGTTATGAACAAAAACGCGTTTTTATTTCTAGGAGAATTTGTGTATTCATTGAAAAATCATGTTCTGCATTGTAATGAATAAGGGTGTTTAACATCCTTAGATGTTTACGACATTCGCAGGGATTTGAGACATCCTCAACGGCATTTGGTTGCAGTTCTCTAAACAAATTCCATAAAAACCCAGTCGGGGCCGGCACAAAGAGGATCATGAAATTTATTATTGCTCGCTGTCTCCACTGTTGTGCGAGGTAAATTCGCATGTTGTGGGCACATGGAGACGCTGATGACTCATTCACATACTCAAAGAATGGGTCACTAAACGGGTTTGATTTTGCAACTGTGTGTCGAGGAATATTCGAACAGGGATGGAATACGTGTGGGTCAAAGCCAGCGCTGAATATCAGCACGCGGAGGTCTCCGAGTTATATGAAGATTCATAGAGTCGCCGTAGTTTATATACCCGTAATGATTCTAGACGTCCTCCAGAATGTTCGATATTCTCAATCATTACAGACATTCGCAACAAGGAGACACATCCTCAAATATACTAGATGTCCTCAACGATGTTAGACTCCATAGGGATGTTAGATATCTTTAAGGATATTTGTGCGGGATTCCGATGGCAAGTGAGTCTGCCTTCTCTAAAGACTGGCCGAAGGTTGATGGTGGCGCGTCCAAGAAGGAATCGGGTGGAGAGCGCCGCGTCGAGCGGCAACATGCAATGAAGAGTGTGCGATGCCGCCGGAGTGGTGTGACCAAGTGGTGATGGTACCAGAGTAGATAATCAAGTGGTGATGAAAGCAGAGTCGATGACCAGGCGGTGCTGAGAACGGAGTGGATGACTAAGAGATGATGGTACTAGATTAGATAACCAAGCAGTGATGAGACCAGAGTAGATGGCCAAGCGGCGCTGACACCGGTGTGGATGACCAAGTGGTGATGGTGCCAGAGTAGATAACCAAGCGGTGATGAGACCAGAGTAGATGAACAGCGGAGGTGGTCCCAGAGAAGATAACCAAATGGTGATGAGATCAGAGTAGATGACTAAGCACTGGTGGTACCAGAGTAAATAAGCAAGTGCTGATGAAGCCAGAGTAGATGACCAAGCGTTGCTGAGACCCGAGTAGACGACCAAGCGGTGATGGTACCAGAGTAGATAACTAAGTAGTGATGAGACCACAGTAGATAACTAAGCGGTGATGAGACCAGAGTCGATGACTAAGCGATGTAGCCCAGAGTAGATGACCAAGTGGTGTAGTCAAGAATAGATAACCAAGCGGTGATGAGACGAGAATAGATAACCATGCGATGTTTGAGTCCAGAGTTGTAACCAAGCGGGGTCGAAGTGGTGTTGAATCCAGAGTAGATGGCGAGGCGATGTAGTCAAGAATAGATAACCAAGCGGTGTTGAGTCCAGAACGTTAACTAAGTGGTGCCTAAGCGGTGTTGAGTCCAGAGTAGATAGCCAAGCGGTCTAGTCAAGAATAGATAACCAAGCATTCATGAGAGGAGAATAGATAACCAAGCGGTGGACAAACGGTGACGAAAGGAATCGGACTGTTGGGGGATTTTTAAATGTTGACGCTTAGGTAGGGTTGCGGATTCGCAACTAAACACCGCGGTGAGAATCTAGTACGATCACCGTCTAGTACACTCCCCAGCCAGCATACTCAGCACGCTTGTCACCCGCCAGCTGACAATGCGTCATCGGCTAGGGACGCCATCGAGCTGTCACCCAAATTCAAATGTCACCAACGGTTTTTGGTCAGTCGTTGCCAGCTCTTCATCGCGGACGCACCGCTAGCTCCGCAGAACTATTTGGAGATTTGCTAGTATAGTCCAGTTGTAGTCCAGTAAAATCCTGATTAGCATTTAATTGAGACTTGGTGAGAAAATATAAAAACCCTAAGACAATAAAGCACTGATTAAGTATATACCCCTGCGTCTCTGTGAATTTTCCGGTGTGTCGCCGTACAATTGCATGGTGAAAGCGCGCATCACGGACCGAAAGCTGCCACTACAACGGAGCAGCACCAACGAAACCTCAGAGTTTACGCTTCCCTCAATCGGGAACATTTTCTGGTCCTTCGAGCCGGAGGTTCTGTTAGCGCGTCTCCAGCGCGATCAGCGTTGGTGGCTTTCTCTTCCCGTGGTTGAGGAATGCGCGCGACATCGGCTCCTGTGCGACGAACTGGGCGGCCATGAGTTGCTCGATCATGGTTCGTTCGCTGGTGTGTATTTTCACCCACTGGTCTTTCTCCTTTGCTTTCTTGTCAGCTTGGCGCCAACGATCCTCTTCAGCATTGCGCTGTTCTTCCGCAAGACAAAGAGCTTCCTCCTCTAATTTATGCTCCCTTTGGTCTTCCCTTTCTGGGCGTTTAAGTTCAGCTACACGTTCTGCTTCTAGACGTTGGCGTTCCAGTTCAGCTTGGCGTTCAGCTTCCATTCTGGCAAGGCTTCGGCGTTCGGCCAATGCAGCCTTTGTGGTTCCCGACTTATCTATCATTGTGTTGATTCCTTTTCACTTCCTTGAGGGGGTTCGTCTTCCCGCAGGTAGCGTTCTCTTTCTGCCACCGAGGCATTGTCGACTGTTAGCTGACAGCTGGCAAATGTGAACGTACTAGAGGTCTTTACTACGTTTAATCTGCAACAATATTTGACATCCTTAAGGACGTTAGATATTGTAAACAATGTTAAACAATCCCAAGCGTGTGAGACATTCTCGAAGATGTTAGTCATCCCCAAGGTGTTAGACCTCCTCAAAAATGTTAGACGTCGTCAACGATATTGGATATTGTCAATTATGTTAAACATTCTCAACGATGTTAGACACCGTAAGGGTCGCCAGACACTTTTCAGGAAGTTAGACAACCTTACCGAATTGGACCAACTCAACGATATTTTCAACGATGTTAGGCAATCTCAAGGATGTCAAAAGTTGTCAATGACGTTAAATATTTTCAAAGGTGTCAAACAACCTTAAGGATGTTAGAAATTCTCAACGGTGGTAGACACCCTCAAGATTGCTAGACATTTTACAGGAAGTTAGGCAAGCCCATAACGTTAGCGACGATTGTGAAGAGCGTGCGATTCGAACCGACGCTATGACGGTTAAAATCATTACAAGATATAACCAATGCTTAACCACTGCCGCTTGTAAAAATTTAAAAGCCAATATTATTTTTCCGTAAATTTTTATTCAATCAAAATAGGATCTGTTGGCATCTATGACATTCTTCCAACGTGATATAAGTCAAATATTCATTTTTCGTAGAAGTGCTGACTTTTTGGGGCTATGAAATCTTCAAAGGATTTTATGACCTCTGCTCAGCCCCGGAAGACCCTCTGCCGGCAAAATGAATCCAGATTGCGGAAAAGATGGTAGTCCTTTGGGGAAATGTCAGGAGAGTACATACATACATACATCTCGCCCGTCATTGGTCATTCACTCGATTGAAGTTATCATTGAAGGCATACTCATACTTGGCAGCTATACTCAAGACACTGATCTACTTCATAAATCTAAGACAAGATATTTATTATTTATATTTAATTTGATTAAAAAAACAAAAAAAAAAATAAGAAATTTAAATTTTAGATTAAAAAAAATAACCTTGCGATTAGGTTTGTTTGTTTCTCTTCCTGGGTTTTGTTTGTTCCGCTTTTTCTTTTCCTTGCTTTCCGCGCGTTTCTTGTCTCTTTTTTTCGCTTATCTGTTCACATGCTTTGTGGCTGCTACAACATGGACACCTGCTCCTCTCGTAGTGTGGGCCATCAGCCGGATCAGGGCATGATGGCTCTTATAAAGAGATTGAAGGAGGACCTCGAGGCTCTCAGGGCTGAGAACGCGGTCCTAAAAAATAGATTGTCGCGACTGGAGGCCACCCCATCCGCGTCCCCGTCCGGTACCGGCTCGGAAGCTACTGACTCTGAATCAGAGCTCGAGCCCGAGTTAGAGATTGTCACCGACAACTCTGATAACTCAATGGACGACGGTAACTCGCGTACCCCCACCCCAAACTCATCTAGGGCCCCCAAGCGGAAAACACCACTCCCAACAATAAGCTGCGAGGGTGGGCTCTCCAGTAGGCGTGTCTCCATCGCCTGCCCGCCAACACCCCCCCCCCCCCCACCTCCATCATCAGCTGCCCCAAAAAGTTGGAGGAGCCTTGCCCACCGAGGCCAATTGCGGTCGTTAATCCAAAACCAAAGGCCACTTGTGTTCCCAAAGCTGTTCAGCCAGAGGTTACGGCCGACCCACCTGCTTTAAAAAAGAAGCAGCAACCTGGGGTCTTTGCACGAGACTTCAACCTAAAGGAGTTCGTCGGTGATATGAACCGACAAGGAATCTCGAACTTTAAGGCAAAGACCTTGAATCCAACCCTCTATAAAATCGTGACCTACGGTCAACAGACGTTCTGTAAGGTTAACGATACCCTGAAGGCCAAGGAGGTGAATTGTTACACATTCACCCCGGCCGACGAAAAGTCGAGGACCATTCTCTTAAAACGAGTCGCTGCCTGCTGGGAAAAGGACGACATTGTAATTGCCCTCGAGGCAACATTCCCCAACGTCAAATTCACCGACGGTTTGTGAACATCAGACCGCTAAAATACAGCAAAGTAAACATATGGCAGCTTCACCGTGCCCCAGGAACAGACATATATTCCATAATACGGACAATGTCGCTTCCAATCTTGCATTAGCAAGTTGTCTTCGAGGTATTTCATAACACTGAAATGTCTCGGCTCCTCGATAGTATAGTGGGTAGTACACCCGCCTGTCACCCGGGAGACCGGGGTTCGATTCCCCGTCGGGGAGCCCCTGGCGCAAGACTAATGACCTTGCCCAGACAAAATAAATCATTATGGAAAATTTAACAAGTCTCAGGACTTGCTAAATAAGGCCAAGACCGGTTCCCGGTTATAGTGCCGATGATGATGATGAAATGTCTCAATGCAGACGTCGCCAACGTTTCGGGCATGTTTCCCGAAACTGCAACATGAGTCGCCGTTGCGTGCCTTGCGGAAAATCCGACGATATTGGCAAGTGCGAACTACCGCTAGCAAAATACGATCCCGCAACAAATGTGCAGGATGAAACAACACTGCCAACTTGCTGCAACTGCGGCAACAAAGGACATCCGGCTAGTTACAGGAATTGTCCTAAATATAGAGAAATTATTCAAAGATCCAAGGGGACTCGAGCTAAGCAAACAGCCAAATCACGCTACGGAAAACAGGCTACACAACACTTCATCCAAAATGGACTTACATTTGCCGACATGCTTAAGGGACAACAAAAAAATAATATAAAAACTCTCCCAACTCCTCCTCCTCAAAAACATATTCAAGTCCCTAAGCAAGCCCCGGAAAAGGCCAACAGGACGCTACAAATTCAAGCGGCGGTGCAAAAGCCCCCGAGGGGGCAATCTTCAATGCTACTACTTACTTTCTTCCGCTTGATTAAAGATATTCGACCCCGATATGAGAAACTAACAACCGAGGCAGAGAGGGAGGCACTCCTTTTCACTGCATATGCAAGACATACCCTCCACAATGGATTCCAAAATTAAAATTATCCTTATAAATGTCAACTCCCTTGTTTCGCTTTCCAAGCGTATGATTCTGACTTCATAAAGGATAACCGGGCGGACGTGGTACTTGTAACCGAAACTAGGTTGCATCCATGTCACCGTCCCGTATTCCCAAACTTCTCCATGATTCGAAGAGATCGAACCCTCACTGACGGTCCCACCATAAACGGAGGTGGGACTTGTATACTGGTTAATAGCGGACTTCGCCATGAAGCTATTGACCTCCCACACTTTGAGTCCATAGAGGTGTCTGGGGCTGAACTGCATCTGGCTAATAATGGTAGAGTGAATATATACTCCGTATACCACTCGCATAAAACCAATAATTGCCCCATTAATCCCGAAGATATCGGCCAATTAATAACGTTCTCGGGGCATACACCCTTCATCATAGGCGGCGATTTCAACTCCAGGCATCCCCACTGGAACAACTCCGTCTCTTGCCCAAACGGCACAAAGTTGTTCCAATGGTACACCGAAAACTGTCATGCCCTCAACTTCGAAATAGTCGCACCTACGGGTGGTACTGTGGCGGTTCTTGCAAACGCCACTGCTTACCTGCTCATCTACCACCAGGTAACCATTTCCAGGCGCGTCCTATTCTATAAAAAGCATGTACTTACCTTCTGTGCTGTGCCTGCAAAAACGAAGAAAAATCATGAAGCATTGGGTCACGTTGATTAGCAACAAATGGTAATGCAGTAAAACCTATGTGGTCGCACTACCCGCAAAACAACATTGCCCAGTCGTGCCGGTTGCCGAACATCCGACCAAGCGAGGCACGGCACCAGCACAGCATATCCTCGGTACGTCATGTGCACAAAGCCACCGGTCGATTGTATCGATCGGCATTGGCATGCTCTGGCAAGAGGACACCTCGTAACCAAGCAAGTGTAGCATTAACGAGATGCTGTCTGGATGTCTGATGATAACATCCAACGTTTCCCCCATGCACCAATACCGCCCTGACGCAGCAGTTTCGGCAGGGATTCCTGGTCGAAGCTGTTAGCTGTCTGTGCATGTTTACTGCGGAACGGCGCAAATACTGTGCCCCGCAGTATCAATAGAGTAAACATTTCAACCCTTGTCTTTTATGGAGATGCTCGCACCTGTGTAAATGTATAAGGGGATCTTTGCTGTGTCTGCATATTCGCGGACGCACACGATGAGTAGAAAAAGCAACCATCGTGTGTGCATTTCAACCCCTTTTGTGTTGAACAAATGCAAAAGGGTAAATTACCAAATATGGTCATCGAGGCGATGGATAGAATTTTGGTATTCTGTCGCTTCGATGAACTTAATTAATCTCATCACAGATTCCGTGGAGGCAAGACGTGCCCTCCACGTTAAACGTCAAATAAATACGGAGTCGTCTGTCGGTGCGTCTACATTAAGTCGCTGCGCGAGTGCTAAAGAGTCTGCCTACTGGTTTAATCTGTAATTCCAAATTTATCCTCATGTAAATCAGTGCATAAAGTGAACCTATGAATAAAACAGTAACCCATTGTGTCGCTAAATAGGTCCGTCTTGTAAACAAATTTGTATAGCACTTAAATATTAAAACAAACTCAAAAATAAAAAATATGTAGATTGTTCATTTAACCAAAATACAAACAATAAAGTTAAATAGAAAAAGTGGTGATCACCAACCAATTATAGTGTATCCTTTATGAGCAGTGAGCTGAGCGGACAGTAGCCGGAATTAATGGTGCAGTGTGGTGATTCCAGTGTTTGGTGGATTGTCTGATCAATGGCGATAGGAGTAGAATGAGTGCCAAGGACGGCACACATACGTCTTATCCCCATAGTACCCGAGGTAACTCCATCCTGGACATCTTTATTGTGCCCAAAGACTTACTTCCCCAAATCACTCCTCCCCGCTGTGACCATGTTCATCCGCGGCTATCGAGCATCCCGGGGTCATGTCAGATACATACCCGATTATGGGCGCACAAATTGAGACAACTTCTATATTACATTGAAAACTTCACCAACTCGCTCTCCCCACTGATAGGAACCTAACGACGGTTGATATAAATAACGCTACAACTCGACTTCACGAGATTCTAGTTGAAACTTCTGAGACTCATGTCCCGAAGTACAAACTTGAGAAGACTTATCAGATTCCCCTTGATGACCTCACTCTTCGTCTCATCCGGGAGCGTAAAAAGCTCTGCAGAATGAGATATCGTCACCGCTTTACGCAAAGGGAGCCATTATTGCGAGCCATTATTCACAATATTGGTACACTGATAAAACAAAGAATCCAAAACAATCGTACCCGACAATTGGATGACAAACTGAAGGGTATTCAGATGGACCAGAACATTTATAAAAATGTTAAAAAGATATGTGGCACTTCTCGTATCACTGGGCCAATCATGCACAACGGTCTTGTTGTCAATAATGATGTCAATAAAGCAAACATCATCGGAGAGACCTTTCAAAATAATCACAAGCTCACTCTCGAGGATGGCGACCCGGAAACGAATGCAATAATTAGTTCAGAGGTTCACACTAAATTAGACAACTTTAACGAGCCAATAGTTGTCTAACAGTGCATACTTCGACGACACACGTGATAATAATCACGGCTTCGTCACACCAAATACCCTACAGAACCTAGTTAAATCTCGAAACCCCAAGAAGTCACCCGGTATCGACAATATGTCCTACCACTCGTTGCGAAGGCTTTCTGCTTTATTCTTTATAAAGATCTCCATTCTGCTCAACCATGCCTACAACATGGGGTACTTTCTCCAAGCTTGGAAGCATGCTGTTGTCTGCCCAATAGCGAAAGCTGGGAAACCAAATTATCACCCCTAAAGCTTTCATCCTATTTCGCTCCTCACCTGCATCAGTAAAATATATGAACAGTTCATATACGAGAAGCTAAATAAATTTATCAGTGTCAGGAACCTGATACCTGACTCCCAATTTGGATTCAGAAGAGCGCACAGCACCACCATGGCTCTCAACATATTTCAAAACCACGTCTGCGTGCGCCTCTTTAATAAGGAACCCACCATTGCGGTGAGCTTGGACATTGAAAAGGCTTTTGACACAACCTGGATCGAAGGTCTCGTTTTTAAATTACTGAATACTGGCCTCAGTAAAACGCCGTTTTATTGTTATTATTGCCGAAATCTTTAAATGTCTCGTCGAATGCGTCGAAGAAGGCATCATTCACAGATTTACTTACTGTTGATGTTGTACTTTTGGTGTTGTCGGAGAATGCATCAAAATTAGCAAAACTGTCGAAATGACTAATCGGTGTATTACGAGCCGAAGTTTTATTTGTTTGTACTGGACCGGAGTTTGCGTTAAATATGTCAAAACTATCCAAGAAATCTTCACTTGACAGCGCTTTAGTCACAGATTGGTTGTTATTAGTGAATATTTGTGGTATCGGTGATTTTGGTGAAGTAGATTTACTCTTATTTTTGCCCTCATCCTGCGAAATAATTTGCTCGGTGAAGTCATCGTCTGCGAAAGGATCCTTTATGTTAAAAGGATCCTCATAACGATAGTCCTTAAATGGATCATCTGTAAAATCTGTGGGTCCAGACACTCCGCCAATGGCTGTAGATTTTACAGATAACTGCTGGGATGAATTTGCCAAATTTTGTTGATCGGGTTTATAAGATGGTGAATCGAACAATGAAGTTGAACAAATAGGAGAAATAGTAACTTGTGGTGGTGGCGGCGGTGGTTGTGGCAGAGGGATTGACGGTTGCTTGTTGTCGAAGTCAGCAAAGTCAACAAATCCACCAGCAGATGTTGTGCCGAATGCATCACCAGAGAGCGGAGACGGACGTGTTGGCGCCTGCTGCGGACGAGGCGGAGCTGGTCTGAGTGGTGGTTGCTTGGCTTTTTTCGGTGGTAATGCTGGACTAGGTGGTGGACCAGTCCGCCGTGTACTTGGGCTGAGAACTTGACCAACTCCAGTTGGGGCGTGAAGAGCGGCGAACGGATCACTTCCAAAGTCATCCTTACCAGGCTCCGGATTGACAGCGGATGATCTCTTGTCATTGAATGGATCAGCGGACCCGCAGCACCAAATGGGTCCCTAGTTTGAGAAGGTCCTCCAAAACTAGAGCCACCAAAAGCATCGTCAAATCCACTGGTAGTAAAACTATCATCAAAGCCAGTCGAAGATCGTTTTCCATTAGTTCCAAATGTATCTGCATCGAAACCATTACTAGCAAATGTATCAGTGTTGCCAATTCCATTGGCTTTGTCTTGAAATAGATCTGCAGTTTTAGCATCTTCGACAATTTTTTTCTCCAAAGTATTTTTGGCTTCTTCAAATTCTGGTTCGATTTTCAATTGGTACTCTGTTACCAAATCAACGTCGTTCGCCTCAATTGCGGCCTTACACATAATCAAGGCGTTGGTCATTTGTCTTTGGGTCTCCATCAATTGTGTAACCATTGAACAAACTTGACTAATTTGTAATTGAGTGTCTTGAAGGTTTTTCGACAAATTGTCGAGTTCTTTTCGATTATCCTCGTATTCTTTCTCCAAAGCAGCTTCTTCGTCCTTCAACTTTTGTAATTCTGAACGTTTCGAATTCAATTCGAATTCCTGGTCATTAATGGTTTCCTCTTGTTTTTGGCATTGTTCACGGACTTTATTAACCTGATTGCGTGTATCGGATATTTCTAAATTTACATTAGTTGTAATATGTTGATATTCCGATTCCTGAGCGTCCAAACGCTTCTGCGCATCTCCCCGTTCATTTTCCAATTGCTTAAGTGTTGCCGTTAACGTGTCCAATTCACTTGGTAAGCTGCGAACTTCTCCGGATTTTATGCGAATATCTGCCTCCTTCTGAGCAATCTCAGCTTCTAGAGCTCGTCTTTCTTTTGCTAATTCTTCAATTTCTTTTGATATCATTTCTAGCTCTGGATTCGAGTATGTTGGCTTGGGCTCCTGTAGTGTGATATCGACTCCTTGTACAATTCCGCACATTGATGGTGGTACCATGTTAGCTATTAGCACTTGCGGGGGTTCAATACCCTTTTGTTTCCGTTCCACCATCCACATGGCTAATGCAAAGTGTTCTAATGTTAGTTTGCCAGATTGGTTCATGTCACTGAGAGCCCAAATATGTGCTAAGCAATTTTGTGGAAGTCCAGATTGAAGGAATACATTTTTAACTTCCAATCCCGAAACTAGGCGATCCTTATCTCGATCAGCATCACGGAATATGACCTCAAATCTCTTTAATTCAGCTGCATCAACAACCCAATCGATAGAAGCAGTTGCTGATGCCGGCGCACCAATGGGGATCAATGGATCAGTTGGTATCAAAGGTTGTATTGGTATTATTGGTTGTGGAACACGTTGCATTGGTGGTACAGCAGTCGGTAATGGAGGTACTGGTGGTGGAGCGATGTCAGTTGGAAAATTCGCCACAAATCCAACATCACTAAATCCTTCTCCACTACGTGCGCGTGGTACTTGCGTTGGTGCCTGTGCGGCTGATAATGCTTGTGGTTGGGGAGGCACTGGCGGTGGTGCAGCCGTTTTTCGCAACAATTCTATAGGTAATACTTCTGGTACAGCTCTTTTATCTAGTGCTTGATAAACTAAATGCATGGCAACAACGAATTCATGCTTATCTAGACTTCCATCTCGGTCTTGGTCAGATAGGTCCCAAATTCTACCAAGAGTTTCCATTGGAAGCTTAGAATCAAGAAGAACGCCTTTTACTTTATTTCCGGGCAGGAAGCCGTTTATAGGATTCAACGATTCGAAGAGTTGTTCATATTTTTAACGATCAACTACTTTCATCGACCAATCTGCATTGGTCCAGACTGAATCCTTTGTGGGATGATTTTTGGAATTTCGCAAATTTTTGGAGGATTTGCTGTCTCTGTGTAGATGCCACACATATTTATTGTTAATCCAGCCTGAGCCAATGACACGAGTTTAAGAGCAACAAAAACCCAGGCTTATCCAGAAATCCTTTTCCAGTGGGATCCGATAAATCCCAAATACCACTAGGCACAACATCACTAAGTCCTGACTTTTTCAGGAATTTCGCTGCTGTCATCGCTTCAATTGTTCCCGATCCTTTTGGATCAATCTGTTTGTAGTAGGCTTCGTAAATGGCATTGTGCTTGCCATATACCTGCACAGGGTTTGGTAGCGAAGCCATGTTCTTAATTTCAACTGCGACTGAACAGCGACAAATTCCAAACTCTCCCGTTATTGGGCTGGTAGTATCATCTACCAGTTCGTTCTAAACCTTCCAAGTTCGAATGAATCGAAAGCTTTCCCGAACTTTCAACGCCGCTGCAGGCGTACCACAGGGCTCCATTCTAGACCCCATCTTATTTAATATCTACACCTCAGATATTCCTCGCCCTGTGGACGGGAGAGTAAACCAGATATGCTATGCGGATGACGTCCTAGTATAACACACGTCATCCAAAAGCCCTAAACTCGCAACAAATCGACTCAGCCGTCACCTAAACGAACTGTATCAGTATTACAGTCGATGAAAAATCCGACTAAACCCATCCAAACCAGTAGCTATAATTCTGAGTAGTAAACACTCTCAACCTACTTCTCGATATTCACAGAATATCCGAATACAAATAGGAGGTACTAATATTAGACCACAGGACAGGATGAAATATCTTGGGGTCATGTATACCCCAAAAATGAATTTCATCAAACATGTGACCCACATTCTT
Organism: Microdon myrmicae; assembly: GCA_963931805.1. Classification (NCBI taxonomy): domain Eukaryota; kingdom Metazoa; phylum Arthropoda; class Insecta; order Diptera; family Syrphidae; genus Microdon; species Microdon myrmicae. The sequence continues at coordinate 134,653,850 of OZ007501.1, read as the reverse complement.
CAAAGGGGCCTCGGTCGGTCTAAACAACTGCACAACATCTTGAAGTGGAGCAACAAAGTTGACACCAAAGTTAAGCCTCTCTGCTATAAGCAGCTAATCCGATCTGAAATATCATACGCCTTTCCCATATGATCCTGCATATCTTCGGCCCAAATGGAAGGACTGCGAGTTTTCGAAAGAAAACTCCTCAGAAGATGCACCAACCACTACAGAAGGCCTGACGGCCGCCACTACCCGAACTCTCACCTATACGAAGGTGCCTCCATTATCCCTATCGACGAGTACTTGCTACAATTAGCATATAAGTATCTCGAAAGCATTCAGAACATCGAGAACCCACTTGTACGGCAATCTTGCGTTCTTGACCCTTCTCTCTCTCTCAATCTCTTCGGATCAGACCACCACAATTTCTTCACCACTTCAATTTCAGCACCCTTCCCAACAACATTCTCCTCTATAATAGAGGATTCCTGGACCCATCCCATAGGGTCTATTGCTGACACACTACAAACACGCACGCACAGTGCAAGACAGCACAAGCCCACACACACACATGCCGACCAAAGCGCAGATTATCAGACGCCAAAGACGTGATCTGCGTTTACTACCGCACTCAAGACCTGCCGGTCTTGTACGATTTCTTTCCCACCATCCCTCCATCCAAGTAGTTAGAGAACATCCGACCTAACCCTGTCCACACTATCCTTAGATACCTCCCCCCTTTTTCTTTCTCAGATATCTCGAGACCGAGCCCAACATCCTCACGGATGTGGGTGATTCTGGTTATCGCAAGATGACCAGAAGCCAGAGACAAGATGAAGGACACATCTGTCCTTGTCTCGCCAAAGTCGGCTCTGTCGCCAGCCATTTTTTTCTTTTTTTTGCCAGTCGGCAGTTGTGTGCTGCTCCGTCTCCAACACTAGTTATTGAGTCGAATGTTTGAAAACAAAAAAATGTTTATAAAAGGAAAATAATCTCTAGTTGAACCTAGTCGTTAATTCCACAACTAACGCACTTTATAAATGATATATTAAAGTGTGTCCAAAATAATTCTTTAAAAAGGGCGGCAATCTTGGTATCGTGATGGCTAAGCATTGGTTCCTATTGCGCTGTTTCAGCGAGATAGATTATTTCCTTGCATCCTTTATAAAAATAGGAAGATCTTGATTTCAACGAAAAATTTATTTACTAATTTTCACATTAAAATTTCGCTCAAAAATATTTTGAAGCTCTATACACTAAAAACTAAATGTTGTACATCATTTAAGTAAATAAATACGAAATGTAAATAAACAAATTCAATGGTAAATTACGGTATAATTTTAAAAAAAGCCAGTAGGCACATAGGGGCGTTGCGTAAGGATCACTTGGTAACACCATAATCTTCGACAGTTTTATTGAATACCGATTTCATTATTTGATTTTTAACGTCACGAGTAGACTTACGAATACTTCTCCGTAAGGACATCTTTTTCTCATTGGTTAAATCCTCAACCTTAATATACTCAGCGCCAACCAATTCGGATTTGAGCTTCAGCTTCCTTTCCGTAGCATCAACAATAGACACATCATGTGGCTGAGCGGCTTCTGCTTCGTTTTCCATTTTCGGTGGGTGTCGACGGAGACTCTGGCGAATCGAATTCAAAATACGATGGGAGCCGTGATTTGAATTCGAAGACGAAGGCTCCTCAGCGTTGTCCGGTACTTCGCTAGAATTCTTCTTGAGACTTATTATTCTACGGATGCTGCTTCTAAAAAAGTTTTTCATTGGATACTTGCTTCCTTTCGATGTAGTGGACAATAATCCATCTGCGCTGCTTGATATTTCTTTGTTGGTAGGTTTTTCCTCAGCTGGCTCAGGTTTTCGATAGAAACGACAAAATTGAGGAGTTTTTGAATCAAAGTCGCCTATTTCGTCGTCAGTGACATCATAATCTATACCGTCATCATCAGTGAAGGATTCTCCTTGTTTCGAGTGGTTTATCGGCTCATCAGCATTTGTTGTGTTGGCAGTAGCGCACACTGTCTCTACAGTCACTTGAACCGGTGGAGTCTCCATCGCTTCTAACTTAGTTATGGGCATTGATCCGTCAGTTGGTACAAAGTCTCCTGCCTGTGGTGTCTTTGGTTCTGTGGCTTCTTCTAATTCTGATTGATTCTCTAGAGACATTTCTGCAATGTCTTCTAATTTTTCCAGAAATGGCTGACGTGTCACATCTGTTTTGTGTTGCTTCTTTTCATTAATACTATTTTCCAATTCTAACTGGTAACGGTCTAGTTCACAACCGATGTCCCTAGTTGAATCTTCTTCACCACATTCGTGGGCTTCCCTTTGTTTCGGATCCATTGGAGAAAATACTAATTTCTCAGCAAGCAATTTAGATGGTGTCAATGAACTGAAGTCAATCTTACACCCCACAGTTGGTTTGAATGGGATCCCTATAGCTAATGTTCCACTTACCAAATCCAAGCCAGCGTTCTCAATTCCGGTTGCTTCGGTCTCTGAACACTGACCAGTTCGAGGAACTTCGAAGGGATTCCTAACAAAATTTTCTTCCTTTACACGAATATCCAAAGCGGGATTTATAAAGCACTTTGGTTCATTTGATACTTCTAATTTTAATGCTGAATCTCGTTTAATCTGCAAAAAAAAGATGAAATATAGTTTGTGTTTATGGAATCTTATTAACAATTTACCTCAAACGGATTAAAACGTTTCTCTGGGATTGCAAGATTCAGTCCAGGATTTTCGAAACAGGCGTCAGCAATATCAGATTTCTTTTTCTTTTTCGGAGGTTTGCGAACAACCTCCAATGGATTTGCAGACTGCTTGTTTTTTTGATGATTGAATATATCAAAAATAGATTTGATTTCCAAGCAAGACTCAACTGGAAACCTACTTAGATTTCCCTTCTGTTCGGTTTTTAAGGTAGAAGTAATTCCGTTGTCAATATTTTCAATGAAAACTTTAATTTCATTCCTTGGAGTAGATCCAAAGGCATCGTTCGTGAAACAATCGCAAGTGTGTTTTGAAGTATTTTGATATGAATTGATTTTACCGCGTTTTCTTTTACGCGAAGGAGTGATTTCCAATTCGAAATTGTTATTATCAACTGCACAAGACATTTTTTTATTATTTGCCTTAAGAAAATATTGCAATCAAGTTAATCACCAACCAAGCAAAACAAAAACTGCCATTTTAAATTACATTCAAACACCTGCCGACACATAAAATCCTTCCGAGCTGCTTTTGTGATTGTGAACTATTTTCATTGTTTGAAAGGATCAACGTTTTCAGCTGACTAATGTACATGGAGTCACAACATCTTTTATACAAGAATTTAGTTCAATCTGCAACGAATTTAAAATGTTTACAATGGGGTTGATGTTCAGTGTGTTGTCAACCAAAGTTATTTTTTTAGAAATCGGTTAAAACCACAAAAACTGCTCAATAAGTCTACAAAGAAATCGCTTAGTCCTGCAAAATTAATTTGAATCACAAAAATTCACATACGCATGGGTATGGCAGGGAAGATGCACCTACATGCAACAAAAAATAATATGATACATGGTATTATTTTGGTTCAAAGTAGAAAGTTAAAGAAGGATCTGTTTTTTACATCCGAGCCTAGGGTTTATCCCATGGAAGTTGCTTCGCTAGTGAGAAACTCAGATCAGTGCTAAGCAGTGCTAAGAATAACCGTTCTAAGCAGCTTCGCCACGTATGGGGGATGGGGCTATTAATTGGGACGATTTGCACGATTTCTTCACAACCTTTTCGTGGTCGTGGGTGTGCTTCGGGGACTCCGATGTTAACGGATGCGCGAGGCGATTATGCGAACACCCTAGAACTGTTTTTGACAGTTTTTGACATCCGAACCGAGTATTTATACCATAGAGGTTTCTTCGCCACCGGGAAACTCAAATCATTGCTTGGTACCTGTCGCACAACCACTTGCATTTCAAGCGAATAACCGACCTAAGCAGCTTCGCCATGTATGGAGGTATAGGGCTGCTAACTGGGACGATTTGCGAGATTTCTTCGCATCCTTTCCTTGGTCGGAGGTGTGCTCCGAAGACTCCGATGTTAAGGCGTGCGTGGAGTCGGTCACAGAGATTATTCTTCTCGGGATGGAGATCTACATTCCACATTCCATCAAACGAAGTTCATCTGATAAACCTTGGTTTGATAATAATGCGAGCAGATTACAGTGGCAAAAATAGAGCTTTTTAGCAATGGCGATCCAATCGCACCAATGTGAACAGAACGAATTTTGTTAGAATCAGAAACGTGTGCAACCAGGCGATTGATACCGCGAAGAAGGCTTACAACGACAGAGTGACCAATAAACTGCTTGAGTGCCCGACTGGTCCGCGCTCCGTCTGGTCAATGGCAAGGGCTGTCAGCAGTGACTTTGGTTCCTCCCTTTCCCCCCCGTTGGTGTAATTGGTAATTACAAATTTAAAGGATAAAGCTAATGTGTTCGCGAATTTAATTTCCGCCAATTCAAACCTTGATCCCGGTCTTTTGGAGCCACCTGTGATCGCGCCGATACGGTCTTCGATGCGGGGTGTGAGATTTCGCCCGCGTACTATTCAACGCATTCGATTTGAACTGTACTGTAGGGCAATCGGCCCGGACGGAATACCAGCAATAGTCCTTAAGAACTGTGCTTCAGAACTATCGCCGGTTATTGGCAGGCTCTTTCGTTTATCTTATGCATGGATGACCTTTTCTGGTTGCTGGAAAATCGCTCGAGATCAGCTAATCACAAGGAGGACAAACAAGTGTCTCCCACAAAATTACGGTCCGATAGCATTACTGTCTATGTTATCTAAGGTAATGGAAAAGGTCATCAATGCCGAGTTAATTAAATATTTGGAGCGCAACGGACTTCTGAATGATCGTCAATACGGATTCCGTGGCAGGCAGTCCAGGGGAGAGCTTTTGATCCCTATAACCGATATATGGACATCTGCGATTGAGTGGCATGGCGAGTCAAAGGCGTTCGCATTAGATTCGGGTTGTTGTGGACGGCGAGTGTTCGGATCTGTATCCTGTTAATTCGGGGGTGTCTCAAGGTTCTATTTTGACTCCAACCTTGTTTTTGCTTCCCTTAAATGATTTGTTGGAGTCGATGGATAACAGGGTGTTCAGTTTTGCGGATGATAGTACGCTTGTTTCCTCTTTTTTGAATGATCCGCCGGGTACCGTTGTTCGGAGATTCGTGGCATTATTCCGCGCAATTCGGTTTATATGCGCCCCGCAAGACAATCCGACGCATCGCACCAGTTTACGGTTCATCTCCCGACGACGCGAACATCTCTGCATCAGAACTCGTTCCGTTGCAGAGCGTGTAAGCTGTGGAATTCCCTTCCCGCGCGAGTGTCCCCGCAGCGTTATAACCTGCAGCTGCTCAAGAGGAACTGCAACCGTTTTTTGATGGCATCTCGGGGCGCCCACTCAGCGCTACCGTTAATTCAATAAATAACTAAATAGTATAATAACTGGTTCAATTAATCAAGTATTGCCACTGGAACCGTAATTGTCAATTAAATAAGCTTAGTTCTTTATTCAGTAAATAGTCAACAATCTGGTGTTATGATTTGTTTCAAAGACAAGGAGGAGTTAGTACCCCCTTAACCAGCTAGAATTTCTACGCCAGTTAGTCTGCAAAATGTGATGTCAGGTCCACAACATACAAGCAATTTTAACATTAGCGGATATGTTCCACTGGCGCAAGACTAATGACCTTGCCCAGAAAAAATAAATCATTATGGAAAATTTAACAAGCCTCAGGACTTGCTAAATAAGGCCAAGACCGGTTCCCGGTTGTAGTGCCGATGATGATAATGGATATGTTCCACAAACAAACACGCACGAGATTCCCATACGTGAGATCAAAATCAGGAAACCTAAACCGCGTAAAAAGAAGGGACAAACAAAACCTTCTCCTGGGGTTGTATCAACGAATTCTTCCATGTCAACGATGCCCTCAACAACAACTACGGCATCACATCAAACTACAACATATTCCGATTCTGTTAGTGATTCAATAGTCACCAACTTAACTCCAATACCTGCTAATCAAGAAACATCTCCACTACCAACGGCACGTACGAAACTTGATCTCGGGAATGTGATGAAACTCTGTGGCATTATAAAAGACGATGATTATTTTATGGATTGTGATGAGCAGATGCTGCATACACAACCGCTACAACAAGATGAATCCAGGAATATACAATCATCCAATGATATCATGATATCGATTCCGGGCCAAAGCAACGACATCCCACCTACAGTTTCGATCCCGCCACATCTAATCAACAAACAGTCAGCGATCTCACAAGTCGCATTCAGACAGTGTGGTTGATATGTTGTTCATGTTGATGTGAACAACATGGAGGCAGGGTAAAATATTCTTACAAAGATCGATCAAAATAATGCGATCCAATCATATACTACTTACTCCAAAACTCCCCACTTCAGAAGAATTCCAACAACAGCAAGACAGCAGTTACAACATTGGCGCTCAAGAGCCAAACTTTTTTCTTCCGCCAATCCACAAGTAACACACACACTAAACCAAACCTGAATTTATAAGCATAGACATAACTTAACCATAGAATTGAATATAATTAATTAAAAGTGTAATAATTCAATAACTATAACTCATTATAGCCACACGCCAATCACTAAATGTTCTTGTTCCTTTTACATGTACTCAGCTGTCAACGCCTCAATGAGCGAAGTCGCAGAATTATCTCGCGACACAGGGCGGTGGACCCTACTGAGCCGACAAACGCCTTTCAAAGCGGGAAACACCCCCAGAGCAATGGAAGATTTAACGAAGATAATCATGTTACCACAAACACAATGCAAAACGGTCAACCGGCTATTCTATATCAGACAGAGGTCGGCACAATTCTAAAACAATCAAAAATAGAAGGACGAAAGAACCAACCGGATACTTGTACCTGAATCCTCAAGCGCAACGACGGTGGCTACACAAACATATGCCTCCATCCGCTTGAATTAAGACCGCATCCTAATCTCAGAGCATTCCGGCGCATTGTTATGTCTATGTATGTTTCGGAAGATCAAGAGGTTCGACTGCGAACTCCAACCATATCTCTCTTGCTAAGGACAATAAGATCGAAACGGGGAAAGGGTCCTTTGCAATGAAAGAAGCGGCTGCATTGCGTCTCGGACTCAGGGATGACAGCGCACTCCCATTTCCTTTCGGAGGGTTCGCACGATGTTGCAAAACGCAACATGGTTACACAAAAAATTATCATCTAAAAACATCACGTAAATTACATTTCAAGTTCAATTACGTGATCACGTAAAACCATGACCATGCATCCCCTTGGGCGAAAACCTTAGGACACGCCTTCGACTAGCCAACTGCCGCCGGCATTATACTTGCAATGTCGACCAAAGCGGAGACCGAAGGAACGTGTGAACTAAATAGAGAAATTATGATCCAAAACGTTCATACAGCTTCCACAAGCAACAGCCAATAGAAAAGGCAGCTTGAATTTAGGTCAAGGAGAGAGATATGGGATGGAGAGTTGTTGTAAAGGGATTGCAGGTCAGTGGCCGATAATCAAGGCCTTCGTGGAAATACTGTTTTGGGTCAAAAGGTAACAGAAAAACAAGGCAGTTTTCTCGGACAGTAAAAATTCGTCGTTTTGACAACGGTAGTTTTTTCGCAGGTCGTGAGAGGTGTTTCAAACTTATTGGTTTATTTTTTGTATAACAAATCTTGCATGATTCTGTGCAGCAATTCATTTCAAATCATCGTCATCATCGGCACTACAACCGGGATCCGGTCTTAGCCTTATTTAACAAGTCTGACGCTTGTTAAATTTCCCATAATAATTTGTTTTTCCGGGGAAGGTTATTAGCCTTGAGCCATTTCATTTTAAATAGTGAAATAAATTTAATTAAAAGCTAATTCCGAGTTTCTTTCCTTTGTTTAACACGCGAGTTAGAATTCCAGTCGCGCCGGTTTTTTTTTTTTTTTTTTTTTTTTTTGTTGACCTTTTCAAGGTGTTGTATCTTAGCATACATCTTTGTGCTTCTCGAAAGTGATTTACGTCTTGTTTTCAATTGAAATCAATTGCGGTCCTTCAAGTTATTTTTGGTAGTTTCCGATGCGAAACATTTGGGCCTTCGAGCCGGATGTTAAGGACAGTGACATTCAAACTAAAGACTCTAATCATAACCGCCTGTGTGCAACTGAAAATATCTTAGCCGCAACACGATTGGATCCAATCAGCAGTCTTCATCAAAGGAACTTGATGCAGCCCCACCCCCAATTTCAACCTCTCCCCTCCAGCTCACTGGAGTCAAATAACTTGCTAGTTTCCGACACGAAACAACAGATGAAAGCGCTGGTTTGGTTTTAGTCTTATTTGGCCTGCCACTTATGTTTCAATGCGACTTCTCAAGCGAGTGTCGGTCTCTAGAGCTTAATTCCTGCCGACTAACTCAAAGTATTGGTCAAGGGCTGCCAATATCCTGTCGAGACCGCTCAATATTTTTTGGCCCATTTTGACTTTAGTGATGTTGGTACACATTTCCACATTCCTAACTACCTATCACCTTGTGTACCTGGTGGCCAGGCTTAATACAAGAGGGGGCTTTTTTGTGGATTCTTATTTACCCACTTAACCATTTGGTTTCTTATTATGTTCCAAGTAGCGACGTCCGTTGTGAGACTTTCTTATATTCACCTATTATTCGATGTGGGTTACGGTAGAATATACACTTCAGTTCATTTTGCAAACTGCTATTCTGATTACAAACATTTTGTACCTGTGAATCCTGTAGATGTGGATGTTGCACAGTGTGCGCAATTCGCACACGGCGGAAATGAAGACTTCTAAAAACCAAACTTCGCAAGTGTTCGGGAATCTGATCCTGGTGATGACGGCGGTGTAGTGGTCAGAGGATAATCGGTCAGGTGGATACAAGACGGATTGTCGAAGGGCAAAAACGATGATGCGTGCAAGGAAGAATGGTTGAGGACCCAGAAGGTAGCGAAGCGTCCAGTGCTGCGTCCAATTCAGAAGGGTGAACGGCAGAAAGCAGCGAGGCGTCCAATGATGCTGCCATGTAAGAACGGTAAACGACAGAAAGCAGCGAAGCGTCCAAGTAAGAGCGGTAAACCACAGAAAGCAGGGAAGCGTCCAATGACACGTCCAAGTAAAAACGGTACACTATCGTAACCACCTAAGCACACCAAGCAAGTGGACCGTTTTCAAATTTTAGGGATTGACTAAAAATTAATTTAAAAACCTGGGGGATGGGAAACTTAGCAAGGTGGAGAGAGGATGGTGTAAGACCTAACTTAATATCTAAGTTTAAAAAAGTTATTGCTTCAGAGGCATTTCTACCAGCCTGTTTCATTTTTATGAATAGGGTCCGGATGTTTGGGGTAATCCTAATTTTCTAGAATCTGAGCCGATTATGCACAATACCACAACTCCTTAATCAATTTCGTGCTTCATTCATTCATTCAAAAATTATTGTGTGGCATTCTTTTAAGGGAGTATTCTGGTCTAGGCGCACAAATTTAACGCAATTTTTGAAATGTGTAAAAAAAAGCAAACAATATTTTTACTATTCATTTTTTTATACGATGTTTATTAATATTTCAAGAATCATCATCATCATCGGCACTACAACCGGGAGCCGGTCTTGGCCTTATTTAGTAAGTCCTGACGCTTGTTAAATTTTCCATAATGATTTGTTTTTTCCGGGCAAGGTCATTAAATCTTGCGCCAGAGGCTCCCCGACGGGAAACCCTGGTCTCCCACGTGATAGGCGGGTATACTAACCACTATACTATCGAGGAGCAAGAATACAGTACGAAAAATTGAAAGCAAAAAATTCAAAATTCAAAAAGTTAGCAGCTGATGAAGTGGGCGATCTCAAAAAGTTGGCACCCGACCATACCCACGATTCAACCCTCCTAGCAATCTGAAAAAAAGACTATTAATTTACAGAAATGCCTCTATCGTTGGAACTAAAAAAACTTGAACAAAATGGGGACTGCTTGAAAAAAAAATTTACTTTTGTACCATTTTTTTTTTAGTTTTTCGAATTTTTTAAAAATAGTTAACATTGAAATTTGGGGATGAGGTTAGTTCATGCAATAGAAAAGCCTATAAAGAAGACATATACTAAATTTGAAGTAAATCGGTTCAGTAGAACTTAAAAAATCGTGGGTATTGTTTTAAAAAAGACAGTTTCGAGAAAAACGCGTTCAAAGTTTCACGTAAAGTTTCTCGCGGTCTAAGTCATGAAATGATATTTTAGGCTTACGTTCATTCAATCTGCCATTCCTGCTGCATACATTGGACCTTCCTCGACTTCGAAATAAGCATCTTTCGCGCTGCTCTCTTCCAACCGAGCAGTTCTGGCCTCTTTTGATGCGTTAGACGCTCGTATATCTGAGCGGTCAATCCGGGCATTGTCTCGTTTCCCAGCGAATGAATAAGCTTCTGGACCAATTTTGACTCCCATAAGCATCATTATTTTTAAAAGAGGAATGTAGCCTTCATTGAATATGCAAACAGCAATAAACGTAGCAATTTCAATGACGTGAGTTCCGGAATGACTATGTTTCGGCGCGAAAGTCCAATTCAAAGGGTTTAGAGACTCATTATTATTTTGAGTTTCTGAGCCTAAACATCGAGTCAATAACTCCTTCGACGATAAACTCTCGTAAATCGGCTTCATAATATCCAATACCTTCGCACATAGAGGAGGATTTTCGTGGTCAAGCTCCTGTAATTTACAGCTTTGGAAATAATGAGATTATAAACTGCAGATGCGGCCGTATGCAGGTTTTCGACACAAGCGTAGTAAGTAGAGATTGATAGTCCTTGACAAATATCCATCATACTGCAGAAGATATTTATTCCTTCCCTTCCAACTCCCAAAAGCCGCATAGGAAATATCATTCTTCGATTTACTTCGATGGATTTATCGACGAATGGACATGATTGTACATATTGTATACTATCGCAACTGCATTGTAATGCAATTTTAAAACCTAGTCCGCGATGAGACGTTCGTGAAAATGTTACCTCTTTCCTGTAGGTATTACACAAAACTATGGAAGAAATCACTGTAAAAACTGTGAAAAACTCCAAAATACGTAGCCGTAATTATTGTCAATAATCACTTCTTCATCATTTGATTTGCTCAATTTTGCTGCCGATACACTCGTAAAACTGGTGTCTTCTTCTACCGTGAATCTATTACCGTGAAATCGCCTTTTTTACTTCGGTCCGGACGCGTAATTCTTTTCGCTGAAGATTTTTGATCCATTTCACTTGAAATCACTTGAAATATTTTTATTTTATTCACAGCATATGCGCTCACTTGGCTTGAAGGTTAGAATTCAACTGTTCGCAACTGGATGTAATCTCACATTAAATATAAAAGATAATTTAAAAATACATAAAGGTTACCTTTGGTTATTGTTTTTCAATATATATATATAAAGGTTTTATGAGAAAACAGGGTCGCAGGTTGACAGGAAGTCCCTAATGTCTTTTGTTCGATTCGTTCCGGCCGAGCCGGTTTAGACGGCGCGTCAGCAAAACAGCCATACCTCCGAAAATAATTTAGATTTTCTAAAATTCTCTTAAAGACATATTCTTAGAGGGTTAAGCTTTGAAAATATGAAAAAAAAAAGATTTTTTCAAATTTCTAGACCAGAATACCCCCTTAATGTGTTTTTTGTATAAAGGGGATCGATATATTTGGAAATAGAGCTGTTCGAAAAATTTAAAAATATTTATTCATTTATTAAATAAAAATATTTAAAATATCTTCATACAGATTGTTTGTTTATAACTCTAAGTAGTCCGCGTGTAAACCAATAAAACTTTGTCGTAGGAGACAGAACCACAAAAAGGCAGAAGTAAACTTGAAGGCAGCTTTATTAATTGATGTATTGATTGACAATTATTGACCGATGGTGTTTATTTGATAAATGTTGCTGGCGATGATTGTAACGCGCCCGTTGAAGGTTGATTGCAGACTGACGAATTGGCATAACTGCCAATTCAAAAAGCGACACTATGACATCATCGTGGTGACAATGATGGCCAGTTGGTGCCAGCTGCTGCGCAACTGGTATACATGCGAATGTACTAGATTTCTCCAGTACATTCCAGCACATTTAATTGCGAATCCGCAACACAGATGAAGTTTTGATTGATGCTTCCTTTAAGGCAGATGGAAGCCCTATATCACTTAGTCAGGCTGTTTAATCAAACAGGTTTTTCAAGATTTCGAAATAAATTACCCACTCGCAAGGACACTTCTTTTTATGTAATCGAAAGGTATACGAATTCGACTTATAACAAACAATAATTCGAACATATGAGCACACCTCATCAACGTTCTTAAATAAAGTAGTCAACTAAATAATATAAAAGAAAACAAGTCCACAAATTAAAACTCCATGACTTCGCCAAGCAATAAAATCCGTAAATTACATCCCATGGCTATCAGCTGTCAACTGCCATTTAGGGTTTGGTTAGAGACACTGTCACTGTCATTTTGTGTGTGACAGCTGTGTAAGAAAAAATATATTAAGATTGCGATGCCGCTTATTGTAATCTCTGGTTTACCATCAAGTGGGAAAACAAGACGGGCGCGCGAATTAGAGCAATTTTTTACTACAAAAGAAAAGAAAGTTATAGTTGTATCAGAGAATGTTGCTGTTCCAAAGGCAAACTTTACAAAAAATGAGTTCTTTGCAAATTCACAAAGTGAAAAGATGATTCGAAGTGAACTGAAATCAGAGGTTATTCGATTGTTAAATAAGGATGAAGTTGTAATCCTCGACGCCGGTAACTACATCAAAGGTGAGTGCGCAATAATGTAGTTTCTTGAATATACAATGATAATTAGTGAGTAAATCAATGAGTGTAGATTAGCAGATTATCGGAAAAGTATCTTCAACGAACCCAAATATTTGTTCTAGATATTGATATAAAATTCAAGGTCTCTGTCGTAAAGGTACTGCAATTCTCCAGGTTTCTCTCATGAACGCAGAATGATTGATGTAGTTAATATTGTTTCGAAGCTGTTACTTCACTTAACACCTCACACACTTACCAATAGATAAGTAACGAATCAAGAATGGATGGTTTTAAGTGCAAACATGATAAATTCGTGTCTCGAGCAATTTTTCGCTGTATAACCTTAATAATGATGTGCTTCAGTGGATTGAATGATACAAATTAATGGATTCATTAAAAAGGTGCCCATCGGCATTCGACCTGCTTAATTGGCTCTTTCCTAAATTTTTTTTACGCTAACGCGCGCACAAAAGGGGATTTTGAAGTACCCATCAATGTCAGAGCACAGTGCGACCGGATTGAGAGGAAGTGGATAAGGAAAGGAGGTGTCGATGTATACTGGTGTATGAACAGGACATCACAACGGCCAGGAAACACATGATCAGGCAGAACATTCCACATTCGTGTGGTTCGGCTAAAGAATGACGCTCTATGTTTATTTGTGCGCCTAAAGTCCACTTTCAACGTGAACTGATGCGCATTCACAGATTGGCGGGTATCACCGGAAAATGTCTGAAGGGGCGGAAAACATTCAGCAAGTTCAGTTGAGCAACGACCGTGGTAATACCTATAGAAAAGAGATAGGCATGATACGTTGCGCATGTGTTCTAACGACAGCGCTAGGATGCTATACTATAAAAAAAATTAACACCACCAGGTCCTCCTGTTTTGTGGCTCAATCTCGGAATATATATGGAGTTTACTATTTGGCCAATAGGCTAATGTTCGTTTGGAATTATGCAATTATATACAGTAGGCATCTTTTGACATTTGTGAAGGATGAAGTTGGTGTACTTCATCACTTATAGTTAATGACAAGCCAAAGAAAGTGAATACTTACTGCACATTTCATAGCCAGCTTCAGGTTTTTTGTCAGTTGTCGACACACTATTCCATGTCCAGGAAGGCAACGCCTCAAAACAACAGCGAAACGATCTTTTAAAAGACGCAACTATCAACAACTAACGATTGGCATCCTGGGAAGATGTCGCTCACATAATGGCAACACACAGGCAATCGCCATGGCGATTTCCAACTTCTCCCGAAGAGCTAGTATTTCGGTCTTAGTTTCGGCCCTGCTTGACCGAGCCGAATGCTAATGTTAAGGTTAATTAGGTGAATACGCCTCGTATATGGGGGTAGAATTAGAGGATTTTACCAATTCAATCCTCGGTGGGCAGAATTCAAAAAACGACGTTGCACGCTTTCGACCCTGAGAATATGGGATTAGTAGTGAAGAGACCAAACCGGACTAGCATATTCGAGAAGGGGGCGGACAAAGACTATATAGAGCGATCTGGAAACGTGGGGATTAGAGAATTCTTTTGAACAGCGTTTCACAAAACCAAGGACAGAGTTGGCCTTGAGAATAATGTCGTTAATATGTGGGATGAAGTTAAGCTCCCTATCATATATGATGCCAAGGTCATGAATCGTTTATACAGGTGTTATCTGTTGATTGAGTAAGACATAGGAACGTAGTGGGGTGAGGGGTCGTTTACGGGAGACGTTGATTGAGTGACATTTGGGAATATTTAGTTCGAGGCAGTTTTTTTGGCACCAAATTGAAAAGCTGTCGAGATCCATTTGGAGAAGTGAGGAGTTGACAGAAGAGCGGATCGTCTTGAAGAGTTTAGTATCGTCCGCGTATAGAGAAATGGAGGAGTGCTTGATACTGGAGTCTATATCATTAATAGTAAGAATGAATAGGAGGGGTCCAATATTCCCGGACGTGGGAAGAAAATGATTAGAGAGGGTGGATCTAAATCTGACACGGTAGGTTCGATCGTTAAGATAGATCCACTTTATCAGTAGGGATTCGAACCCAAGGGAGGAAAGCTTAAAGACGATGAGATTGTGGGAAATTTTGTCGAAGACCTTGCTGAAGTCGGTTGTGATTACATCGACTTCGTTGCCGTTCTCTAATGCACAGAGAGCGCGGGATGAGAATTTAACTAGATTGGTGGTGGTCGAGCTACCCGTAAGGAAACCGTGCTGGTTGGGTGAGTTGATGGAACATAACGCGTTGTAAAGAATGCTTTCGAACAGTTTTGGTATATGTGACAGTTTGGCGATGAGACGCTAGTTACTAATACCTATTTAGGCCCCTTTTTATATATGGAGATGACTAAAGAGGATTTCCAAATATTTGGGAAGACGCCTTGTGTAAGGGATAGATTGAATATCTTTGATAAGGGGAGAGAAAGGGAAGGGGAACATTTTTTTAAAAGGACAGTTGGAAGTCCACAGGTCCAGGGCTGAACTCGTCTTTAAGCAAGTTTAATTTTTTTTCAACTAGGTGTTTCTGAATTTGAGAGATGAAGGGGCCACGGGAGAATTCAGGCAGGCCTTTGAAAAAAGACCGGTTAAGCTCGAAAGAATTGTCCGTGAAGAATTTTTTGAAGAAAGAAGCGAAAAGATTGGCAGTAGTTTGTGGGTCGGTTGAAGTAATCGTGTCATAGAAAAGGGAGTTGGGATAGGCCTCAGATTTACGTTTGTAATTAATAAAGTGGAAAAAAAGTTGGGGTCATTTATCAGGTTGTTTTCTGTTTTTGTGAGATAATTGTAGTAAAGGGAGCTGTAAAGCTCGGTGTATTTATAAAGGGAACCGAGTAAGTTGGAGTAATCCAGGTGTTACGGACCTCGCGTCCATGTCCTCGCCCAACACCCACTAATTCCCTCGAATTTCCCCTCTCTACCTGTAAATGAAATCAATATCGTCAAGTAGCTAATTTGCATAAACTACTTTAAATCTACTTGGTAGAAAAAATAATAATAAACGGCTTTGGCGCCGAATAAAATATTATAAATGTCAGCGGAAAAAAAATCATAGATTGAGATGTTATACGTCCCAATTACTATCGCCGGGCCTCCCCGTCTCGGCCGAGGGAAGGGCGTAGGGGGTTTTCCAAATGAAAGTCACTGTAGTTCTTGTATTAAATTCTCCCATGTGAATGATTAATTTGAACAAAACTTTATTAGAAACGAAAATTATTATTACAATTTTTGACCGTATCGCTAGGAGGATATTACTTCACTCTTCAACGTATGAAACTCGACTCCCAAAGGCGACACATGAAATTGGCCGTGTTAAGGTCTGATTGCTTTAGTCATATTCATCATCATCATCATCGGCACTACAACCGGGAACCAGTCTTGGCCTTATTTAGCAAGTCCTGAGGCTTGTTAGTCATATTGCAATACAATAATTAATTTAAAATTATTGTTATAGTTATTGGCCGAATGTGAATGATTAATTTGAACAAAACTTTATTAGACGAAAATTATTATTACAGTTTTTGACCGTATTTTGACCAGGAGGATATTACTTCATTCTGCAACGTATGAAACTCGACTCCCCTGCAAAAGTACAACATTCTTTCCTTTTCGTTTCCTTTCGTTCAGTTTCCTTCATGAAAAAGGGTCATCTTCCTCTGCAGGTACCTGAAAGCCGGCAACGCATGAGTGTCTTTTGGCCAATCACAATCGAGCAGCTGCTACGGTTGCTCGATTTTGGTTTATGGCGTGTGCGACAAGAATTTATTCTTCTTAGCAGCTGCTGGTTGCTCGATTTAATCTCAGAATCGTCACATCGAGTATTTGCTATATTTATTTGGTGACGATTCTGGGATCGTTATATTAGACAACCGCAATTGCAGCTGCTATGTATGTAGAATGACGATTTTTGGGAATGGTTTAGGAAAATGGGATATGTATATTGGGAGATGGAACATGTATATTGTATAGGAAAGTGGGATCTGGTTGCCCGATTTTATCTCAGAATCGTCACGTCGAGTATTTGCTATATTTGCTTGGTGACGATTCTGGGGTCGTTATATTAAGCAACCGCTATTGCAGCTGCTATGTATGTAGGATGACGATTTTTGGGAATCGTTTAGGAAATTGGGTGATAATGGGATATGTATAGTATATGGTGGGGTTGATGGAGGATGGTAGGGCTTCGGGAGCACTACAGAGACTTGAGCAAGAAGGCAGACAATTAGCTTCCGATAGTAAACTAAATAAAGTTCTAAAACCATAAAAACACTAAAGAACATAGATAAAGAAGTCAATCGGAAAGTGGAACTAATTTAAGTCATAAAATCACAAAGAAACCAAAGTAAAATAAATAAATGTTAATGATTGAAATCAATCAAGAAAGGGTAATTCAAGACATCAGGGGGAGCAACAACCTACACCCCCTGCTCCCAGTGGCCGACATCGGCAACGAAGAAGAGGTCCACCGAAGGACCCCAAGTAAGTCCCGTTCACCTTATTTCCTATTATATAACTTATTTAAATTGTTAATTCTATTCACAACACAGGGAAGAACGTGTTCTTAGGAAAATGTTCCACAAATTATTCCTCTTGTTCCGAAGACTACGGAGTTTGTGGTTGTAGCATGGAGGCGATGAAACCGATGTCCTACGTCGAGAATAGGGGACATATGGGGAAATGGCATTGTAGATTTCCTTATAGAGAGTGGTAGTTTCTTCTTCTACCTCTAGGTGATCAAAGCGAAATGCGATTCTGCCAAGATGCTCATTTAAAAGGCGAAGGTTAGCTTTCCGGAAGTAGCCCATAACATTTCATTTATTTCGCAATTTCGGTTATACCAAGGTGGTGAGGATGTTTAAGTTTCTATATACTGTGGCGTTTCTAACAGATACACACACAATATACAAGAAACTAGTGAAGAACACCGAAAGAAAATCGAATAAGCAAATACATCAGAGCCGTCTACCATAGCGATAACATAACTACTCCACATCTGTTAAGTGTACTTGAGTTTAGAAATCGAATTCGTACACGCGGCAGTGGCCTGATGTCTTGAGCATTGGTTACATTTTTAATGATTCTAATCGTCATAGCATCAGTTCGAATCACACGTTCTTCACTATCGTCGCTTCTTATACAGTCAGGTGTTTATGAAAATCGAACGTGGTTTTACTACGGTAGTCATTAATAAGGCGAAAGTTAGCTTTGTAAAAAAATCAGATGAATAATGATCTCGGGATAGGTTGGCCTGCAACGGCGAATTATGTAAAAAGGGCAGGATAAGGTGAGGGTAATGATTGTCAATGGCTGAGAGGATTAGAGGAGAGGAACGGGAGGCATGTGCACCATTTTACCCAAGCATTCAAAGACCGGAACATTAATAAATTCTCTGATCTCGGTGGCGGGAGCTCTTATATAGGGTGGGCCATAAATATTTCCAAATGGCAACACTTAATTTCTTAAAAACCGTGGGGGGGGGGGGGGGGTGGCGCGGGCGGTGTCATTAAAAAAAAATTTCAATAAACGGTTATTACATTAAATAAATGATCACCAAAATAGCATTTGTAGTTTCATTTCTATTCGTGTTTCAAATGTGCAAAAATGTATGGCCCACCCCTATATCTATCCTAATCAACTAGACAATTCCAAAATAGATGGACAAACGCGAACATACAATCGGTTCCCAAAGAGGGCCACCCTTCAGCTTCCAGTATAAGTTGATGGAGATGATCTTTTGAGTATTCACTGCTTTCCGGACGGTATCATAAATGTCTTGACATCTCAGGATACTGTGGCGTTTCCGCCAAACCCCACTGTACACTTACCCGAAGAACCGCCATAACTACAACCCAGCCATCATAACTTTCTTCTAATGCAATCGCATTAAGCACCTGTAAATGCTTCACGCAACAAATGACCAAATGTATTTAGCTAAAAGCTTCTGGAAAAGAATCCTTACCTTCATTCATTAATTCGAATTCAAAATTCTCTCCAAACTTATCATAAATTCCCTGAAAGAAAACTCATCGGTTCACATATAATGCAACCGCTTAATCAGGGAATCTTAACCTTGAGTTGGCTATTCCCAGCCTGAACATCTGTACAATAAATTTACCTACATACACATTGGCTGGCGACCTTTTTACCCAACGATAAACAGTCCAACGCAGCTGCATACAATTAGCGCAATAGACGCTGAAACTAATTCCCTAGCATGTACCATGTACAAACAAAAGAACGCTCTCCTTCAGCAGGCATTCGGGCGATACGGCAAACAATTCAAACCATCCAAGTATCCCAAATCCATACCATACCCAAATACCATCTAATGAGTTGCAACTTGTTTAACTCAGTTGAACTCTCAGATCATAAATTCCCTTTGTCCTACATATTCCTGGATCCGTTTAACATTGACTTTCTCACATAAGCAAACACAAGCCCAATGAGATTCGGCTTGTTTGCTTAGCCGAACTCACATCTCATGGATGGACATTATGCCCTTTCTTTGTTTCAGTTTCGTTCTCATGGCTTTGTCCCATGAATGAACCCATGTACACACATACATGTGTAGCACCATGATCTTTATTACGAGATCTGGTTTTCTGTTCCCCAGAGAGAGACTTTACGTCTCTCTTGTGGTAAGTAAAAACATATCCTTAGCGGAGAAGATATCCACCACTACCGAATCGAGGGTGAATCAAGAGCCAGATTCCAACCCTCGATTGAGTCGTTTTTCATCACCCGACCGAGCCGGTCGTGACCACTCCCGCTCGCCGGTGCGCACGGGGATGCGAACATAACGCGTATCGTCGTGTTGGGATGTGCGGAGGAGGCGGCGTAGTTATTGTGCCTGGAGCTGCGGAGTTGTCCGATGTACTGGGTGCGTCGGATGAATTTACATTAATTGACCTCACTGGCACTTGGTTGGTTATTCACTGTAAGAACTATGAAAATCCCGAAGCCGAGTTAACCCGAAAAACTGTAATCAAATGCGGAGGACACCAAAGACGAAAAGGCAACTTTGTTTTGCTAAGAAGTGCTTGTTTTGTATTTTTTGTAACTCGGTTTTATAGTTATATTGTGCGCGGCCAGGGGTTCGGCCTCTGAGATCCAACTGATCACGAATTTGAAATTCACTCCCCTTTTATAGAATTTTTAGTTGAGAATTGTCAACTATTTTAGGGTCAAAATTCCCAGAAACACACATAAGAGTTTGTGTTTCAATTTGAGTTGTGTTCTGGGAATTTGTTAGAGGCTTTAGTTGGATGGGTTCTAGGAAGGGGAATCATGAAATGCGTTTTGAATTTAGCATTTCATGATTTTTTAGGAATTGAGTCAATGTACGATGAATTAACTTTTGGTTAAATTCGTTGTACATGTGACTCAATATGGGATTTGAAATGGAGCAATGGAAAGTTTGGGATTTGGGTTTTTTATGTGGAATTGAATCAATGAGCGATAAATTAACTTTGGGTTAATTTATTGCTCATATGATTCAATATGAAATTAGGAAATTTAGGAATTGATACTATTGGGGATTTGGATAGGGGTAGCGATTTAGGATTGCTACATCCCTCCCCCCTTTAGAAAAGAAAATTAATCTAGAAGAGATTAATTTTCTAGAATGGGTGGAAAGCAAAGGGTGGTGGCATTTCAATTTCGCGATAGTTTACATTTGTTTTAATTTAGTTTAACATTTTTTGCGTTATTTGGTTGTATTTATCAACATGGTTTAGGTATATTTTAAGAATAGGCATATGTGTTATAAAGGTAAGTAGATGGCTTTTAAATTAGTAAAAGTTTTGGTTTAATTTGTGTTTTACAATGTTATTTTTCTAACATAGGCTTAAGGATATAAGATGTTGATATTTATAATTTTTTTTGATTTGGAAGTAACGGTAAATTACTAACTTATTAGGTAAATGTGTATTATTTTTAAGAAGGTCTTATTCTAGTGGTGGGTATAGAGCATATTTTATAATGATAAAGGATATTATTTATCTGATATGTACCTTTTGTGTTTTATTATTTTATGTGAATTTAAAAGTAGGTGCATATAATTGTAAAGTTTGTTAATGTTAAATAGTTGAGATTAATAATTAGTGTTAATATAAAAGTTGGTAACAATAATGGGCTAAATTATTTTGGGTTTGCCCATAATTTTGTTCAGATACTTTCTTCTTTTTACAATTTAGTTCATAAACTGTCTTCCTCATTGAGGGTTAATGTTTGTTTTGTTTGTTCTTTGGTTTTTTCTTAACATTCATACTTTTCGTATTTTTAAGTTAGATTTTAATTAGGGTTTACATATATTTTGGAAATAATTACAATTTGTTTGTTATTTATAAATTGTCTTCCTCATTGAGGGTTAATATGTATTTTGTTTTGTTTATATGTTACATTTGTTTTAATATTCTTTTGTATAATATTTGTTAGTTTTTATATATTTTTTGACAATTTTTATGTCGTCTGTTATTTCTGTCCATATTGTGTATTTAGGAATGTTTTTAAGTGATGGGCTGTGATACACCTTGGGGATAGCATACGTTTAGGGTTAATGGTGGGGCACGGTTATTTGGAAGGGTTAGGATTTAGAAATAAGGTTTTAGTTTCCTATTGTTTATCTTTACTGATTTTTGGCCAATTTTGATTGTCGTGTTGTTCGGCCCAGTTACTCCTGTAATGAGGAACGGGCCCTTCCAGATGGGTGTTTCTTTGCCCTTGTGGGTTTTGTGCCTTACCAATACCATCTTTCCCACTTGAAACAATCGCGGTTTTGTTTCAATTCCGGGGCATGCGGTTGCCTTTGAAGAACGGCATTCTTCGCATTGCTTTCTGTATTTCCGAATGTCGGAGAGCATGGACGGCCACCAGTATCTTTGTCGTATTTTATTATACGACTTGGTGATGCTCAGATGTTCACCGGAAGGGGAATTATGATAAACCCTGAGTATTTCCGCGATCTCATTGGGGTTTATTATTTTCTCAGGCGTTGTGGGCATTTGCAATAGGTTTGTATTCTGAGAGGGGCCAGGGCGCGGGTTTGTTAAATTTGTTGATGAAGTATTTGTTATTTGGTTAATACCCTTGACATTATCACTTAGCTCCTTGGGGTTCCTTTTTAACCTGAGGATTTTACGTTTAACTTGGGCTTGCTCCTGTTTTCCTTTGGCGTATTTGTTTTCAGGTGCCTTTTTCTCGAGGTGTGAGAATTTTATTGGCACGCTAAATACGGTAGGGTTTCTTTTCGTGCGAGGAAAAGTGACGCGTTGTTTGGGGCCCTCCACATTGCAGTTCCTTGACAGGAAGTCATTTCCCAGTAGACCGTCTTCTGGAAGGTCGGGCATATTGCTCACTACTTGGAATGTGCATGGGAGTTTGGGCTTACCTTTTAATTGGAAGTTGACCTTGCAGGTTCCCAAGGTCCTAATGCTTCCGAATGGCGTCTCTAAAGTGCAAGCTTCTTGCCGATTTATTTTGCAGTCTGTTTTGCTAAGGCAATTTTGGCTGATCAGACTGATTTCAGCGCCGGTGTCCACTACTAGCGTTGTGTTCTTGTTAACACCTACATCTATAGGTAGTTGGACAGTTGGGGCGCTGGTTAACGGCGCGCGTGGGGTCCTGATGTGGTAGCTCCTTTTTGCCACCGAGGATTTTGACCTTCTTTGTTTGGAAGTAGAGGATTTCTTTGCAGGTTGGCATTGAACTCGCGACTCCCATTTCAGCTTTTGCTGACAGGATCCTAGATTGTGACCTTGTTGGCCACAGAAGTCGCAAGTCTGCCTTACGTGCAGAACTCTTTTTACTTCCCCTAATTGCCGGCAATCACGGATATCGTGATTTAATTGCTGGCAGTGTGTGCAAAAGGGTGTGTTCTTCCTTTTCACACAATCCTCATAGGCATGCCCCCTTTTGTTGCAGTAACTGCAGGTTATCCTGCTGAGAGGGTCTGCTTTTATTATTTCTTCGGTTCCCCTGTATGGTTGGTCAGCTGGCGGTATTTGCGTCTCTAAGTGTGGAATCCCCTGTGCTATTAGTTGTTTGTGTGGTATTGTTTCCACATCTGGGGTGTTGGACACTATTTGGGCCATAGGCTGATCCAGTTGGGTATCTAAAATTGGTTTATAGGGAGTTGGGGGTGCTATTGGTAAATAAGATGAAAGGGGATTAAGTGGAACCTGCGCAGAGATTAACGGCAGCTGAGGTTGTTGGATTTGTTCCAACTCCAATGTTTTTTCCATTAACGTTTTCATCGGTGCGTCGCCCATTAATATTAAGAATTGCCGATGGTACGGGTTTGTTAACCCCTTCTTGTAGATGCTTTTAGCGAAGTCATCTAGTTGTGTTTTTACTGCCTCGGACAATATGGGACCGTATTTTAACTCCGCGGCTTTCCTACATTCTCTTAATGACTTCTTAAGTCGTAGCTGAAATAGGATAAGTGCTTCTGCCGGGTTTTGTCGAATAGCTAAAAGCTTATTTACCAGATCCTGATAGTTTTCTGTTGGTAAATAAACTTTTCTTAACAAATCCTCGGCTTCCTGAAAGGTTGCGAACGGAGTGGACGCGAAGAGGGTAGAAGCTTCTCCCCTCAGTCTAGTGGGGAATATCTGTAGAAAAGCCTCGTGTTCTTCGGTCCTGAGGCAGTTTAAGACCCTCTTGCAGCAATCCAAGAATGTTTCCAGCTCTGCACCTATATGCGGATTTAATTCCCCGGAGAAGGTGGGGATTAGCTGTGCTGACAGCTTCGCAACCTTTGTATAATCAATAGCCATTGTTTCAAAGGTAACGAGATCCGTTTGGTGCTGAGGAGCTGAAATTTCTGGTAGGTTTGGGCTAAGGTCGCGAGTTTTTATCGGAGGGGTTATTTCGATGATAGTTCCACTACGGAGTTTCTTAGGTGAAGGGGGCAAAAGGTCGTGGGGCGTAGTAGTGTTTGGGGTGCTTCCTAATTCCATAGATCAAGAGGAGGTAAAACGGTAGTGTGTGTAAGGGTCAGGTATGTCGGTGGTAAAGGGTGCTGTAAAAACTAGAAATGGTGGGAATAATAGTAGTATAATCGTGTAAGGAAAAAGGGGGAGGTTGGGTGTATTTGGATTTCAGTGGTTTGCTATCCCAAACGTGTTTTTGGTTTTTTGTATATAAAAAAATTTAAATCCTTCCCTAGGGCTTAATTGCTACACAATACAGATAAGATTGAGACGGGATGTTTTTGAAATAGCAGCAAGATTATAATTGATTTTGTAGCAATTTGTTGTTTTCTGTATGTAAGGATTATTTTTGTGTTTAACTTAGAGTAGAGCAGATTTTGGGTAGGTTGGGGTCAATAGGCATAAAAATGTGTATTGTAATAAATGAAAAATGTAAGCTATACTTAATAAAAGTAAATTAAAAAGGAAAATGAATGACCACTTAGCTGTTTTCTGTTGTTCTGCTGCTGTTGTTGGGACTGCTACTCTTGTTGGAAAGGCTATTCTTGTTGGAACTGCTACTGCTGCCGCTGGTAGTTTATTGTCTGTTTAATAACTGCTGCTTGGTCGTGCTTCTCATCTGTGACTTGGTATTCGGTTCTTTTTCTTCTTCTTTTCACTTATATTTTGGATTTTCCTCTTGTTTTCCTTCGGCTTGCGTTTCACTCCGATTTTTCTTCTTAGCTCCGCAACCTCTTCTTTAGTTTTCTGGATCGTGTTGCGTATAGGACTTCTTCTGACAATACGTCCTCCTCGATTTTGACTAATTTCCACGTTAATCTGGGTCCAATCCCATGTGGTTCTATTGTTGGTTTGTTGTCCTCAAATTTAATCCTTGGATGGTTCTTTGGGGATGATTGTTTCGGTTTGTGGTTTTTTTTTTTGTTGTTGTTCGTCATCCAATGATTTTGTAGATTCGTAGGATTTAGGGTTTATTGGCTCTTACTAGAACCGTCCGTTCTATGGCTTTACCTAAATCCTACCGGCTGCGCCAGTTGTTGGGATGTGCGGAGGAGGCGGCGTAGTTATTGTGCCTGGAGCTGCGGAGTTGTCCGATGTACTGGGTGCGTCGGATGAATTTACATTAATTGACCTCACTGGCACTTGGTTGGTTATTCGCTGTAAGAACTATGAAAATCCCGAAGCCGAGTTAACCCGAAAAACTGTAATCAAATGCGGAGGACACCAAAGACGAAAAGGCAACTTTGTTTTGCTAAGAAGTGCTTGTTTTGTATTTTTTGTAACTCGGTTTTATAGTTATATTGTGCGCGGCCAGGGGTTCGGCCTCTGAGATCCAACTGATCACGAATTTGAAATTCACTCCCCTTTTATAGAATTTTTAGTTGAGAATTGTCAACTATTTTAGGGTCAAAATTCCCAGAAACACACATAAGAGTTTGTGTTTCAATTTGAGTTGTGTTCTGGGAATTTGTTAGAGGCTTTAGTTGGATGGGTTCTAGGAAGGGGAATCATGAAATGCGTTTTGAATTTAGCATTTCATGATTTTTTAGGAATTGAGTCAATGTACGATGAATTAACTTTTGGTTAAATTCGTTGTACATGTGACTCAATATGGGATTTGAAATGGAGCAATGGAAAGTTTGGGATTTGGGTTTTTTATGTGGAATTGAATCAATGAGCGATAAATTAACTTTGGGTTAATTTATTGCTCATATGATTCAATATGAAATTAGGAAATTTAGGAATTGATACTATTGGGGATTTGGATAGGGGTAGCGATTTAGGATCGCTACAGTCGTATTAATCCAAGAGTCGTAGTCGGGTTGCGTTCAGAGCTTAAGCCTTTAGTCGTTTTATTAGTGCAAATGTCGCGAATTAAAGGAGATATATCAACAAAACTGCTAAGTGCTCAACAGAAAATAAATTTTCATTCAACCGCGAAATGTGTGCGTCGATCTGCTCTATTCCATTCGCTTCTTTATAAGATAATAAAAAAACATATAAAGAAGAAAGCAAAAAAGTTCAGTGTTAACGTTAATTAATTTATGGAGTTTTTCTTGCTTGGTGGACAGTGTCCACGGATCAGATTCAGCAGCGGAACATTTAGTGTATGATGGGAATGTGAAGTGAATCAACGCCGTACGCCGGTGCACCATACTTCCTCCCCACAATACCATTTCACATCATAGCTAAAAAAAGGCGCTTCGCCACAAGAGGACACTTACGAATGCGGTTATAAATAGAGGAGTCTAGAGAAGAGAAGGGAAAGGAAGTGGATCGACACCACGATAACGAATATAGAAACATGGATTAAAAGAACTCAAGGCGAGACGATTTATTACTTGACATCAGGACATGGATGCTTTTGACAGGACATGCACAAGTATAAAAATGTCAACCACCACTACGAAGGTAAAATCGAAAGTAAAAAATCCGCATTTGATTCGATTACAATTTGAGCGAATCACCATAGACCCTAATTAAAACAACTTTTCCTTTTTTTTTTGCAATAAATCGGATTTTATTTACAACTGCTTACTTAGCTTATATTGGACTTTATAATAGAAAGCAAAATGTTTTGTGTTTATTAAATTATAACTATAAATAATTTGGAGAATTCTGTGCTATCTACGGCAAGGACGCATCGACTCTCTGAGGGGCCAAAGCCAAATTATGATATTCACAGGAGAAACAAAATCTCCGACTCCGTTGTTTTGATTCCAATTTAGGAATCATTTATCTCTTTATATCGAGATTTGATTCAAAACTAGCACAGGGGTGTTACTTGTTATGAAATGTTAATTACTTTTGAGAAAGTATTATAATTATTTATGATCCACAGTATCAAACAATCCCATTTATGACCGCATGTTAGAAACAAATGTGGTATGCGTGTCACATTTAAAAGTTAATTTTATTCAATAATTTCCCGTATGACCTAATAAATTCCTATCTGTTCATTTGTTTTTAGGATATAGATATGAATTATTCTGCGCGACAAAAGCCAACCGAGGGACCCAGTGCACGGTCTTTTGTGGAATACAGGAAGAATTAGCATGGCAGTTCAACAGTCAACGCAGTGCCACCGATTCAGTCTCCGAAACTGAATCAACAAAGTTAGACAATTCGGATGTACCCTACACACGAGACATTTTCGATGCTTTATGTCTGCGTTACGAGGAACCTAATGGGAATTGCCGTTGGGATAAACCATTATTTGTCATATTTCCAGACGACGATCTTAATGTGAATGACATCTACAGTGCCCTCTTTGAATCAGCGCCACTTCCACCGAATAAAAGCACACAAAACGTAAGTGGTGTTAGAAAATATTATTTACAAACTACAAAACAACAACTGTTCGTGTGTTTTAACATCTCTTTGTTTTAGGCTCCTCTCAGCGCCACCAATTATCTATTTGATATGGATCGGCTGACTCAAGAAATAATTAGTGATATTTTGTCGTCACATAAAGTAGGCATTTCTGGGCCGTTAGCGGTTAAAGGATGCACAGCAAAGGTTGACATACCGAGTAACGTTAATGCTATTCAATTAAATCGCTTGCGAAGGCAATTTATTAATTATAGTAAAATGCACTCCACGACCAGTACTTTGGATAAAGTACCGCAACTATTTGTACAGTTCTTAAATTCGAATTGTAACGCTTAAATGTATATGAAAAATTAGGTAAAGAATATAACGACACTTTTGTACAATTCCTAATCGAATGTGAAATTAATTCATTAAATGGGTTATATATTCGAATGCAGGTCCTATTGTGCCATATCATTTTCAGCTTCGTTTCCACCATTGCCATTCTGGCACCCGGAGCTACTACCATTTTGATCCTCGTGTGCTACTTTCGCCTTGCGACACACCCAGAACAAGCTAGCGTATTCGCTTTTGAGCATAGATCTTGGATTTTGGGCGTATTTTGTACGTATCCCGGTTTCGCTCTTCAGTACTTCGAACCCCACAGCGTCAATTATCGTCATCAGGTCCTCGTGTGTTGGTTCGATGCTATTTTCGGACGGCATGTCACTGTAGTGATAAAGAAGTGGTCCAAGATTTACCCATATTCCACCGGGGACTAGAATTCTAATAAGTAAAAATAAATTCAATTATTAATTCAGAGCGTATAATGAAAAGAGATACCAAAAATAATTACTTGTAAATTGTTTCAATAAATTCGACTATATTATTAGCGCAGTCTATAAAGAAGCATGTTGCCACGCAATCGTAAGAATTCGGGACTTCGTAAACCTTAAAAAAGGAAAAATAAAGTTTTACTTTGATATTAAAATGTATACATATCGCTATTGTTTGACTTAATACAGAATACGTGGAGCACAGAAAGCGAGCGCAGTGATTTGTGGGCTCGATTGACTTCTGTGTCCTTAAAGCGCTTGAAAAAAACAAACTTATTTGTGCCTACAAATTGAAAGTACTTCAGGGCAGTGCCGCCACGAGTTTACTTTATGTTATATAAAAGACGAATTATTTAAATTTTATCGGATAATTTTTATTATTATACAAAAGAACCTTTGTTTACTTTTATTTAAAGATTATTTCCTTAAAATGTTGTCCGTAATTGGTCCTTTTTGAAGTCCCAATCTTCAAGCATTTTGAGTGGTTTTGACAAACACAGCTCTAATAGCATTTCTTGGGGAGTGGGTCTCTTTGTTAGACCGCTCCCTAGCTGCTCGTTACCACCGTGCTTCCTCAAGCCTGTGGGAAGAGTGACGACCGATTGCTGAATAGGGGCCTAAGAATCGACCGGGACCAATAAAAAATACTATGTAAAGTATTAAAATCAATTATATTTATTATTATTATTTATTGGCGGCCTGTAGAAACCCGGAAGTTCATGACCTCACCGACTCGACTCCGCCATCGTTCCCTGTCCTGTGAACTCTCCATCCACGCTTGACTTTGACTTTGATAAGTTAAAAGTTCAATCACTGGATGATGCAAATTTATTTGATAAATTAAGGGTTCAATCACTAGGTGATGCAATTCTATTTGATAAATTAAAGGTTCAATCGCTGGGTGATGCAATTTTAAAAAGTACACAGCACAAATTTGGTCCTCATCCCAGCCCCGTTCTATAGCATGAATTTTAGATTTTTATATTCAAAGAGCTCTCCGCTTTTATCCACGACTTGCGCACTCGCCAAAAGTTGACACTCGACTCCACGGTAGGAGAGAAAATTGAATTTCATCCCTCGTCCAGCGACCAATGGGAGAAGATCTCCGACACATTGGTCCCAGCGAGGGTGCGAACACACACGCGCCGATCACTTCGGTTGCTCATGCTGTGTGTCCATGAGTATGCGAACTGTGCATATACAAATCCAACTAAGGGAAATTCTAAGAGAAGTGGTTGCAGCTGGGCAAGCCATCATGCAGACAGACATTTGGATGTTTATACGATCGGCAACTGCGTACAGCATCTATGCCAATCGTGCACACCTCGATGGCGTCTCAAAGGGCCGAACTCTCATGCGTATATTTACATTATTGAGAATTCGGTTTCCTTTGGTGGCCAGTCGCGAGCTATGATATGCCCATGGGTCGGACGACCGGCCGATGTGGGGATATGAGCATTGACATGCTTCGGTTTTGATGTCGGTTATTTGGTGCTGTAACCAAAGTGTATCACATCCCGAAAAGCCGACTATTGGCTGACGTTGGACAATGCACCATGATAATGAAGTGCCGCGTGTCGCACACGTTGTCAATGAATTTCTAACTTAAAAAACAAAAACAAAACAAAATCATTCCCAGTGTACCCCTATCGAGTTTGTAGTCAAAATCTACTTTGGAATGACTTTTTTATATCCCCAGGCCAATAAATAGATCAAAAGTTATTTTTCTAGCACAAGTAGAGCCGTAAAGGGTATAGAAGCGATTTTGATGGTGCTCGCCAAGGATAGTTTTGAATGTGTTTTAGGAGTGGCAGACCTCAGAGTTGCCGCCCTTAATGGCTGAGTTGGTAAAGAGGTTGTGTCTTGCGTTTGATTGTGCAAACCTAGGTTCAACTGACTGCTCTTGCTATTGTGCTGTTCGGCACAATTTCTGAGTGGTAGGTAGGATTCTAAAGCCCAGCCGCCCGGTGAAATACCACCTCATTAAACTATAGACTTCGTGAAATAGTTGGGAGAAATCCTTGAGCATGTTACAACCCCACTCAATTAGCAATCATTCTCAGCTCACAATTAATACTCATTTTGCACACAAAGCAATTCCCAAACAATTAATGCAGCTAAGTAATTGACGTCTATTCCCACAGGCAATTAATGCTCATATCGCATACATTGCGATATTGATTCAAATACTACCTATGACGCATACGCGCTTGCCCAAGCTACACGTGTATCGTCAATTCTTATTCATATTGCACACGATGCAATCAAACCATAACAATTGACATACGACATCACACGACGCATTCCCACTTCCCAAGGCCACACGCTTCATATTCAAAAACCAAGCCAGGACCTGTCCTCGGACCTGTTCACACGGTTTCATATTTTGAATGAATTTTTTGCTTCATGCCCGAGAACAAGTGTCATATAAGTCATATGACACGGTCGGCACCTTTCAAAGGCAATTAGCGACTGAGCGCCGATCAAAATGCTGATTTCTGCGGACGGACAGACATAGCAACGAAACGCAAATCGACCAGACAAAGGGTTGCAGCCTTGCAACGGAACAGCGGGTTCTTTGCTTTGATTAGATTAGAGCAGTGGTGTTAAGTAATACCAATAGTACGAGTAGAATTAACCACAAAAATGTTCCAAAGTAGTTATCACCAAAATAATAAATAAATAAAGTTTAAATGTGTAAATTAAAGGGTCAGTGTATTATTTCAACCACCAACAACCATCAAGGAAGCCAGGAGAACACCAGCGGCGACAACCCAAAGGGAAGCCAGGAGAACAGCACAGAAGTAAACTAGCAGGTAAATATAATAACGTCTGAGTATCCCCCGAGCAATAACGTAATATTTGGCGCAGTGGGTATGCAAACAACCGACAGCTCCCGGATTGAAATAAATTACCCGGTGTCCTTTGTAACAACACCCCGCTAACTTTAGAGGTTGCCCGAAATACCAACAACTAAAATCAAAGTTGGGGGCCAGAAAGAACCAAGTTAACGAAGAGAAACGAATGAAAACTCGCTCTTACAACAACTTGGTGGCACCTAGTGAGTCGAACGCTCAAATGGCTGGTGGTGTAAGGAATGTACCAATTGTGGAACAACCACGCAATTACATAAAAATCCCTACTCCCGAGTCACAAACAGACATAACAGCAATCTTACTGTCCATACAAGGACATTTTGCTGCGTTTGATAAAAAAAAAAAAAAAAAAAAAAACTGACGGAACAAGTGCCTCAAACTGATATTATCTATTCGACGCTGTTTTCAGTTGACTTCACACTCTAGTCATAATGCTCCCTTCGGCTGAGTTAACTCTTAAAAGTATTGTGAATGTAAATTCACTAATCCGCACGGAAAGAAGGGATAGTCTGGGCAATCAATTAGAAGCTAAACGCCCCGATAGGCTTTTGGCTAGCAAAACTAAGCTACAAAAATGATATGGTAATCAAGCGGGATCGTCCAAATTCCACTCAAAGGAGGTGGAGTCACCGTCTTAATTAAGAAAGATCTGCAATACAAGGTCGTTCACAGCACAGATGTGTGGGGGTTCTTTAAGCTTATCCGAAGAACCACCCATTCTCAACCTGCAATAGAAAACATTCAAACCATTTCTCACCTGCAATATAAACCCACGGCAAGATCACCATCTTGCCATGGCATCAAGCAACAACAATTTCATACAAAACCATTTCGAATCTTCATGAACCATTTTGATCCCGCTTACTGGCAATTTCGTCTATCATGTACACAATAATTTTTCTGTGTACATATGCTTAACCAACCGTTGGCCCAACGACAAAGCCAAGGCAAGTGGCCTGCTTGCACAGCTGCAAGCCTAATTACCCATGATCGGTGGTCTAACCGATAAACAATCATCGTAATGGTCGCGTCCTATGTTTCGTTGCCTAATTGACAAACAATGATCACTCTCACGCTTGCCACTAATGTCGAGTTCTGTTGTATACACAACATATAAACAGAAGAATTTATTTCGGCCCGTCCGGCAATATTCGCATCGTAAACGATATCAATGCCCTTCGGTCTCTATTGTATTAACATTTGTTTGTACAGCTGTCTGGGTTAGATTCTCTTCATCGCATCCAATCCCCGATGCAATTTCGTTTGTCCTTCTTTCCAGTGTTGAACATTCAACCTGATCTGTACGATCACCATAGGAACCTTTCCAATGAGACAAAAATCGAATTTTCATTGGTTGCCGAGCGAATGAAAAATGTCATTTTTCTTTTCACCATACCAGTGGAAATCCACCCCAGTCGTGACTGGCAGCATGATTCGTGCAACAGTAGTGAGTCGAGTTTTATCAACCAATACGACAAGAGTTATTTCTCATCCCCCGAGGAGCCGAGTCTTACGCTTGTGCTGTTCAGTTTCCTTTTCACAATTTTAAAAATAATAGAGTCCAAGTCGAGCAGTTGACGTATTTAGTCGTGTTGATTGTTTATAAGAGTTGTGCGTGGTGTCAAGTGTTCTTGTAACAGAAAATTGCACAACTTCAAGCTACTGAATAAATACAAATATTAAGATAGACTAACATAAAACCCAGTTGAATAAAAGAATCATTTGTTACGAAAACTGTGTTTTTCATTTTACTTATTCCTTGTTTGGCGATTGTTTGTTCCTGCTTTTAATCTTCCATCGGCGACGTGCAGTGTTTCACCAGCGAACTGTATCGTGGGTTGGTAGTAGAACCAGCGCCCATGACGGTGCCACAACTACCTACCCCGCAGATGTACACAAATTTCAGGTGCTAGAAACCTGCATTATAAATATTGTTTTGAAAAATCAAAGACATCTATATGTGGTCTCTGTTCATGCTTCTGAAACTCCCCAATGTACACAATTTATCAATGAACTTGATAACCTTTTCCAAACTCTAAGGATAGAGACTTCAGTTCAAAGTACAGTAGTTGGGGTAATTTTACCTCGAACACAAGAGGCAGGCCATCATCCCACAACAAATGCCATCGAACAGAAACTAGTATTATTCCCAACTTCCTCTTATCCAAGAGGAAATTCTTTCTTTGGACGAGCGAATACAATTATTAGATATAGATACAAGTATCCGAAATTGTCTTTGCACAATCGAGTACAATCTGTACGGTCTCGGTCCCGTGATTCATGTCCCAAAAAAAACTCTTACCACTTGAGCGGTATGACCAGATCTATTCTTTCGTTTTCTGAAAAGCACATTGGTCGCGTTTTGATCCCGTAATAAAAGGAGAACTATGTTCCAATGGTGTACATCCACCGACTGACAGAAATCTTCATAATGATGAAATTGATCATTATCTTTTGACTACGAACAACGATGTTACTAATACAATGAATCGTTCTATCCCAAAATTAGCTCACATGGAAGGCCATACAAACCGACACAGAAACTCAACGATTGAAGTGCTGTATAGGCAATAAGAGCATTTTGCTCTTCAAGTTGAAACCGCTTTATAAACAGTTCAGCCATCCAAATTGCCAGGAAATAAAAATAGTGAAGTCACCAATCAAAAACTGGTCCGTCACAATTACAGATCAGTAATTAATGAAGGCTGGAACGACAAAACTCACCTCATTAAAGCCAATGGACTGAATATGTTTTCACAAATAAATAAGGCACTTTGAAGGAAAGATTATAATGGCATTCTATGTTTGCAATTTCCGCGGACTCCCGAGTATTATCAAACATTACTGAATGCAGGACTTACCCTGGAACACATCAATTCCAACGAAGAGAAAAATATAGTCGAGGATCCGCCGTAGTGATCCCAAATCACTACTATTCTTAGAACCTCATAATTCAAATCGAATCCTGCTTCTGCGAATGGTTTAAACAAAATGTTGTCGACGATTCCCAGAAGCATTACACTTTTTTCAAGTACAAATCTCGGCAAGATTCAAGGATAAGGCTCCGTTGTGCTACCCGACATGGTAGACGCGTTCAATAAATTAAGGATGAACAATAAATAAAAGAACGTAACGAAAAACCATACAGCGTTTCTTTTACCTTTTCCCTCAAGATCGGCCACCTCTCTTCCCCCTGGCTAGAGGAAGCACGATGGAGGTCGCAACGAGACATCGAGAAGAATCTCAGAAGAGACTTGTTCCTTTCCGAACAAGGAGATATCTTTCCCATCTCACAACACCGCAAAAGAAAGCGAACTCAATTGGTGCCTGTTTCGAGGCAGTGTATAGAGTGAACGGATCTGTCCATTCTAACCTCGATCTCAAAATAAGGGCTCTCGAAAACTATATCTCGCTATGCAATTAACTTAATAGTTGGCGTTCTCGAAAGTCGAAGTTTTACTAGCTTTAGTGAAAACAATAGCGCGGATTCGTCGCTTAAAAATCTAAACAGAAATATGTTTATGCACAAGGATGAACTTACGAACATCCTTAGATCCATTGAGAACTAGAAATCTTCTAGAATCGATAGTATTCAAAACATTGTTCTAAAGCACTTGCCCCATGAAGCAGTGAAGGTATCATCATCATCGGCACTACAACCGGGAACCGGTCTTGGTCTTATTTAGCAAGTCATGAGGCTTGTTAAATTTTCCATCATGATTTGTTTTTTCCGGGCAAGGTCATTAGTCTTGCGTCAGAGGCTTCCCAACGGGGAATCGAACCCCAGTCGCCCGCGTGACAGGCGGTTATACTAACCACTATACTATCGAGGAGCCCAGTGAAGGTTTACACTGTTTTATTCAACAACGCTCTAAATAATGCATATTATCCAATCCCTTGGAAAGCTGCAGTTGTCCACCCCATCATCAAAGACAGGAGCAATTCAGGCAATCTTCCTCTTCTTGTAATGAAAATGGTATTATTCCGAGCCACCAGTTTGGTTTTGGATCGCAACACGTCACCGTCCATGCCGCGACAAAAATTGTTTACGACATACAGTGGAGCCAGGAAAACCGACAATGCATAGGGGCTCGTTTTGTTGACTTTGAACAGTCTTTCGACACCGTCTGTTTAGAAGGGCTTATATATAAGTTATCAAACCTGAACATGCCCGAAATTTCGTTATGCATTATCTACGATATGATAATGTGTAAACAATTTGTGGTGAAATGTGGAAACCTGCAAGACCCTGCTGCAAAACCTTTCACATCAGAAACGGCTTGCAGCAAGGAGCAACAATTCCCCCATCCTGTTTAACATTTACACTAATGATCTACTAGATTCCTTCAACCATCCAATTACACACGCCGACAACATTATGGAGTACTAACCTGAAGAAAATATTGATGAATGGAATCAAACGTTTTTGCGACGACTGGAAATTAAAGATCAATTGCCCGAAAACAGAGATTATCCTGTTCAGAATACCTCTGGTCCAGGGTATCAAGGGATTAAAAAGTAACTGACAAGAGATTATAGCGTTTGAAATAATAGTGAAGAAGATCGTGTGATTCGAACTGACGCTGACAGCTCGAATCACGAAAAAATTTTTACCTAAGCGTTACATACCAGGCTACTGACCGTGTTCAGAATTTGATTTCCAAACTCGACTATATTCCACTGGTGTGAATTATTTTTTTGTTATTTATCGCTTGGTATACGGTTCTGATGTATTTTTCTTATTCGATTTTTCGTTCGTGTTCTTCACTATTTCGCTTGTGCATCGTGAGTATCTGTTAGAATCGCTACAAGATCATTTATAAATATAAGAAAGAGAGTGGGTAAGAGTACCGAACCCTGGGGAAACACCTGTATTAATTTGATGAGAGACAGATTTGATACCGTCAATAACCACTTGAATTGAACGGCCAGAAAGATAGTCTTTTATCCATTGGATCAGGGGCTCCTCGATAGTATAGTGGTTAGTATACCCGCGTGTCATGTGTGAGGCCGGGGTTCGATTCCCCGTCGGGGAGACTCTGGCGCAAGACTAATGACCTTGCCCGAAAAAAAACAAATCATTATGAAAAATTTAATAAGCCTCAGGACATGCTAAGTAAGACCAAGACCGGTCCCCGGTTGTAGTGCCGATGATGATGATCAGGGAATTGTCCACTCCATAGGGATACAATTTTGACAAAAGGGCTGGATGCCAAACTCTGTCGAAGGCTTTTGAAATATCCAATGCGACTACCTTGCTTTCATCGAGGTAGTGGATGGAATGGCTCCACTTTTCAGTAAGATACGCCATCAGATCTCCTGTGAACCTGTTGCTACGAAAGCCATATTGGCGGTCATTGAGGTGATCTTTTGATTCCAGATATTTCGAAAGTTGACGATTAATCAGAGATTCCATTACCTTCGAGAGAATAGAAGTTAGTACGGGTTGATAAGAAGAGAGGGACGATTTGTGACCCTTTTCGGGAATTAGCTAAATATTCTCTGACTTCCATCTATTTGGGAAACGGCCGGTAGAATAAGACAAATGGAAACGTTCGCGTGGTGGTTTAACGATGGATGGAATGGCTTTTGAAATATCCAATGCCACTACCTTGCTTTCATCGAGGTAGTGGATGGAATGGCTCCACTTTTCAGTAAGGTACGCCATCAGATCTCCTGTGAACCTGTTGCCACGAAAGCCATATTGGCGGCCATTGAGAAAATCATTTGATTCCAGATATTTCGATAGTTGGCGGTTAATGAATGATTTCATTACTCTTGAGAGTATGGAAGTTAGTGCTATGGGCCGGTAAGAAGAGAGGGACGATTTCTCACCCCTTTTGGGAATTGGCTGAATGTTCGCTGACTTCCACATTTTTGAGAAACGGCCAGCAGAATTGCAATTGGAAAAGTTTCCGCAGTGGTTTGGTGAGTGAAGAGAAACATCTCTTTAAGAGAATTGGGGAAATGCCATCCGGACCAGTCGATTTGTTTCGGTTTAGCTCCTTGAGTGCGTGGGCAACAGTACGTGTTCGGAAGTGAATCTGGGTCATGGTCATTTGTCCCACTCTCTGGTCATGCAAGAA
Organism: Microdon myrmicae; assembly: GCA_963931805.1. NCBI lineage: Eukaryota > Metazoa > Arthropoda > Insecta > Diptera > Syrphidae > Microdon > Microdon myrmicae. The sequence goes on along the minus strand of OZ007501.1, from coordinate 134,616,915 downwards.
CTTTGCCCGTTGAATATGCACATTTCAGACATTTCTAGCTCTCCTGAATTTCTTCTAATTTTCATCAATGCTGTTTGATTTATTCAACCGGAAGCTCAACTCTTTAGCTTAATCTCTGCACGTGGAATCGAACCACATATTTCTCTTGGGTTTGATACTCCTTACCCTGTTTTTTTTAATATACTGCTCTCGGGAGAGGCGCACCTATACGGCGCCCCGAGATGCCACAAAATAACTGTTGCAGTTCTTTTTGAACAGTTGCACATTGTAACGCTCCGGAAACACTTGCGCGGGGAGAGAATTCCAACAGCTTCCGCACTGTGTAACGGAACGAGTTCTAATGCAGGGATTTTCGCGCCGTCTGGAGATGAACCACAAATTGGTGCGATCCGTCGGATTGTCTTATAAAACGCACATAAACCGATTTCCGCGGAACAATACCCCGAATCTGCTAAGAACAGTACCCGTGATAATACCTGTAAAACAGACAAAGGTCGGCTACGCGCCATCGATGTGATAGCCCGATCAGGCGGATCCCTCGTCTCTGTATGCTCTCAAGTAGGTCGAGGGTATGTTTAAGAGCTGAGCTCCAAACATGAGAGCAATATTCAAGCACAGGTCTAATTTGGTATTTATACAGAAGAAGAAATTGGGTCAAAGTAAAATACTTCTTGGCTCTAAAAAGATAACTCAGTTTTCCAGAGGCCGACCTGGCAATGTTCGACACGTGTTTATGCCACGATACATTCCCATAGGCCGTGATGCCGGGTAACTTCAAGCTTTCCTCAGATTCGAGGACCTGGCCATTCATCATCAGCTGTGGAACCGATGATCCACTTTTCTTTGTGAATGTTGTATTCTGTGTCTTCCTTGCATTGAAGTCGACGAGATTGGCCGTTCCCCACTGCAGGTCCTTCTACAGATCCCGATTCAGAGAGTCGATCTAGACACATCTCAGCTGGTGCGACGTTGATGCACTAATCAGCGAATCATTCGAAAAAGAGAAAACAAGCGTACTATCATCCGCAAAACTGAACACTGTTATCCGTTATCTCCAACAAATCATTTATGTGAAGCAAAACGAGGTTAGAGCGAAAATAGAACATTGAGGCTCACCGGAATTAACAGGATTCGAACACTCACCATCCACAACAACCCGGACCGATCGAGGAAGCTCCTCGTCCAGTCGCAAAGCTGCTGGGAAAGTCCATATGAACGAAGTTTGCTCAGCAATGCCCCGTGCCAGACACGGTCAAAAGCCTTGGAGAAATCCAATGCGACCGCCCTTGACTCGACATGCCGCTCAATCGCAGATGTCCATATATCGGTTATAAGAGTCAACAGGTCTCCCGTGGACTGCCTGCCGCGGAATCCGTATTGGCGATCATTCAGAAGTCCGTTGCACTCCAAATACTTAATTAACTCGGCATTGATGACTTTTTTCCATTACCTTAGATAATATAGACAGTAATGCTATCGGACGGTAATTTTGTGGGAGACACTTTTTTCCCATCTTTGGGATTGGCGGAACTCGAGCTATTGTCCAGCAGATAGGAAGTGTCCTCCGTGCATAAGATAAGCAGAAGAGTCTGCCAAGAACCGGCGATAGTTCTGGAGCACAGTTCTTAAGGACTATTGCTGGTATTCCGTCCGGACCGGTTACCTTCCTACAGTCCAGTTCACGTAGAATGTGTTGTCCGCGAACACATTAGCCTTATCCTTTGAATTTGTGACTAACGTTCCGCTGCCCATCACCAACGAAGGAAAAGAGGAGGAAGCGAAGATACTGCTGACAGCCCTTGCTATTGACCAAAAGGAGCGGGAACCAGTCGGGCACTGAAGGAGTTTATTGGTCATTCTGTCGTTGTAGGCATACTTCGCGGTATCAATCGCCCGGTTGCACGCGTTTCTGATTCTAACAAAATTCATTTTGTTCACATCGGCGGGATCAGAGCGCCGCTGTAATCTGCTCCTGTAATCTGCTCGCATTTTTTATCAAAACAAAGGTTTATCAGGTGAACTTCGTTTGATGGAATATGGAATGTAGATCTCCATCCCGAGAAGAATAAACCATGTGACCGACTCCGCGCAAGCGTTAACATCGGAGTCTCCGAAGCACACCTCCGACCACGGAAAGGATGTGAAGAAATCTCGCAAATCGTTTCAGTTAGCAGCCCCTTACCTTCACACATGGCGAAGCTGCTAACGTCGGTTATTCGTCTGAAATGCAAGTGGTTGCCCGACAGATATCAAGCAGTGATCTGGATTTCCCAGTGGCACAGCAATCTCCACGGTATAAATGCTCGGCTCGGATGTCGAAAACAGATCCAGGGTGATCGCATAATCACCTCGGGTATCCGGGACTCGCGTAGGTTCCTCCACGAGTTGAGTCAAGTTGCGACTAACAACGAGCATGTGGAATAAAAGTTCGCATGCCAAGTAGAATTGTGTCGTCAATGTGTCCGCTATAGAGTCAACATCGTTATTGAGGAAAAATAACAACTAAGTTCACATCCCCAAAAAATTCATTCAGACCCTCCCAGTTGGCTTCTCGTAGAACAATGCTGTTCTTTTGGGAGTTTTCTCGTTAACGTTGCTGTTGGCTAGAGCAAACTTAGCTGACACGACGCAGTGGTCTGAAGTGTTCAAGGGAGAAACATGTCCTGCGTGTTGGCGGAATGACCATCTATGTCTGGTACCCGTGTTGGCTCATTGACGAGTTGAGTTAAACTATTTGAATCAGCAAATAGGGTGAATATCTGATCAATTGCTGATTTGCCTGGGATGAAGCCACACTGATATTGACCAATGATGGCTTTAGCGTATTGGACTATCCGATCTTGTAGGATAGTGGAGAGTATCTTATAGGTGGTACTCAGCAATGTTATACCCCTATAGTTGCTGCACAGTGTGATATCTTCCTTCTTATGTATGGGGCAAATTATACCACGACGCCAATCTTCCGGCATCTCCTCTTGCTCCCATACGTGCACCACGATCTCATGAATTGCGTGATGTAACGCTGTCCCTCCTTGTTTGATCAGCTCAGCTGGTATGCCATCAGCAACTTTGGGCTTCTGTAAATAAAGCAGTAATGTATTATATTCCTACGAACGTGAAGTTTAAACCACGAGAAATTAAATTCTGGATTGGAGCAGAGTCCATACTGTGAGAGAGCAATATCATTTTGTATGTAATGTTATAAGTTATATCCAGGTAAATTAAAATCGGAAATATCTGTATTAGTTATTACCTGGGTTTCGCTAAGTGCAATGATAGTTGTTTTCTGGTTAGAAACGGGGGCAGACAGAGGAGAAATTTCAGGCCGAGAATTTTGCAAATATCAACGCGAAATTCCCGTTCCTGAAATGGCTCTACACAGAAAACCAATACCGCCTCGGGAAAGGATACAGCTCGTGCTTGGGTTTCACTATGTGCAAGGAATGCTGGTTTCTGCTGGTAGACGCAGAGGAGAAATTATATCTCAGGCTGCGAATGTTACACAGATCGACGCGAAATTCTCGTTCCATTGAAATGGCCCAACACAGAAAACCAATACCGCCTCAGAAAGGGATGCAAGTCAGGACTAGCGATAGATGAGCGAAAGCAACCACTACAGGTGTTATGTCCTTGTATGTGCCCCACTAGATCCGTACCGAAATCCAGGTCGCATCTCTTCCATACCGAACATTGTACCACTCTGACACCGAAAACTTTCCGAGGATTATAAATCAATCAAGAGTATCGAGGCCCGAAGAATGCAAACAGAGGTGTGAAAAAGAGGAAAACAGACACAAAGAATGGAAATGGTAGAGGGTTTTCTGGCACTAGACATCACTCGTGTGTATCCTCGCACTTTCCACAACACTAAGACGCGTATGTGAAGATCCGTTTATTTGCTTAGTATCGCACAGATAACTGTGCATTGCACTCGGAGTGTGTGGCGATCAGTTTATTTGCTTAGGATCCCACAGTAAGACTTGACGCCCGAACCGATAGTACAATTGAGAATCTTGTGTTTATTTAAGATTGCACAACTTATCCGATGGTACGGATCGCCAGGCAGAAGCGCACGTGCAGTCCCGTCGGTGGTCAGAACTCGTCTGTGGCGTCTGGCTATCTCGCGACAACCAAAATCACCCACATCCGTGGGAATGTTAGATTCAGTTTCGAAATATCTGAAATAGAAAAAGGGGGATATCTAAGGAGTATCAACAGGATTAGTTCAGGTGTCTCTTGCTATTTGGATGGAGGGATGGTCGGAATTAAATCATACAAGACCAGTCGGTCTTGAGTGCGGTAGTAAACGCAGATTATGGCGTCTGATAAGCTGCGCTTTGGCAAAAAAAATAAAAGTAAAGAAGAATTATAGAATTATAGAATAATTGAGTAAGTAGAGATATTGTATGATCCAGAGCGTTTGAGAAGAGTCAGTAAGTTACTATAAGAACGGTACTTGTAAAGTAGGATATAGCATTTAGTACTAAGTAAACAAATTTGTAATTTTATTGTAAATATTTGTGGATTTAGAACTACAAAAAAGGATATAGACAAGATAAGTTGCGCCTATTTTCCAACGATCAAATTGGAAGACCTAGGCCTTGGCCCCCGGGGGTTCCACTAATCGTTTTATTTTTCCAGTTTTGTAGGCGCCTCACCAAATATGGGAATTGAATTCTAGTTTAGAACGAGCGTATATTTTATAAGTTGCGGTCAGGTTGAATGGAGTGAGGCACTTCTCGCATTTTTAAGCAATCCCATATATTTGGCTGCACACCTCGCGGCTTCATGTACGTAATTATTCCAATAGTATCTCGAATTAACTCGTGTGCTAAAACTTGATCGTTTTTTGATTTCGACGTTGCGAGTGCTGTTCATCGACGACACTGGACTACGTCGTTGGGAACAGGTGTTTTCCAGGCATTAAATTCTACTCGGTCAAAGAAATTTTACTGAAATATCTTGCTGAGTTCGAAATTTAATATTGATTGATAATGGGGTTCAGAGATGTTGGTCAGGATTATTCGGATGACTACGAAACACTCAACGTGCTATCATCAGTAAACGAGTGGATTGTGTCGTGGTAAATGGGCATGACTAATGACCTTGCCCGAAAAAAAGAACAAATCATTATGGAAAATTTAACAAGCCTCAGGACTTGCTAAATAAGGCCAAGACCGGTTCCCGGTTGTAGTGCCGATGATGATGATGATGAAATGGGCATGTAGTGCTCTGAAAAGCCCTACCATCTCCTTCCCCCACACATACATCCAAATCCCTACACCTATACTTAAATTCCTGATAAACGAATCAAATGTTCGTTTATCTTCCATACAACCAATTCCCCGCAATCCCCAAATTAAATCAAACGCATAGTATGTGGAACCAGATGCTCAATCACCATACCCTAAATCCTAATATGCCCTGCATATCCCAAAACCGGGAAGGCGCTTAACCGAATTCCTACACAATTTCCAGTAGTCGACTCCAGTCGTAGTACTTTTCGAAATTCTACTTGCATTTCTATGCACCCGATAAGACTTTGTAGTATAAAGGGTGATGGATTTTGTATTCGATGATAAGTTGTCTGCCCAATAGCTAAAGCTGGGAAACCAACATAGCACCCCTCAACCTTTCGTCCTATTTCGCTCCTCACCTGCATCTGTAAAATATATGAACAGTTCATATACGAGAAGCTAAATAAGTTTATCAGTGCCAGGAACCTAATACCTGATTTCCAATTTGGATTTAAATGAGCACACAGGACCACCTCTCAACATATTTCAAAACCACGTTTGCGTGCCTCTCTATAATAAGGAATCTACCTGTCGCGTCCTGCTGATGTTTTTCTCAAATTTCTATAAATTATCTGCATTCTTGTTTTTGGTCTTTTACCATTTTTTCTATTGTATTTTGTATGTCATGTAGTTCTCGTCTAGACATTTTACATTCTGGTTCCTTGTTTATAAGTACATCATTAAAATGTCATTACTCTTATACAGACTGTTTTCCTATTGTTTTAAACGCATGCAAAACCACGTGGATGCAATTGCTCCGCCCATTTTTTCTTATTATACAAATGTTTCATTACCACTAAGTTCCACCAATATTGTACCAACACATGTAAAAGATGACTTCCCTCTTGTAGTGCTATAAAAGCAATTTGTTTTCTATTTTTTGTTGTTATTTTGCAATCAACAATTCGATACAGTCCACATCTTTTGTCGTCTGTACAAAAATAAAATATCGATAATATAAATAGTTTATCTTTTGTTTGCATTTGTTTGTCGTTTCGTTATTTCAGTACCAAATCGCTGTAAACGCATCGTGTCGTCATTTTGTTTGTCGTTTCGTTAATATCTTATATTCAGCACGATAAAAGCATCGTGCCAACACTACCATTGCGGTGAGCCTGGACATTGAAAAGGCTTTTGACACAACCTGGATCTAAGGTCTCACTTTCAAATTACTGAATACTGGCCTCAGTAGAACGCAGTGTAGTATCATCTACCAGTTCGTTCTAAACAGAACCTTCCAAGTTCAAGTGAATGGAAAGCTTTCCCGAACCTTCAACGCCGCTGCAGGCATACCACAGGGCTTCATTCTAGACCGCATCTTATTTAATATCTACACCTCAGATATTCCTCGCCCTGTGGATGGGAGAGTAAACCAGATAGGCTGTGCGGATGACGTCCTAGTGTATACATAAAAGCCAAAAACCCGCAACAAACGGACTCAACCGCCATCTAGACGAACTGTATCAGTATTACAGGCGATGAAAAATTCGACTTAACCGAATAGTAAACACTCCCAACCTACTTCTCGATATTCACAGAATATCCGAATACAAATAGGAGGAACTACGATTAGACCACAGGACAGGATGAAATATCTTGGGGTCATCTATACTCCAAAAATGAATTTCATCAAACATGGGCCTCGGTCGGTCTAAGCAACTGCACAACATCTTGAAGTGGAGCAACAAAGTTGACACCAAAGTTAAGCTCTGCTATAAGCAGCTACCCCGATCTGGAATATAATACGCCTTTCCCATATAGTCCTGCATATCTTCGGTCCAAATGGAAAGACTGTGAGTTTCGAAAGAAAACTCCTCAGAAGATGCACCAACCACTCTAGACAGCCGCCATTACCCGAACTCTCACCTATACGAAGGTGCCTCCATTATCCCTATCGACAAGTACTTGCTACAATCAGCATATAAGTACCTCGAAAGCATTCAGAACAACGAGAATCCACTTGTACGGGAGTCTTGCGCTGTTGATCCTACTCTCTCTCTCTCGATCTCTTCGGATCAGACCACCACAATTTCTTCTTCAGTACAAAACTGCAGAAAGCACCCATCCCAACAACATTCTCCTTTACAATAGAAGATTCCTGGACCCATCCCATAGGGTCTACTGCTGACACACTACAAACACGCAGGCACAGTACAAGACAGCACAAGCACACACACACACACTGACCAAAGCACAGATTATCAGTCGCCAAATACGTGATCTGCGTTTACTACCGCACTCAAGATCCACCGGTCTTGTACGATTTCTTTCCACCATCCCTCCAACCAAGTAGTTAGAGAACAGCTGAACTAACCCTGTCCACACTATCCTTAGATACCCCCCCCCCCCCCCCCCCCATCGTTTTTTCTCTTTTTCAGATATCTCGAGACCGAGCCCAACATCTTCACGGATGTGGGTGATTCTGATTATCGCAAGATGACCAGAAGCCAGAGACAAGATGAAGGACACATCGGCCCTCGTCTCGCGAAAATCGGCCTCTCGCCACCCTTTTTTTTTTTTATTCGATGATAAGTCCCAATTGGCATCCGAAGGGTAAGGACGCCAATGAATTAATAAATTTAACAAGGCAGTCTTCAATATTAAGTGAAGAATATATATTTTAAAGCAAAAATAGTGTTTACATCGATCATCTCATTGAGTCTGGTCGGTTCCCAGCCCCCATATTCATCAATCGCTCGTCACTCTTCCCGAAGGCCCGGGGGAAGCACGGTGGCGACCGCAACGAGCAACTAAGGACCGGTCTAACAAAGAGACCCTCGTCCTTTTAAAGACAAGGAGACGCGCTCCTTAAGATTTGCTACTACAGACAAGAGAGCATTTATGAAAATGAGAAATAGTATGTGAGAGTATCTGACCCTGGGAAACAGCATCATTAATTCTTTGAGACGTAGATTTGGCACCGCCCAAAATCTTTTGGTTCCCGCAAGACTAATAACCTCGCCCGTAACAATAAATTATTATGGAAAATTTAACATGCTCCGACACTTGCTAAATAAGGCCGAGACCGGATCCCGGTTGTAGTGCCGATGGTGATGATGATGAAAATCATTTGGATTCATCGATTATTATTATTTATTGGCCTATAGAAAACCGGAAGTTCATGACTTCACTGAGTCGGCTGCGCCATCGTTCCCTTTCCTGTGCACTCTCCTTAAATCCGACGCATATCTTAACTCCCTTTCTTATGGCGCGCCTACTTCAACCCAGCCCCTAACTATTGCCAATCTATTTGCTTCGTTTTTCAATAAATCCTTCACAGACATATCCTTCGAGCCCAATCCGTCTTACTTCAAAGACTTGCCCGAATTCTCCCTCAGCCCCCTAACCCCTCAAATTATTCAGCATCACGTAGTTGAGGAGAAATTAAACTTACTCAAAGGCGAGTTCAGCCCTGGACCCGATGGACTGCCAGCTGTATTTTTAAAGAAATGTTCCTCTTCTCTTTCTCTCCCCATATCAAAGATATTCAATCTATCCCTTTCACAAGGTATCTTCCCTAGTATCTGGAAATACTCCTATGTCACCCCCATACATAAAAAGGAACCTAAAAACGATATAAGCAACTACTGTCCCATCGCCAAACTGTCTCGAATCCCTAAACTGTTCGAAGGGATTCTTTACAACGCGTTATATTTCCGTTGTAAAACCATCATCTCACCCAACCAGCATGGTTTCCTATCGGGAAGGTCGACCACAACGAATCTGATCGAGTTCTCATCCCATACTCTCCGTGCCTTAGAGAATGGCAACGAAGTCGATGTAATCACCACAGTTTTCAGCAAGGCCTTTGACAAAATCTCCCATAATCTCATCCTGTTTAAGCTGTCCTTCCTAGGTTTCGAACCCCTATTGATGAAGTGGTTATCTTCTTACCTGAAAGACCGATCCTACCGTGTAAAATTCATATTCTCCCTTTCCAATCCCTTTCTTCCCACGTCAGCGGTTCCGCAAGGCAGTCATCTAGGTCCCCTCCTATTTATCCTTACCATCAATGACGTTGCCTCCATTATTAAATACGCATCCATCTCCCTTTATGGGGATGAAGCCAAACTCTACAAAACGATCATCTCTCCTCTCGACTCCTCACTTCTCCAAACGGACCTCGACAGCTTCTCAACCTGGTGCCGTAATAACTGCCTTGAACTTGACGTCGTCAAATGTCACTCCATCACCTTCTCCCCCCTGGATAATTTAACAAGTCTCGGATAAGAACCGGATACCGGTGGAGAGACTTGCTAAATAAGGCCAAGACCGCATCCCGGTGGTAGTGCCGTTGATGATGATAAAAATTTGTTATTTGTCAATACAAATTACCCAAAACCCTCTCTTCTTCTAACCATTCCCAAATTACCTTTTCTGTGCGAGAATTACAAAAAATTGTTGTTTTTTTTTTTTATTTGAGAAATATTATGGACAAGAAATTTAATATTATTATTATTAAAAATCGACTAACCCATCTAGAGAACAATGTTAAATTGAATAGATCGTTTTCATGATTGTTTGATTCATATAATTACTTACCTGAAGGAAATCACCAGCAGTGATCATAATTTCTCCTTTTGGTGGCGACTTCGAGGGACAAACATCGGGGAATCTAATTGGTGCCACTTGGTCACTTTTCTTTAAATTATTCACATATTGATGAACCCAGGGGTACAGTGTGAATTGGTTCTCTATTGTACACCTAGAAAACAAAAATATTCACATATGAAATCCAAAAGTAAACAACTACATCAGTACTCACTGATTTAATACAAAGTTGGAGGCGATCAGCATAAAATATGAGAATTCGTTGCCCTCACAATAATACCCGCGACATGCTAGTTCATAAGCCAATCGTCCCAGACCGGCTCCAGGTACTAGAATTTTAACTTCATTTAATTCCCTGTAAATGCATTTAATTGTACTTTCTATTATAAAAATGTGTTGTTGTTGCATCTCTTACATGGTATCGGGATCGTAATAACTTTCGATCTCATCAATGATGGGTTTGTATGATTCAAAACGTTCTTCCTCACCTTCAACACTCCAATCTCGGGCGAATTGTTTAAGCGTTGATTGGACCTTTAATAATTTATGAGGTTCAACGAGAGGCTGTGATTGTAAAATGTTTATTATAAAAAACACTGAGGAAATTGTCGTCCATATCGTTGAATGGGACAATTTGGGGACGACAAATCAGAACATAAACATAAAATAACTGTAAAATGGTGTGGTACTCTGATGTACCCTTGTACTTACATTTTCCATGTCCTGAGCGCGAATTTTCAAAGCATGACCGTCTTCTTGTTGAACCACCTTCCCAGATGTATTGACTGGATACTGACAGAACAGTTTTTCCACCTCGTCCGAGTCGCGCAACATTTTAAGGATGATCTTGTAGTTTTCGTCTATACAGCAACGCACTGTGCCTATGTGACTGCGGTATTCAGAGAGCATGTCCTGGTGTCGTTCACTTAATGAGTTGAGGTAGAACTCCGTTTTGTCAACGCGGGCGTAGGAAAAAGCTCTGCGTATAGAAAACATGGTGATTTCACTGTACTATAGATCGAGTGCCCAAAACATTCAACTTGGATCCCTAACGCATGCCAATTAGTACACATAACACTCCATCTAGAAGGTACAGGGGAAAGGAACCGCTTACCCTTGTCATTAGGAATAACTATCTTTTAATTTTACTCTTTGAATTTCCCTTATGAGATTTGTCGCCACTGTATAAAAAAGCCCACCCTCGAATAATCTGCAGTCATGCCATTTAACTGACTGGCAGTTTGGAATTTGAAGTATTTTTGCAAGTGTTATCACCTAGCGACGCTTATTGGCGTTCCTCTTTATCTCTTATCATTTACATGTAGAGTACTGAAATGTTTGCTGGTTCCCCAACTTGAATGACTTGGTAAACTATTAGTTCCACTTCACTGAGCCTTACCTGTAGCTTTTCAGGGCGTTTATTATATTTAGGAAGTGTCTGCGTTCTTCTTCCTCATCCTCGGGCCGCAGAGGCGGGCTGTACATGGGCGGCTTACAATTCATTGTTCTCTAAACGAGGCACACAAAATTTAAGGTTATGAATGGGAAACTTATATATAGCATCTGCTTACATATTTGGAACTAAATTCCCACTTCTTTAACAAACACCTCGAGAAGTCTGTGGAATCACAAAAAGTGTTTGTCAAGACATTAGCGAAGTTGAATAATACAAAACTTATAAAAAAGAGTAATAGAAGGAGAAGGAAGATGCTTATCTGCTGAATGAGCGCTTACTTGATGAGAACTACTCTCATTGAGCTGTAAACTCATTTACCGCTTATTTTTGACGACTCCAAACAGAGAGGGAAGACATTCACTATGCTCGTAATCAACGATGGAATATTTCATGGGCAGCTTCTTTTTTTTTATTTCAAATATTGTCAATTTATGTCATTATCATATGTTTTGGAATGAGAATTGAATCACGTGCAATTATTCGACGGGAGTTCTTTATATTTAGTCATGCAAATTGCAAAATTTATTGTTGAGGAAGTCAACTGAAGTTCCGCTTACATTAGTGTCATTTCGTATTTTTAAAATTCAAATTTCTCTCTTTGGCTGAAGTGACAATTTAAAATCGATTCGCGATAATGTAATTTCAGAAAATATTGTTCGTCTTCAATAATTATATTTTAATAATATAATTCTAGCATTAAATTTAGAGGGTATATCACTTTGGGAAAATGTATTTGTTTATTTATTATTAACAAGTATATAATATAATTTGATTTTCAGGCCTTTTATAAACTTATCTATGTTTTCAATCTTGTCGGGGGTAGGATCTCCGAGAATCGTATAAATATCTATTTTACGAAATAGACGGTCTCTTATAAGTTTGAGATCAGGACAGTCTTTTAGTATATGAATCACTGTAAGTATTGGTGGTTGTCTCTGTTGAGTAGGTAAAGATGCGTAGTGGACATATGGCCTAATCCAAGTTTCACAAAGTTTGTGTTTTTAGATTTACTTAAATTCGTTGGAAAGAAAGAGTGATATTTAAATGGGTTTACGTTTTTATAGGTGTTATTATCATTATTATTTATTGGCCTGTTGGAACCCGGAAATGCATGTCCTCACTGACTCAGCTGCGCCATCGTTCCCTGTCCTGTGCACTCTCCTTCCACGCTTGCCCATTCGATCTGACCTCAAGGTCAAACCTAAAATTGTCCTACCATCTCCGTCGCGGACGTCCGGCCGGTCTCTTTCCCGTTGGTCTACCTTCAAGAATTCTATGCACGGTCCTATCGTTGCCCATTCGCGCCACGTGTCCGGCCCATCTTAATCTTTGCGACTTGATTACTCTCATTATTGTAGGTTTGCGATATAGCTCTTCCAATTCGTGGTTATGGAGTTTCCTCCATTGTCCTGCCTCCTCGTCATATTTACCCCCAAAGATACCCCTCAAAACTTTATTCTCGAATACACGGAATTAGTTTTCTTCCCGTTTTGTGAGAGCCCATGTTTCGCATCCATATAGAACAATCGGCATGATTATGGTTCTATAGACACGGAGCTTTATATTACGTGATAGCAGTTTGGATTTCAACAGTTTACTGACCACATGCCGACTAGCGTTGCCGGAGGGTAATCTTTTGTTAATTTCCTTCGACATTTCGTTACTGGCCGTCAGTATCGTTCCCAGATATTTAAATTCTCTGACGTTTATATGTGTTCCCTGAGGTCCACCTGCTCTCGCCGTAATCATGTATTTTGTTTTGTCTTCACTTATTTCTAGGCCCACCTCTTCTGCCGCTTGCATGATGATTTCACAGTTTTTGCTAACAGTTTCTAGTTAATCGCCCAGAACGGCGATGTCATCCGCATATGCGAGCACTTGTGTTACCGCGTTCAGGGATGATCCGGCCATGTTGTCGTCTTGTACCTTTCTGATGACATACTCGAGCACAAGATTAAAAACACACTAATTTAGTCCGTCCCGGATTTCAAATGGTTCTGAGAGGTGGTTTTCTATTCTAACTCGCCCTTTGTTTTCGTTCATGCAGATTTGGATGATGGCGGGATATTTTTTTCCCACCTCATATGGTAGAGTCTTTGCCTTGCGACTGAGTCGTAGGCTTTTTTGGGGTCAACTAACAGTTGGTGAACCGTCTCTCCGTGTTCCCACTTTTATTCCGGCAGTTGCTTTACTGTGAACATTTGGTCGCTTGTTGACCGGTTCCTATGGAATCCGCATTGGTAGTCTCCCAATATTTCTTCTGCGTATGGTGTGATACTCGCCAGAATGACATTTGTTAATATTTTGTATACGGTTGAGAGCAAAAATATTCCTCTGTAGTTTTCGCAGTCAGATCTGTCGCCTTTTTTGAAAATGGGAACGACTATTGAGGTTTTCCATTCCACCGGTGTGACATCCTTATCCCATATTGTTTGGATGAGCTGGTGATCTTTCGAACGGTTGCCTCTCCTCCATGCTTCACAAGCTCTGTCGGTATGCAGTCGACTCAGGGAGCTTTGTTGTTTCTCAATCGATTTATTGCGTCTACAACTTCGTTGAGAGAGGGCTCTGGGATCTTAGACTCGGCTGTATGTATGCGTTTATTTGTGGTTGATGGGTTCGTACATTGAGTAGGTTTTCAAAGTATTGCTTCCATCTTGTCACGATATTGTTTGTTTCTGTGACCAGACAGCCGTTTACATCTCGAATTATTTTGACTCTCCCTTGGTAACCATTTCTAATTGAATTTATGCCGACATACATACCTCTGATGTTCTTTGCTCTAGAATTTTCTCGGATTTTTTCGATCCGAGTCTTCTCCCATTCGGGTTTTTTTGCGTTTGAAGAGTTTCATTGTCTCTTTCCGAATCATCGCGTATCCTTCTGCGTTGACTTCATCATATCTTTCTAAGTGAATCACTCGGAAGTGTTTACATTCTTCTACCTTCGCTCTACACTCATCGTCAAACCAAGGTTTGGACTTTATTGTTTTCTTAAATCCTAAAACCTTTTGGGCTGCTTATTTCATTGTGTCTTTAATCGATGCCCATTTAGTAGCCACACTATTGGCTTCCTCTTCCCCACCGCCCCCATTCTGTAGGATCTATTCGTTAGTTCGTGTTGATATTCAGCCCTTTTGCGCAGGTCTTTTAGTTTATCAATATCGAACTTTTTGCTCGTCTCCCGTGACTGTCCATGTGGGTTTGCTGCGAGCCGACTCCTGATTTTGCCCATCACTAGAAGGTGATCGGAGTCGCAATCTGCTCCTCTATATGATCTTACGTCAAAGATATTCGTGTGGTGTCTTTTGTCTATGAGGAAGTAGTCTATTTGGTTACGCGTGATATCCATATGGCTTTAGGAATTTGCTTGTGCTTGAACATCGTGTATTTCACTACTAGATCTTTTGACGCTGCGAACGTGATAATTCGAATTTCATTATCATTTGAAACGTCGTGTAGGCTTTCTTTACCTATAGTTGGTTGGAAGATATCTTCCTTTTCAATTTTCGCATTGAAGTCCCCGAGTAGGATTTTAACATCGAATGATGAGATCCCATCAAATACTTCCTCTACGGTCTCGTAGAACGTGTCCTTCGTTTCTTCGTCCGTAGATTCTGTTGGGGCGTGTACGTTTAAAAATACATAATTGTACCATGGTCCCTGTATTTTTAGCAGAGACATTCGGTCATTAATAAATTTCACATCTTTTACATGGGACGTAATCTTCTTGCTTATGATGAAGTCAGTCCCGAGGTTATGTGTATCGGCACCTCCACTCGCCTGTGTAAACCCGTTGGTTTCGATTACTTGATGTGGGAGTCGGACTTCCTGAAGCGCGACGATGTCCATTTTATATTGTTTTGTGTTTTCTACGACCGTCTGTATCGTGCCTGGTTTATATAACGTTCGAACATTCCACGTGCCGACGCGTATATCCCGCTTTTTCCCTTTTTCCCTCGTCTTCTTTTTGCCGAGTCGGTGTTTTCTTGATGATTTGTTCCCTTATGGTAGTGTCGGCCCATCACACCTACGCCTACCAGGTTTTTTGTGAGATTGTTTTTTTTTTTTTTTGTGTATTGATCATTCATTTCATTTGATCACTCTGGGGTTTCAAATGGCCCGCCATATCAGAGCCCCTCTTTGATATGGTAAGGTCTGCTTACTGCTCTGATTCGACCCGGTGTCAGAGAGGCACCGTTATAATACAGCCAGTATACCCCTGGCAGCAAACCATCCAATGGGCACGGTGACGCGTAATACCCTGGATTAGGGGCGGTAGATCTTTGTGTGTTACTCCTCGCTAGCCTGTCTGACATGGGTGGCCCTACTGGAAGCGTATGCTTCCGTCAGCATAGCCTGAGTGATTCGTCGTAGTTTAAACCCCCACACCACGTCAAGGTTTCTACCAAGCAGGGGGTTTTTATAGGTGTAGTGATAAGTATCCCAATTTGAACGAATTGTATTTTTTAGTTTGTTTTGGATGGTTATATTTACTTATAAACGTACATACCCCAACAGGATCTATCGACGAAGAAACGAAGAAAGCGTTCTACGAGACCGTAGAGGAAGTATTTGATGGATCTCATCATCCGAAGTTAAAATCCTCCTCAGGGACCTCAACGCAAAAATTGGAAAGGAAGACATCTTCCAACCAAATATAGGTAAAGAAAGCATATACGACGTTTCAAATGATAATGGAATTCGAATTATCACGCTCGCGGCGTCGAAAGATCTAGTAGTGAAATGCACGATATTCAAGCACAAGTAAATTCATAAAGTCACATGAATATCACCCGACGGCGTAACGCGTAACCAAATAGACCACTTCCTCATAGACAAAAGGCGTTGTGGGGGTTCTCTATATCTTGCTGAGAACCAACCCAGGATTCCTACATACAATTTCACCCACAATTCCTGCACCACCTGTAAACGGTACCCTTACCAAGGACGTCATACCATGCAGATAACGCATCACCTGAATTCATCATTCCATGCAGATAATGCATCATTATATATTCCCTGAAAGCAAACATCGTTCATGCATTTGTTGCATCACCATAATTCCCTGAAAGGAATTCCTAACATACAACATAAATGGAAACTTATCGGCGCCCCTGTCAGCCGGGGTTCCCCGCTACACACGTGCGCAGCACATTTCCCTGACTTATCTACAGTCACCCCAGCTTTTGTCCAACCGACAAAAGCAGTCCACGAATCGCGCGCCTAGCGCGTAAAAATTGATGAAGCCTCCGAAAACATAAAAAAAGCCGGCCAAGCCTCCAAAGCCGACCAAGTTCACAAAACCCAAACTACCAAGCTCAAAAAAGTCCATGTTCCAAGTACTAGACAAATTACAAAAAGGAATTCCAAAAATCGGTCACCCGACAAAAGGAGGGCGACTGAAAAAAGTAGGCCACTAGACCAAAAGTAGCTATTTATTATTATTATTTATTGGCCTGTAGAAACCCGGAAGTTCATGACCTCACCGACTCGACTTCACCATCGTTCCCTTTCCTGTGCACTCTCCTTCCACGCCCGACCATCTGATCCGATCTCCTCAAGGTCAAACCTAACATTGTCAGGCCAAAACGACAAATACTGTCCAAAAGTAGGTCAACTTTTTTTACATAAGGCTGACCTACTTTTGGACGGTGGATCTCGTTTTGGTCAGACGACTTACTTTTGGTCGACTGGCCTACTTTTCTTTAGTTGCTCTCCTCTTGGTAAATTTGATAATTCCAGGAATAAAATGTATACAAATAAACAGGTATGTCTCCGTTCGGGGAATGAACGAAAAAAACAAATATATGGAGAGGAAAAACCCTCAAGTCGGTAAATTAAAGCTCTGTTACCGCAGTAGCAAGACTATGCATTATATTGTATATATATTTAAGCATAAAAACTTAATAGTTGAAAATAGCCAAACCATGTAAACGCATTAATTCTCAATAAAGTTACCACACCATCGATATGCCAAAATAAAGTTACTGTCAATTGCCATCCGCCAGCCGTCGAATGAATACCGATTTACTATTTTGTTCCTTTACTTTTTACAGCATCTAATTTAAATCTTCACGATGTCAGACAATAGGAAAAAACGAAATCGAAAACCAAGGGCAAGTATCCCCAGTTAAATGTAAGTAAATTACACAATGTAAATATTGATTTTGTTGTTTTAGCAAATAGAAGAGAGGCGGACAATTTTATTGGCAAACCGTGACTCCGATCGATCATCCAAAGCCGATGACATGCCCATCCAGCCAAAGATTTTACAAAAGGTTCGTGATCCTAACGAAGCCGGCCCATCTGGAACCCTATCAATTCTGATGCCACAAAAGCCAACCATTTTAACTAAAGAATCAGCGTCTACAGAGCCAACAATTTTAACCAAAGAGTTAAATGTCCTCGAAAATGGCATTGCATCTGTGTCAACCGGATTGAGTGCTACAGAAAACACGATATCACAAAGTCCAAATACGACTTCACAAAACAAAGAAATAGTGTCTGACCACCCTCTAGTTGAACCAACTCCAATCATGACTCGTCCTGCCACAGTAATTTCCTCCACATTCCAGATAAATTACAATGCAGCTAAATTTGTTCAAAAAACCAACAAGGACTTCCTTGTCGTCGGAGTTGTCGGACGACAAGGTGTAGGAAAGTCGACAATTATGAATTTGTTAGCAGAAGAAGAATTAACTACAGAGACACTTACGATGATTTTCAAGGAGGAAGAGATTATTTTTCCCATTAAGGTAAAGCCACATAAGGGTGCCGCCTGGCCTCGTACAGAATCTGTTCACATGTATATTACGAAGGATAGGACAATTTTTCTAGATAGTCCACCGGTACTGTGTAATTCGTATAAGAAAGACGAATTAGCCACTGAGGTGGATGATTTGCATAACATCATTACCGTCATGTCACTCTGCCATTTAGTGTTGTTCGTTCAAAATGATTATTTCGACATGAACCTAGTGCGTCTCTTCCAAATGGCAGAAATGACTATACCTAATCCAAGTACAAAACCCTACATAGAAAACTACTATCCCAATGTGTTGTTCATCAAAAATCGTGCCAAACGGTCGGATTACTTAAGCTCCGAGAAAGCTAACATGGACAAAATGCTGCGGTTCTGCTTCGAACAATGTAAAATGAAGATATTCGTCGGAGAAACAGATGACCAAAAGAAATTTGGAAATCTTCTAGAATCAGAAAAGATTGTAAATACTTTCTTGATACCTGATGTGCGAGGTAAGTACCTGAATGTAGCCTACATTTTGAAGAATACTTATTTTATATGTTAAACTATTCTATACCTCTTTGTATAATTAGATTTTGAGAAGACTAGCTATCATGCGGATATATTGTCGATCGTAGCTGATTTGAGAACTAGAGTTTCCATGACGCCACGCAATCAGATCTACGGTATGTCTGGTGAAATGACCGAGGCGAACTGGTTTGAACTGCTATCCAAAGTTGCCAGCGAATGGAACCATTTCTTCTTCAGAGCATTCAAGGAAGCTAGAGTATGTCACTACCAATGCACCACAGAAGAAGCTGGCAAATGCTCCTAATGCAATGGAAATTAATACGGACATATTCAGATTGAATCCAGTTGAATGGAACAACTTCTCAAACTCGCAAAATGTTGTACAGGGAATTCTAGCCAACGACGTTGAATGCAAGTAATTTCCTCCTAAGCGGGCTAAGGAATCTTTGTTTATCGGGTGCGCTGACCGTGTTTTGACGTCAGTTCTATTTAGAAAATGTGAAAACGTTTAAAATATATAATGAGAAATCAAGTTTTCTTACTTTGACTATTTCTGTTCTAGCAAGTGTCGCCCAATATAACTTCCTGTCTCTCGAAATCAACATTTTGGGTTCGTTATTGCGTCTTATCCTAGGCAAACAGAGGATATCCAATTGCATTCAAGGGTTTCTGCGTAAGTTCTGTGAAAGCAGAGGGATGTCCATAAAGGCGCCTCGATGCGGATATGCTCAATGATATGATAGAAAACTCAGTAGATCAATTCGATACAAACAGGCAGGCTGGAATAGTAATAAAGGGGCTAACAAATACATCCGATACTGCCATGGGATGAAAATCAGCTTACAACTTCGAGTCAGTATAGCCAAAATACGAGCCGGATAACAGAGCGCCTACAGGAAATTGCAAGAAGTTGTAACAATTGCAAACAGCTTCATGCGTAATTCATAAACTAACGTAAAGAATTGAGGTGGCGCAAGGCTAATAACCTTGCCCGGAAAAACAAATTATTATGGACAATTTAACAAGTCTCGGATGTGTACCAGATACCGGTGTAGAGACTTGCTAAATAAGGCCAAGACCGGATCCCGGTTGTAGTGTTGATGATGATGATGATGAAAGAATTAAGGAATATAAGCCACTGAAGTAAACATAAGAGGTGAACTAAATTATAATCCATAGGGCCAAGAGAGTGATGAAGAGACTATACAACATCAATAGTACAATGTTAAGGAGTAAAAGTGTCGTGCAGAATTGTTGCTACACTCTTCCCTCAGACGAAACGAATAGGACTGCAATAGAGACGGCACAACACTAAAGAGATAATACCTGCCATAACCAATGAGGTGGTACTTAAAGCTTCAAGGATCAGCAAAAATAACAAGACCACCGGATAGAATCCCTAATGCTGTGCAACCATGCTTCCTTAATATTAAGGGAAGAGTTGTTGAGCGGAGAGTTAAATACGTTTTTCTTCCTTAATTTATTGATATATTTTTATTGTTTTATGACTTTTATTAATTTTTTAACATTTATCTTATATATTAGACTTACTATCAGGGTAGCGGAGAACGAATTTGAAGCAGTGCAATCCTTTAACTACCTTGAGTCAATAGTAGCAGCCAATAACAATATGGAAAATGAAATACGCGGACGGCTAATCAAATACAACAAAGCCGACTATGGTCTATCAAGGCTCTAAATCTCGAAATGTATCCAGAACATCCAAGCTACTACTGTACAAGACCATGGGCTTACCAGTGTCAAACTGGATGACATCGGCTCGAAATCGGGATCGGTGGAGAGACTTGCTTAATAAGGCCAAAACCGGATCCCGGTTTTAGTGTCGATGATGATTAGATTTATTTAATAATTTAAAAGAGAGCCCGCTGTACTATGCGGAGGCCGCGACCTCTGCTTCAATTTACTTTGAATCTAAACCTGTTGCAACCACTCCTTTTGTACTTAAAATTTTGGGGAAGAATTGCAAACGATGCACTAATTCTCCTCCCCTAAACCTGTTTCCACACGCAAGTCATTCTATTCTGACGCGGTCTCGCATAGTCGACTTCGACCCTCATGGAGTTGTTACGTTTTGTTGGTAACACTTATCTCCGACTCGTAGAGTCCGGAAGGTGGTGGGCGGCTTCCGGCTTGGTTAAGGCCGTGGATATCTTCTTTTTTCTTGCCGGTTGGCAGTACAGTCCGTAAGGTGGTGGTGCGGCTTCCGGCTTGGTTAAGCCCGTGGATGTCTTCTTCCTTCTTGCGGGTTGGCAGGACAGCCCGTAAGTTGGTGGTGCGGCTTCGGGCTTGGTTAAGGCCGTGGATGTCTTCTTCCTTCTTGCCGGTTGGCAGGACAGCCCGTAAGTTGGTGGTGCGGCTTCGGGCTTGGTTAAGGCCGTGGATATCTTCTTCTTGCCGGTTGGCAGTACAGCCCGTAAGGTGGTGGTGCGGCTTCCGGCTTGGTTAAGGCCGTGGATATCTTCTTCTTGCCGGTTGGCAGGACAGCCCGTAAGGTGGTGGTGCGGCTTCCGGCTTGGTTAAGCCCGGGGATGTCTCCTTCCTTCTTGCCGGTTGGCAATACAGCTCGTAAGGTGGTAAAGCCCGTGGTGGAACTCTGCTGGAAAGTGAACGGCCAGTGTCTACCACTGGTTCAGGTTAGGGGCCAAAATCAACTTTAAAAAAAAACCTTTGTTTATTGCACCGCGGAAGCGGCAATTTATTTTAAAATAAAAATCTTGAATTATGTCAGCACTCCTTGGCTGTCTGCTTCTAATTGATTTTCTCCTAACGGAGCTCCCCTTTTTATATCTAATAATTGCGGGAAAAAGTAACAAAAACCCCACATGCATTCCCACGGTCCGGGCTGTCCTCCAGACAGTCACCTGACGCCAGTCGCAGTCGAAGGCCAAGGCAACAACGGAGAATCGCAAATTCTGCAAGTCCGCAAATTCTTCACCATGAGAACATTTCGATTCTCGGTGACTTGAATCTGACTTGTTCATAGCGAACGCGGTGCACGTCTTATTACCTGCGCGATGATGAGGTGTAGGTTAGGTTTCAGTGTGTAGCGGTTCTACGAACCATACCTTACAGGTGAGTTATCCTTTCCGCCAAGTCCTCTACTCACCTTTCGCAGCACACGTGTACCCAAGTCCTTAATCATACCTGTAACAAAGGTCATATGAAACTGCAACAACGTTGAACCCGATATCAAAAACCAAGGAACTTAACGTTCAAAAACTTCCAATATCGAGTTCAACGCATCTATACATCGTATGCAAAACCAATCCAAAAGGAAAAAGCAAGCATCGCATGTAAATCGATCACCCAGCCTGAGCAGCAGCGCCATGTTTTCCCACGAAATACCATTGTCGGCAAGTAAACCGAACAAGGGATGCATTCTCGGGTAGCTAAAAGCAATTAGCACCTAAATCCCTTGGCATGACCTAATGCAAAGGACACTTATGCAAACAAGGCATATCGCTTAGCTGCCGTCCAATGGTCATGCAATCATAAACATCTTAACGTAGATTGCTCGCTAGATGTTTATAATTCGAAAAGCTTAACAAAGGCACAGTACCAATCCCACGGTTCCTTTTTATTACCCATTGGAAACACACAAGAGCATTGTTGAGTTGAGTAATTCGAATGGGATATTTTTAGGATAGATACAATTAGTCTTTATCGAGCGGCCAATGAGAAGGAGTCCTGGAGAGAAGAACTACGAAGAAGTCAGTCGCGCACGCGTAATTTATGTACCGTAAAAGAAAGTCGACATTCAGCATATCAGAAGAGGCCACAAGAGGCAATGACATAACGCCGAACGAAGAAAAGATATTGTATTAGTATTGTTGGTAGTGGTTAAAACAAAACATTCGTGTAACGTACAATTAAGTGAAAACATTTTATTATTTTTATTAAACTAGTGATACCAAAACATCGAGGTAATATAAGGGAAACAGTGACAATAAAATTACAAACTAAAATCAAATCTCTGTTTCATTTGTGACGGAACCGCTCCTGTTTCAGTGTGTTTCTTTTGATGTTCATGGACAGTGTTCGGTGGAACACCGTGACTTTTGACAACGACACGCTTAAAAGCACCAAAGCCGAACATAAATACACCAAAGTACTGTGGCGGTTCCGCCAAACCCCACTGTCTACTTACCCGAAGAACCCCCATAACTACAATCCAGCTTTCATAAATTTCTGCTAATGCAACCGCATTAGCACCTGTAAATGCTTCACGCATTAAGTTTATCAAATGTATTTAGCTAAAAGCTCCTGGAAGAGGATTCTTACCTGGATTCATTTATTCGAATTCAAAATTCTCTATAAAAATTCCGCTCCAAACATCATAAATCCCAAGCCCAATTCCGCACCTTCGATTGCCAGGCAAATCTCAATCTTACACACGCATTTTCCCTAGTCGAATACCTGAAAACAACACAATTTGGTTTACATACAATGTAACCACCATAACAGGGATCATAAACATTGCGTCGCCTATTCCCAGCCTCACCATATACATTGGCTGGCGACCTATACCCAAGGGACAAAAGCAAATATACGCATCTTGCGTCTTAAGGCATAAATTAAATCCTATAGCATAGGCAAATGCAAATAGGAATTGAATACTTACCCTTGGCGTCGATGCTATAAACACCAATTCCCCGTAAATAAGCTGAAACCAATTAGCACCATGTGCAGGATGCACTGCGGTCTATCAGTGCAGGCGGAATGCACATTCATAAACAATGATCTATACGATCCCTTTGTTCCTTTTCCCTCGTTTCAGGTTTCGTTTATCCTTTGCTAAATGCATCGATAAACACGGCGATGTGTACGATCACACACGCACACCACTGCGTGCCAGAGATCGCCTTCCATTGGTCACTGGTCAAAAGAAATGTCATTTCCTTTTCACCACAGCACCAAACTCACCCCAAACGAGGGTTGAATCATGGAGTCCTATTAAACCCGCCGAACGAGCAGGTCGTGTCACTCCCGCTGTCCGGAGTCCGCGTACAACCCGGAGTTAGTGTTGGATAATAAAAAGTAGTTTCCGGCGCAAGACTAATGACCTTGCCCGAAAAAAAAAAAATGATTATGGAAAATTTAACAGGCCTCAGGACTTGCTAAATAAGGCCAAGACCGGTTCCCGCTTGTAGTGCCGAAGATGATGAATAAAAAGTAGTTATACCGGAATAAATTAAAACTAACGTGTGTGTTCTTGATTTCGATGAAGTTGTAATAATTATTAAGCTTACAAAAAATGACCTCTAACTAAATTAAAGATTCGATACAATAAAAACCATTAAGAAGATAAATTAAATAAACAGTGCTCTTGAACTAATAAACCAAACCTGCGTGTTTTATTTCTCCTGTGTGTGACGTTTCCCCTTGGTGAACATTTTGCTGCGTTTTATTCGGTTTGTATTCGATGAACTATTAAGTGAATGATGGGGATGCGAAGTGAATCAGCGCCGTACGCCGGTGCACCATACTTCCTCCCCACACACCCTTCCCAACAACATTCTCCTATATAATAGAAGATTCCCGGACCTATCCCATAGGGTCTACTGCTGACACACTACAAACACGCACGCACAGTACAAGACAGCACAAGCACACACACACACACCGACCAAAGCGCAGATTATCAGACGCCAAAGACGTGATCTGCGTTTACTACCGCACTCAAGACCCACCGGTCTTGTACGATTTCTTTCCCACCATCCCTCCATCCAAGTAGTTAGAGAACATTTGAAATAACCCTGCCCACACTATCCTTGGATACCTCCTCCCCCTTTCTTTTCAGATATCTTGAGACTGAGCCCAACATCCTCACGGATGTGAGTGATTCTGGTTATCGCAAGATGACCAGAAGCCAGAGACAAGATGAAGAACACATTTGCCCTTGTCTCGCCTAAGTCAGCTTCCCGCAGCTCCCTTTTTTTTTTGAGCTGTGGACGTCTTAAGTAGAATACCAGCTGAAGTCAATGAAAGTTCAGAATTACAAATTGCACATTCTGCTGAAGAACAAATGTTAGACCATATCTCTTATCGGTATATGGTCTAACATTTGTTCAATTATCAATATATATATATATATATATATATATATATATATATATATATATATATTGTGACGCATATGACAATCAGTACTAGAATATTCTAGAGAGTCCGAAACAGAGTACTAGAATATTCTATAAAGTAATGTAATTTACAAATAATTAATCCAGCGAACGCTAAGCTCGCTACAATATACATATATATATATATATATATATATATATATATATATATATATATATATATATATATATATACATATATATACATATATATATATATATATACATATATATATATATATATATATATATATATATATATATATATATATATATATATATATATAACGCAGCTGATACTTCCTAACTCAATTAAAAGCGAAATAGAAGAAAAACGTAATAAGAAAATTATTTTTGTTGCTATGACAACGGATGCCAATTACTATATGTGCATGATTGGTTGTCATTCCGCCCGCCTTCGCCAATCATTGGCGAACCATTTTGTTCCAGGGGACTGAGGCCCGGGGCGGGGGGTGTGCAGTCTGCTGGTGGTGTGTGGTCTGCTGGTGGTGGTTGGTCTGGGTGGTTGCTTCTCTGGTGGTTGGATGTTGCTGTTTGCTTTCATGTGGGTGGGAGGTTGAGAGGAACTTCCTTCCCATCGCTGGGGTCCGTTGCTGTTTGTGGTCACGGAACGGGCCAATTGATCTGGGTTGGAGTTGTAAGGTCACAACCCACGATCAGTGACCACGTGATGGATCTCGATACGTCGGGACCGGATGACGTGATAGGTGCTGCGCCCGTTGGCGCCCGTCCGAAATAAGTGGCCGGTGGGATGCGATCGTTGGTGTGTGAGGTTATACCAGTGTGGAGTCGGGTGCGGTGTCGTCCCTGGGTCTGTCCGCGTGTCCTGGCAGGATGGCAGTCGCGAGCCAAGTTCCTCCCGGGGTCGTTGAAGTACAGCCTCTGTTGATCCACTGAGGTGTGCTCTCTGGTTGGGGTTCGAGCGAACGCTTGTTGCTGGGGAGCGCCGCCCGCCAAGCGGGACATTGCGCGTCCCTACCCCTATTGTGGTGGCTGCATGCGGTAGCGTTCGGCCTCGGTGGTGCTGGTCCTAGGCAGGAGCCTGGCCAGCTGGTTCTGGGTGTGGTGGGGTGCCCTGAAGCCTTTGGGTGGCCAAGCTCCTGGTTTTTCGATTGCCTCTTGCCCTTGCGGTGGTTCAGCGGGTGAGGGGTAAGTCTGGTAGTTGGTTCGCGCAGGTGGATCTCGTGTGGGGCCCCCGGGGTCGATGCCGAAGAAGCCCCCTTTTGGTCTCCTTAGAGGTGTTGCGATCTGCAGTCGGACGCTCGGCCAATTCCTCTGGCTTGGAGTTATAAATTTGCAACCCACGATCAATGGCCATGTGGTAGCTGGTGACAGGTCTTATCACACCGAAGCTGGATGACGGGGTGGGTGCTACGCCTGTTAGCCCCCACCCTAATTCAGTAGCCTGCGCGATAAGGTCGGAACGTTGGTCCTTCATTAAGCCTTTGAGGATGAGAGTTGGGTATAGGTCTGGCCCAGTGATAATGTCCACCTTGTCGGCGGAGGCGATCTTCGGATCGGCTAGGTCCAGGTCCGCCACGAACGAGAGATCCCTGGTCACTGGTAGTGATGGTGGCCCGTACACAAAGAGGCGGGGCAGGGTGAAGGGCCTCAGTGTCCACAGCTGGGAGCTGTGGAAGAGAGGAGCGATGGTGATTGTCGCTTGCGTCCTTGTGGTAAGGCTGCGAGTGCCCCCGATACCAAAGGTGGAATCGAATGGTGCTTGGCGCCGGAGGTGCAACCTGAGGACGAGCAACTCCGAGATGAATGTGGCGCTGGAGCACGGGTCCAGCAGACCACGGACTTTAATGTTCCGTTGGCGCTCCGACGTGATGATAACTCGAGCGGTTACGAGCAGCGCAGATTGCTGTGGAGGGGTGCTTATTATATATGCGCAGGCCCTTTCATGGTGTTTGACCCGGGGGGCGGTCATGTGCTTACTCCTGGCGGTGGTGAGGTTGTCCCGTTGATGGCGGTTGTCCGGACATGCACCAGGGTGTGATGTCTCTGCTGGCATTGCCGGCACGCCTTGCTGGAGTGGCAGCCACGTAGTCGGTGGCGACCCAAACAGTTGTAGCACAGGTTTCTTTTGTGTGCGAAGGCCTTCCGACGGCCAGGTGTGAGCCATCGTAAGCTCTCGCAAGCGTGGATAGAGTGTTCGGCCCTGCAGAACGTGCATGGAGCCTGTTGTCGTAGGGGTTCCGGCGGTGTTTTGTGCATCGGTACATGGAGCTGATTGGTCCTTGGGCCGGCGGCATTCTGCCGGGTTGCTTGGTCGGGATTCACTGGTCTGGCGTGCGGTTCCTTTGCCACTGGCTTGGTGGTGGCCGTTCGCAGCTGCGCTGGGAGCAGCTCACTAGGATGGGCGCAATTGGCGTTGTTCGCCATTGTTGGGGAAGCCGATGCGAGCGCGTACTAAGCGTCGAGTAGCCTCGTCATTTCATCGAGGTATACTTCCTCGGCCTCGACGATAAAATCCTCCGCGAAGTACTACTGACTCAGGGGCCGCCATGTAGATGATTTGGTTGTGCCGCCCGAGGGTCGCTTCCCATTCAGTGTAGATGTCCCATTTGGTGGCTTCTATCCTGGTCGGGGTTAGTTGTCCCTTGTCCTGCAGCGACGAGTTCCTCGATCATGATTTGTTCACTAGTATGTGTTTTTACCCACTGTTTGGCTTCTTCTTTTGCTTTCTTTTCACCTTCTTCGCGTTTAAGCTTCCTCCTCAAATTTACGCCCCCTTTCAGCTTCTTGATGTTGAAGTTCAGCTAAACGTTCTGTGGGGTAGGTGGTCGCGACGCCGGCATGGACGAGAGTTCTATTACCAACCCACTGAATGTTCCATCGATTGTTACACCAGAATGAGACACGAAACACCATAGAATAGCCGGAAACGTCGTTCTCCAGAAATCTGTTCACCAATGGTTCTCCATTGTTCCGCCGCCAAAAGAACAAAACCACCTTTCGTTCACACCGAGGAGAAAAGTAAAACACTCGATTTGTTTATTGTTCGTTATGTTCTGTTTATTTATTTGATTACTGCCACTGATAAATCACAAAAACTGTTCCTTTATCCCGTAGGGTATTCAACCGCTTCCACCTAAGAGGGTTTACAAAACTGTATCGTCGCGGGCATAAAAGATTGCACCTATCGGAGGGATCAAGGAAATCGTCACGTTTAACAACACTCTAACTCCACGCACTGTTCTAAATTTGGATTTTATGGTAATTGCAGAAGGCTTGACTTTCGCGTCCCCGTGTGCACCGGGGAGCGGGAGTGGATGCGTCCGACTCGAACGGAGGTTGGATTAAGTCTCCTCGAGGATAGAACTCTGACTTGAATTCCATCCTAGGTTAGGGTTAAGGAACAGAGAGAGAGCATTTTTCTCTTAAGGGTGTGCCCACCAAGGAAATGTGATCTTTTGGTGCAGTGGTGTGTATGTGTGTTCGTACGCATCACCGTGCTTATCGATGCATTTAAGCAAGTATAAACAAAACCTACAGCAAGGGAAAAAGAACAAAGAGAAGCGACCTAATGCATCGGTCCGGGATGGAGCTAAATAAATAAGCTGGACCTCGTTAAATGGGAAATGCATTTGGGATACCTCAAACAATTTGAATTGTTTATCGTATCGCCAGAATGCTTGCGGTAGAACAGAATTCTTTTGTTTGCACATAATATGTGTTAAAGAATTTGGTTTTATCGGCTATAGCGCTAATTGTATGCAGCTGTTTCAATAGGCTGCTAGGAGTTGCTTTGTCGTTAGACACAAGAGTCACCAGCCGATGTGTATGTGGGGAACATTGTTGTACACATGGTGAGGACGGGAAATAGGCGACGCAATGATCAGTATCCCTGGTTGGGATGGTTACAAGATATGTGAACCGATAAGTTTTCTTTTCAGGGATATGCTGTTTGGAACAGAATTCTTAAGAGGAATTTTGAATTCAAATAAATGAATGCAGGTAAGATTTCTCTTACAGGTACTTTTAGGTCTATGTTTTAGGATTATCAATAATCAGAGATTAGTCATCATGTCCTTGGGTTTGTCTCTTAGTTTTTCTGAAGAAGATGCACTACGCGATGAAGTTCGAGAATTCTCAACCTTGGGTTGATCCGTATCCTTTCTTAATGGAGTTCGTCTTTCAGCACTAGACGCACGTGGTGATGGTGTTGAAGTAGTTGTAAGTTTTAGGCGCTTTGAAATTGAATTGGTGTTTTGGCGGATGTTTTTGTCCTTTAGGTTGACGGTTGTTGGATGCGGTGTTCCGCCGAACACTGTTCGCACAGGAGAAAATAAAAACAACCAGAACACGGAGCGAATCGGCCACAAATGAAACACTGAGAGAAATTGTTTTGTTTTTGATACTTTACGGTTTTATTTCGGCTGTTTAGAAATGGTTAAATATTTGTTATTTTATATCAAGTCACTTCAATTAAAAAGGTAATTATGAAAGACACTACAGCCTTGATTATATATATTCTGGCAAATCAATTAATCTGGTTTACAAACAATTGCTCGTTTTACGCACAACGTTCAAAGTCTCTTGCACTTTGCGGTCGCCGTTACACAAGTATTTCGTCTTGCGCACCTTCTTCTTCGGATTCTCCCTCACTGTCCTCCCTAGACGGATGCTCGAAATAGACTGACTAACTAAAGATCTATAGCGTTAAGCAAGGATAGTGAAGAAGGTGAATTGAACACACGATGAAACGATTGAAAAGCGAAGCAGTGAAGCATCAGACTACTGACCGTGTTTGATATATGATTTCCAAACTCGACTATACTCCACTGGTGTGAATTATTTTAATTTATCGCTTGGTATACGGTTCTGATGTATTTTTCTTATTTGATTTTTTCGTTCGGTGTTCTTCACTATTTTTGCTTGTGAATTGTGTGGGTATCTGTTAGAATCGCTACAGATCTCATTCCCCATCCGTAAGGGGAATTCCCCCGACGCATCTCTGCACAGAATTTCCCATAGTATCTGCTAAACAGAATTTCACAACACGATCACGACTTCCGCATAGAGCACAAGCACGCTCCCACGTTCTCTCGTTCGCTCCGTCGTTCGCACACGAAGCTGATCGTAACAAAGTTACTGAGGAGGGAGTAGTGTAGCGTTTCTAACAGAAGCACGCACAGCATACAAGCAAATAGTGAAGAACATCGAACGAAAATCGAATAAGAAAATGCACCAGAGCCGCATACCATAGCGATAACATAACAAAATCCACATCAGTCGGATATACTTGAGTTTAGAAATCAAATTCGTACACACGGCGTTGGCCTGCTGGGTTGCTCTTTGATTCAATTTTTGGTGATTCTAACTGTCATAGCGTCAGTTCTAATCACACGTTCTTCACTATCCATCCCAAACGTTATAGTGTTACTCTTCACAGGTGTGTTGTGCGGCGAACTGAGCAGCGGTGGGTCTTTGGAGTTGAATTTGTGTTGGTCTTCACAGGTGTGTTGTGCCGCGAACTGGGCGGTGATGGTGTGGGTTCACACGCTCTGGATCCGGCTCGAAAGACCAGAAAATGTGAGAAATCTCTCCGCTCGAATGGTAGTGAGTTTACTGCTTCTGACTTTCTTTGTTGGTCGATTAAAACTTCTCTAATCGATTTTTGTGATAGGAGTTTATTTGTGTGAAATTATATAAATTGCCGATTATAGATGACTTGGCGGCGTGCACGTGTTTGCGGTTGGAGACTGATTGACCAAAAAACGTTGGCCACATTTGAATCTGGGTGACAGCTCGATGGCGTCCCTAGACGGGTGACGCATTTTCAGCTGGCGGCTGATAGGCGTGGTGAGTATGCTGGTTGGGGAGTGTGTAGCGGTTCCGCCAAACCCTACGGTCTACTTACCTGAAAAACCCCCATAACTACTACCCAACTCCCTTTAGTTTGCTAATGCAACAGTATTAGTACCTAAAAATGCTGCACGCATTTAAGAGATCAAATCTATGATCTTTAAGTCCCTGTAAAGAAAACTTACCTTCATGCATTCTCTTCGCATACCATTGCTCCTTAAGATTTCTTTATTAACTTACCAGGAATTTCCAATCAATTTCGGCATCTACGTCGCCAGTCAAATTTCCTTAGACAAATTCCTGTAAACAAAATAATTCGGATTGCATTCATTGTAACCGTCATGACAGGGACCATAAACATTGCGCCGTCTATTTCCCCAGCCGCGTCATATATCTTTTCATACACATTGCCTGGCAACCTTTTTTGTTTGTCTTTTCAGCAAACAACCCAAGCAGCTGCATACAATTAGCGCAATAGAAGCTGAAACCAAATTCTCCAGCATTTCCTAATGCAAACATGAACCCGGTTTCTACTGCAGCCGGTCATGCCATAAACATCTAATTTCCTTTAAGCACCTTTTTCTCCCGACGTCGAAAATAGCGACGAAGCATCGCGTAAACAATGACCCGCATTGCCAACGACGCATTTGATCATTTTTCCCCTTTGTCTTTGCCGCCTGCCTGTTTCGTCGTTCCACTGCTTTCGAACACGTGCAATTACATTGAATCTGTTCGATCGCGCACATATACCATTGCACCAAAAAGATCGCACTTTCTTAGTGGTCACACCCTTAAGAGAAAAGTTTTTCTCTCTCTTCCTTTTTTTTTCCTTAGCGAAATCATCTCTGCATGAGATGAGGATCGCTGAGTCAAATTCCATCCTTCGACCTGACAAGGTCGTGTCTCCATCGCTACCCTGGTGCGCACCGGCGCGGTACGGTGGGTTCTCTAGAAGTCTTTTCTTCCTTCGCTCCCCGGTGTAGTGTGTACGTTCGAACGTTTCAACGAGGTATATTAAAAAGCGCGAATTTATATTCCAAACAAAATTGTACAATCAGTTTAAGTACTTTGAACAACTTGAATTAGTATTTTTGACAATTGTTTTAGTCTTCATCATCATCATCATCGGCACTACAACCGGGAACCGGTCTTGGCCTTATTTAGCAAGTCCTGAGGCTTGTTATATTTTTCATAATGATTTGTTTTTTCCGGGCAAGGTCATTAGTCTTGCGCCAGAGGCTCTCCGACGGGGAATCGAACCCCGGTCTCCCGCGTGACAGGCGGGTATACTAACCATTATACTATCGAGGAGCCGTTTTAGTCTTAGTGTTAATTAATAAAAAAAACATCATCATTATAAATTACACTCAGCGTATTCAATTAATTCCTCCTGTGTGTGGCGTTTTTCTCTTGGCGAACATTTTACTGCGCTGTTCAGTGTGTTATCTTTTTTTTACGTACCCTGTGTTGGTCTTTGGTGTTTCCTTTTGTGTCGGCGGAACAACGGGCGAACCTTCGCGCGTGAACAATTTATGATGGAGGAGGAAGTGAACCAAGTACCCATGCTGGTACATACTTCCTCCCCACAAGTGTACTAGACGGTGAACATACTAGATTCTCCCCGCTGTATTTAATTGCGAATCCCCAACACATTGTTTTCATTAAACATCCCGGGATTTTTCAGCATATGCGGTATGTTTATATTTAATTAAAAGACTCCGTGAAGTCAACTTATATTCATACGACTTGTGTGGGTTAATATTTAATTCGTGTGTAGAAATCCGTTTTCTGGATTCCACAGAAAACTGGTCGCGTGAACAGACAGTGCAATTTTATATTTTATACTCACTTAAGATATCCAAAACGGATTGCACAACTGAAATCCGGTAGTAAAGACTCCGAGTAGGAAAAACATGTGATTATAATCGTACTGGGGTATCGGGGAACAGTAGAGTTTTGAAAATACCATAAATGTTAGAAAAAAAATGCAAAGTTCTTAATTGAGAGACAACTCGTTTCGTTGAGAAGCTGTTCATGACCTAGAATTCCTTGGTAAGTAAAAGTTATGTTCACTCCACCATTAAGATGTGATTTTTTTCCTATACAACACTTGAATAGTTATTTTCTTATTATTTACTGAATTTATTTGAATAATCAATCTTTTATTAGTTGTATTTACACGAATGGTTTTCATTTATAATACATACCATTTTCTTTCTTTTTAAACATTTTTACGTAATAATTTTCATTTTCTATTATCTAAAGATTTTCATTATTAAAATTCATTTCTTAATTAAATTAATAACAAATTTTATTTATTTAATATGGCCTTGAAAATACCTTAATTACGTAATTGTTATACTATAACTATAAACACAAATTAATTTTGTTTTTATAATAATAAAAAGTATATCGTTCGGTTGTAAACTTATTTTCCAGTCTCTTAGAAATAAACACAAAACCTTAAGAGTTTCATATAAAATGACAAACATTTTTATAAATGCATCTTTATCAAATTGCAGTCATTTGTTTGGAATACTTTTTACCATACAACGAAATGATATAAACAAAATATGAATATAACACTCAAATGCACAGACAATATTTGGTTCGTATAAAACAAGATACGCTGTTCACATTAAAACGAATCACTTGAATTGTTTACTTGAAAATCGTTTGAACCTAAGTTCAGCCTCAGACTGGGCGCTCGTAAACGGGCTTGTCATTACAGCTTGCATTCAGATATCATTAAATATTTCACTTTTAAACTTAGTGTGAGGTCTTTTATTCGCTAAATCTACAATGTTTCGTCGAGGTTCTTTTTTTTTGACTTTTTTTAATAATATTTTAAACATTAATTTCCACGTACAACATTGAAAACGTTCTCTTGTCATTTAATTCGTTTTTTTTTTTTCTTGATTGAATGTGAATAATTGTTTTGCTAAATTTTGTGTTTTAATTTGATGTTCTATCAAAATTGACTTTGAAATTTCTCGTTATGTTATCATGTTTATTAATTATTTAACATCATATTTTGTTGTTACTTCTCATACTTCTAGAATATTTTTTTCTTTTTAGTGTAAAGTTTACTTTTCTTTTTAGAAATAGTCATGGGTTTTTAATTTTAAAATTTCATATAATTACCTAATTTTCACATAAGCGTTTGTTTTTCTCGTTCGTACTGGTTCCCTTAAAATATACGGATATTTTTGAATTTTTTTTTTTTTCGTTTTTAAAGGAGTTTTTACTATAACGAAATACATGTTTTTCATTTTGCAATATTTTTTGTTTGTATAAGAATCTCCAACAAATTTACATGTCCCTAATTTTAAAATTGTGTGTTGTTTTAATTTAAATCTTATTCATTTCTATGCCTTCTCACTTTTCTAATTAAGTTTATTCTATATATTTTTGTCTTTATATATAAATCGACTAACCACCTTAAACATTACAAAATTCAACATCACTAACAACAGTTCTTTTTTATCATTTATATATTTTAATAATTTTGGTTTTAATTTCTTGTTCTATTTGCTGTTCAATATATATAATTTTTATTTGAGAATTATGTAATCATTAGATGAATATATTAATGTGTGTAATTTGCTTTTAACGTTTTAGATTATTTGGTATATTTCGTATGCACTACAATTTTAAATATTATACTTTACTAACATTTTGATTATCTAACACTTTTAAATGCCATCCTAATTCATTATATTTAAACTTTCACTGTATTCCTTAATGTAAAGAAATTAAAACCATCAGTTTGCATAGGAAACTGATAATGGAAATCAAACAACAGCACGGGTAATTTATTTATGTAGAGAATTCTTTTTTGTTTATTGTAATTTATTATTTCTTTGCAATGTGTTAATGGGTCTTTCATTATTAATTGTAATTAATAAATTTTTGTGAGTGAATTTTGTGACCAGAACTTTGAGGATAATTTGTTATATATATATTTTATGTATGATAAGCGCGGGTGTGTTATTGATCATGATTTCGACGAATATAATTTAATAATAATAATAATAAAATCATATCATTCCCTTGCCAATATATAAAGGGATAATAACAATTGTAATAAAGATAGAACAAGGAGTATATACCCGGAGGATCAAAAAATTAAGGTAATTTCTGCATTTTGAGGGGTTTAAATGCCCGACTGGGCGATTTTTTTTTACGTTCGATCACACCTCACTTTAAAGAGCTTTAAGAGCTGTACCGCTTTGTCTATTCATCGGGCACTGACACTTATTCACTTGTACTGGCGATTGATTGGGGTGTCATCAACGATGAATGGGCAGTGGGTATATAGATACGAGTGCCAAAACATCTAATATAATAAATTCATTAACTAAAATGAAGACTTTTATTTTCACACAGCTTTTTACACTACCTGCTCGCGATTTTTGATAAAAATCAAAGCTGTTATTCCGCATTAGGCACTGTATTCACGGGATATGTATTCTTATAGCTGTTTTTTTCTATTTCGGAGGCTCATATAACTAGAGATAAAAATAGAATCGCTGGAAAATTAGGTCCGTAACCGTTATAAAAATGTATATATATATATATATATATATATATATATATATATATATATGTATATATATATATATTTGTTGGTCCTTCGAGCTGGTATTTGGAATTAAAAGGATGCCAGTGACTAGTTAGGGGGAATCGAGGAGGATGCTGTTATGCCACACTGGACGAACGACATCTAGAGAACCAGTGGCAGGTGGCAAAACACTGCATGAAGTAGTGTCTCCTAGACGCATTGCGGGAGATCACACCGCGCGTTCTCCTGTGCAGACTTCAACGTTACAAGACCAGAAGGGAGCTTTCTCATACCCTATACTCCCATAAATATAATCGGCGCGATGCACTGACAGAAAGAACTAGTGGTCCGCATGACCGAAGAAAAGAGAACGCATATTGCGCACGAAGCCCTCGATGTGCGATTCGCAAAGCGCGCCTCCAAGTTAAGAGAAGAATCGTGAGAAATTGACTTGATTAGATCTTCCAACGTGCAGAACAGCATAAGTAGAAGCAAGTATGGTGACCGCTAGGCGGGAACTCGAAATAACTGAAGCAAGACCATGGTTAGCACAGGCAAAACATAAATTATTGGAAGCGAGCTCAAAGAGGGACAACAAGGTCCCCAAAGAAGAATTCCACCACAGCAAGGTCGAAGCATGGCGGCTAAATCAATCGAAACAGGTCGAAAAGAATGTCGAATCAGAAGAGGAAGAAAATGACAATCACGCTTTGGGTCAGGCTAAAGGCAAGTTATTTCATAAATAACTAGTGGCAGGTACATTGAGTTGCCATATTTCAAAGATCCTAGTGAGGAATTGTTGGCGTTCCAATAAGCGATGAAAGGCATTGGGTGGTTGAATGGCTCAGATTTAAAAACGCCAATACTAGTAGAAAATAGGAGCTGGTCGAGAAATCGAAGGTCAGCCTCGAAGAAGTTCAACCCATAGAGGGCCAAAGTGTTCAAGATGGTATCACAGTATATATCACTCTGACGAACCTTCATCAACGATGTTAACTGGAGCAGTGACACCACAGCAAGCTTCATTCAGGTGATGAATAGGAGGAGCGAGAAGAGCAGTAATTACCTTGCTGGATGAAGGTCTTGTGGCGTTTCTAACAGATACACACACACTACACAACCAAATAGTAAAGAACAACATAGAAAGAAAATCGAATAAGCAAAAGCAACAGCCGTATACCAAGAAAGAACATAGCAATTCCACATCAATTGAGTGTATCGAATTCGTACATGGGTCTGTGGCCTGATGTGTTGAACATTGGTTCAATCTTTTAGTGATTCTAACCGTCATAGCGTCGGTTCTAATCACACGTTCATCAATGTCGTCGCAATCTCTAGAGTCTACCGTCTCACTTCTGGATCTATCCACAGTCGAGAATATTTGTGCTGGAAGCAGGCCGGAAGTGCTTATCTTGGAAACAGTCAGGATAGGGATTAAGCAATCCCATTCGAGGAGAGTCCAAACGTAAATTAAACGGATCAACAAAAGAGACAAAAGGTCGGGCGAAGTGAGGGCAGTCGACATTTAAATTTTCTACACAAGAGGTGAAAAAGGAAACAACTATAAGGTAGCATTGAAGACCAGCAGAGTATTGAAGAGCAACTGATATATCAAGACGAGTTGCAAATACTCAATGGGAAAGATAACTGGGGATTGGTAGCAATAAGAAAACTGAAGGAAGGGAACGTCTCCGAACATGTCGCCTCGTTCACAAGTTTAGGGTGGGTCATGCACCGGCGCAATGTCAAGGTAGGTCCAGTAAGTAAGTATCATTAACTATCACAGAAGAATAGAAGGACGACACATCTGGTATAGAAGTGCTAGTCCAGGGTCACCATACTAAAGATGTTGGAATACAATCGCGACGACCAAAGAACGAAAGTACGAAATA
This sequence comes from Microdon myrmicae, assembly GCA_963931805.1. Classification (NCBI taxonomy): domain Eukaryota; kingdom Metazoa; phylum Arthropoda; class Insecta; order Diptera; family Syrphidae; genus Microdon; species Microdon myrmicae. The sequence goes on along the minus strand of OZ007501.1, from coordinate 134,579,905 downwards.
CAGTTTATTTGAAGAAAGAAGCAATTTCCAAAGAGAGAGAGGGATAAGAAGATTGAAGAACAGGATAATGGTATCAACGAAGTAGTGGACAAAAAACGGAGGAATAAAAAAGACAAAGAAGTCAGAGAGATTCGTAATAAGTTAACATCAAATGTTCTAAATGATAAAGTTGGAAATCAGGTCAGTGATACAAATATTCATTACCAATCAGCAGGTCATGCTTAATACATTGAATTCTGACCAATCAGCAGGTTATGCTTAATACATTGAATTCCGACCTCAACAAGATATATCAATGGAGATTATTTAACCAAGTAGAATTCAATGCTTTAAAACTCAGTGCTGTCTCTTGTGGTCAAAGGCGAACCGCAAAGTAATAATACTATCGATGAACGGCGCTTCCATCGACGAAACCAAGGTACCATCAATTCCCGGCATCATTTTAATTCCTTTATGGGTACACCACAAACCCTTTTTGTGCGCCCATTCGTGTACAAAAAAATTCGACTCTTAAGTGGAGCGAGCACATACTTGAAGCTGCGAAAAGTGCCTCACCTCAACAAGATATGTCAATGAAAATTATCTAACCGAGTCGAATACATTGTCTTTAGAACGCAGTGCTGCCTGTTGCAGTCAAAGGCGAACCCTGAACCAAATATACCACCGATGAACGACACCTCGGCACTCGAATTAATTCGACACAAAATTAGGAAAAAAAAAAATATATATATATATATAAAATATATATATACATATCTATATACATATAGATATACTCTGGCGCAAGACTAATGACCTTGCCCGGAAAAACCAAATCATTATGGAAAATTTAACAAGCCTCTGGACTTGCTTAAATAAGGCCAAGACCGATTCCCGGTTGTAGTGCCGATGATGATGATAGATAGATAAATACAGTTATGTATATATATATGTATATATATACAGAAAAAAAAACAAAATTATATATATATATATATATATATATATATATGTATATATATATATATATATATATATATATATTTACAACCGAAGTGAATAGCAGGCAAGGATTTAAACGCGACATCTAGCGCGAGATAGACGACATAGAGAAGCAGGCAAACTGACAGCGGAATAATAAGAGTCAGTCAATCAGGGGATTGGGAAAAACTGACAAGCGTGAAAAGTAATAAAGAAAATGATGAAGCTAGAGAAGTAAAAAGAACAAACTTTGGAATTTTATTTGGATTATTCACAATCCAGATATCGAACCGAGGAAGTCGATCAACGTAAAATCGAAATTACGTAACAATTGGTGTCAGAAGTGGGATTGCTGAATAATCCTATATCATCTGGAAGTGTAGCTGTGGACTCGGAATAATCTTAAATCATGGTGAAGTTTGCTGACCGGAGAATGCCCCATTTAAGAGAAGAATTGGAATCTCGAGGATTGCCTGTGACAGGGAATAAGGCAGATCTACAAACACGATTACGTAAAGCAATGGAGAGTGAGGGCATCGATGTTGATGGACATGAGTGTTGTCATGATGCTTCAGGAGCTTCATCAAAAGTCGAAGAGCAGTTGGTAAAGCTGCAGCTAGGGCCAGCATTTGACATGAAGGTGCTTTTGGCAGCAATTGCACAGCAGTCCGCACGCATAGAGGAGCAGCTAGCGAAACGCATGGAGGAGCAGCTGACAAAACACTCCTCACGTATGGAGAACCAGCTGGCACAACAAACTTCACAACTGCAGGAAAAACGATCGCGCATCGAAGGGAATTCTGCCGGACTGCAGGCGAGGCAGGATGAAATAGGTGAGGAACAGCACGTCGATGAAAGTTTAGCACGGGAGGCTATAGCCGAACAGCTATTCGACGACGAAGACGATGTTGAACGCCGCTCTGAACGTAGTCACAGGGAAACTGAGGCTGGAATCTGATGCTGATGACTTTATTGTAGACGACGAAGGAAGGCCAAGTGCTGAGAGGAAGAAGAAACGACGATTTCTATTCACTGATGCGTCATTGCAAGAAGGGCAGGACATCTTCGGTGTAGATTTCGACTATAAAGATTTCACTAAGTATGACGAGGAGGGATATGAACCCAAATCGGAAGGTGATGACTACGAAGAGGAAAACGGTATTGGGGAAGGTGGAAAACGACCCAAGAAATCAACCAAAAAGAAATCTACTCGAAAGACTATTTTTGAAGTATACGCACCTAGTGAATTGAAAAGAGGTCACTTTACGGATTTGGACAATGACATCCGTAAAACGAATATTCCTGAGCGAATACAATTGCGCGAAGTTCCGGTTGCGCCTGTTCCAGAGGGATCCAATGGACTACAAGATGAAGCTGAATGGATTTACAAACAGGCGTTTTGTAAATCAACTGTTTCCGAACAAGAGAAATCAACTGATGCTGGAGGTCGAGACCGCTATCGTAAGCCACCACATACGGTGGGAATGATCAAACAAGCTCTAGATTTTATGCGTAATCAACAGCTTGTGGTGCCGTTCATTGCGTTCTATAGAAAAGAATACGTGAAACCAGAATTAACGTGCGGCGATCTATGGAAAATCTATTACTACGACGCATGCTCGTGTGTACTGTCAGCTCGAAAGAACAAACTTCTCCAGTTATTTGAAAAGATGCGGAACTACCAGTTGGATGCGCTTATGAAATCGACAGATGCTATGGGAGTAATAAAAGATGAAGATCTAGATCGCTTACGTAATGTGCAAACTCCAGAAGAGCTTAAGGATGTGCACAGCCATTTTCTCTTATATAGGGTTTTCCAATAGGGACTTGACAACTTTGAATTTAATTTGTGAACCCACCCTTTCACTAATCATCGAACTGTCACTGTCAATTTATTCAGTAAACTCAACATTTTCATCATGGTTAAGTACACGAACGAACAACGTCTGCAAATTATAAAAATTTACTACCGAAAAAAAGTTGGCAAGTCCCTAATGGAAAACCCTATACTAGTCGCATGAGATCCCTAAAATGCAAGAGGAATTCCTTCGTTGGGAAAAGGAAGAATTGCGGCAGGCTAGAGCTGACGCGAGAAGGAGAGCATTAGAAAATTTGGAAGAAGGGCCAGAACTTCCACCACCGAACGCCAAGATAATAGTGGTACATCGTGACCGACATAATATTCAGCGAAGACCGAACGCCAAGATGAAAATGGTACATCGTGATCGACTGGCAACTTTTGTTAACCCAGAGGACCAGTGAACTTAGTTCGGGGCGAACGAATCTAGGCGGGGGGTAGTGAGACGCATATGACAATCAACTGGACATCTATCAGGCAGGTCTTCAAAATAAAGTACTGGAGAACTGGAGACTATGAGCAGTAAAAACGATAAGTCGCCAGTGAAAAAAGTGTCACGGGGAATGAGAAACGAAAAGTCAGGGTTGTCATTAGTGGACAAATAAAGTTTAAAAATCAAATTTATCTCACCGCTCTTATTTCATGAGAATAATTAATCCAGCGAACCCTAAGCTCGCTACAATATGATATAGGGATAGTACTATAAAATAAAATAGTGACAGTATTAAAATTAATATGTATATATAATATTTAAAAAAAATAATAATACTGTAAGTATTACAAAACAACATTCTGACAGAATTAATAAATAATATCGTAATGTTAGTTATTTAGTGGCATCTCGGGGCGCCAGCTTGGCGCTATGGGTTCTCCTGTCCTGAGAAAAATATATATAAAAAAACAAAACAATAAAAAGACAGTATTGAGAAATAATATAATGGCAATTCAAAATAACCCAGTATCACTATTAAAAAACAATTTTGAGAAAATATTAAAAACTCATATCATAACAGTAGTGGGGATATTTTTAATTTTAAATATAAATATAATATAATTTTTAATATAAATCTAATAAAATTCACCACTGCGCTTAGGAGCGATTACAATCACACAACTATATACAAGTTATTTAAATGCGACTAAATTAAATATAAAAGCGAATTCGACGATTTTTTTTTTAACAAATTATCCTCTTTAAATCTTGTGCTTTATGTACATATTAATATAAAAAGAAAATCAATCTTCTTGTTAATTGAAAATCTAAACTAAATAAATAGATTTGTTAAAATTTAGCTTGCAACTCTGAAGCCAAACCATTTTATGATATTTAAATATCTATCATAAAAGGGCACAAACATATATTGTTTGATAATACGAGTATTTAAAAAATGCAAAAATGCAGTACAAAAATGTAATATAAAACCAAAAAGAATTTATTCCTTGTGTTAAAGTTACTTTGTACGCATACTACTGAGTACTGAAAATTTTTGTGTATAAGTCTTGCCTTGTTTTTCTGTTTTATATTTGCACTTTTCCAAGAACGCCATATCTATTTAAATGCATTGGAATGTTTTCTGCTTACATATTGTATATGCATTTTATAGAATTTTTACTATCTGTGTTCTATTGTATTGTAAATTGTATTCTACACTTTGTTTGCGCTATTTCTTATACATACGATTACTTTTGTAGATATTTAAAAAAGGAAGAAAAAACATTTTGCTATTCGATTCTGTACAGTAGATTAGTGTTAATGTATTTCTTATTTAACTGTATTATATGTGGTCATTAGTTTTAAGATTTATGAAAATTTCCTAGAATCCAGCGGACTGTGAGAGCGTGTAGATATCCCAAATTGTTTCGTTGCTACAATATTTTGCAATTTGTATTCTTAAGTGATGTTCTATTATCCGTCTTCTTGGTAGCAGAAAACGTTCTTCTTCTGTCCCACTGCTCGTAATGTGTTGCTCGGTCATCTTATTCTTTCTTGCTTAAAGGTTTTTAGAACCAAAGCCCATCAATGATCCTTATATCCCCACATTTCTCGTCTGCCTATGTGTTACTTCATGATGTTAAAAGGGTTAAAACTATTTCGAGGACTTTAGAAACAATTTATTTTTTTATGGGGTTTATTAAATAGTTGAGGGAACAAATCGTTTCAGGTAAACAACAGTTTATTCCATAATATTAGCGATGTTTCATCTCAACTAAGTACGAGGAAAGAGTAGCGACCAATTAAAAAGACGAGACGCACATCCATATGTGCCAATATGTTGTGTTGAATAGCGGAGCACCAGTTATCTTGAAAAGTCGACATGGAGTGGAACGTAATCATAAGTTCTAGTGCCGAGACCATTCCAACACAATCGTTAGAAAAGATTCAGAGTGTATGCAAAAGAATACGCGACAAAAAAGCTATTTGACCTTGAAATAACCCCAAAGAACGCCATCAAAGCTGTGCTTAGAACGAGGCAAATACCAAAACAGTGTTCTCGAAATGCCTAGAAGAAGCAATATTTGCTGATGCATGGAAAAGAATAAACCATCAAATAGTCCTTCATCAGAGACGTATTACCCACTGGCATCATACTGCTACGTAAAACTTATGGCGGAACTCAGAGTCTTTTTCTGCTTACTTCTCCTCTCTGATCTGCGTGTCACGTATTTATCCCGTTTCCTCATTCTGATTCGGTGTTTCGTTTCCGTCCGTTCCACAGCCTCGAACTTTCTACTGCTCATTGTCTCCAGTTCTCCAGTACTTTCGAGAATAGCCGTTTTTTTTCCGAAATTCGAGGCTTTATTGTAAAAAACTGGTTATACATTTATGATTCAAAGTATTGTCCATCGCTGGCCACTATTTTCTCCCATCTTTCGGGCAGCATACGAATCCATTTCTTCATATTAAAGTCGAAAATTAAAACCTCCCGCAAATGACGAGAATTTGGCTCGTAAGCTGACATGTTTAATCGAGAATAACTTTATGATGCAAACACAAATCGACTAATATTTCGATGGCGTTATGTTTACAAATACCTAAGCTTATTATGCGACATCTATGATCTATTTCAACTACCACTTACCGCTAGCAAGTCGAAATGGAGTGGTATAGCGTTTGAAATAATAGTGAAGAAGATCGTGTGATTCGAACTGACGCTATGACAGCTCGAATCACGAACAAAATTTTACCTAAGCGTTACGCACCAGGCTATTGACCGTGTTTAGAATTTGGTTTCCAAACTCGATTATATTCCACTGGTGTGAATTATTTTTTTTGTTATTTTTCGCTTGGTATACGGTTCTGATGTATTTTTCTTATTCGATTTTTCGTTCGTGTTCTTCACTATTTCGCTTGTGAATCGTGTGTATCTGTTAGAATCGCTACAGTGGACGTTATCATAAGTTCCATCACCGAGGCCACCCCAGCACTGTCGTTAGATGAGATTCAGAGTGTATGCAAAAAATACGCGACAAAAAAGCTATTGGGCCTCGAAATTACCCCAAAGAAACCCACCAAACCTGCTCTTTAAACGAGGCTAATACCCAAGCCGTGGTGCCGAATTGTCTAGGGGAAGAAATATTTCCTGATGCATGGAAAAGATTAAACCATCATCCAAGACGTATTTGTGGGGGTTCTCTATACTACACGGAGAACCAACCGACAATTACAAACCAATTTCGCCCGCTAACCGCGCACCACGTCTACCCCAATCCCTTCCGTCGGCCAATTTCACCTGAAAAAGGTATACCTCAAAAGGACACATTACCTGAATTCAGTATTCTATGCAGATAGTGAATAATTGAATTCAGCCCTTTCTTGCCATATGGCAACATTATGATATAACCATAACCACATGAGATTTCCACCGGAAATCATAAATCTCATGTCTTGTTAGCAACAGCAAAGTCTGGGCAAGCGACGCTGTTGCTACATAGCGCAACGTCTTGGGTTATCGAATTCTTTTAGTTTGTTCCCACGCTAATATGTTCCCAAACCAATGCGGCGTCCTTTTGACCTCCCCAGACACCAATATTCGCTGGGGATCAATAACCTCAGAGTCAGGTGAACAGCACAGGAAATATACTTTCCACTCCACCCATTTCCTCTTCTCGGAGTGCATTGCACTCTGAGAACAATCCAATATCAAACTGGGTCCTGCGATCACCATCGGTTTTGCTTTCGATGCATGCGCAGTAAAACCAACCCCGAGATCATCACGCTCTCCTTTTCGGTGTCCACAGTCTCCCTATGTCCATTGACTGTTGAATAAATTCACCAGAGTTTATTCACCTCGATGGGCGGGGAAATGAGAGAATGCAGAAGAGAGTGAGATCAAGATTGGTGGATCGTGTGGGTAGAGTCAAGAAGACAATTTTCATCCCTCGTTTGAGCCAGTCGAATTTCATCCCCCGAGGTGTGCGCACACACAACACAGAAGTCTAGTTTTAACTATCGAGCCACATACATGACTCAAAAAAAAACCCTTTGCGTGGGTGCAAATTTCTCTTTAATTCAGTAATTCAATTTCAATCCTGTGTTTAACGTAGATAATTTATAAATTGTTAGTGAGCTTATACTATAGACATTATCAAGAAAAGAAAAAGAGACCTGGTGCAATAAATGTTATATTTAGAATCTCCAGTGTAATATGTGTATGTGCTGATACCAAATATCCAGGATTCATTGGTTGTCCACACCAAGTGTTATTTTAATATACAGAGATTTTCTTTAATATTGTGATCACCAAAAGCCTACGGCAATCTGAGAGTTGTAAAGTAATAGATCAAAAATTAAGAAAAATAAAAGAGAAAACTATACAACAAAACAACCCCAGTGCGTTTTTTATCTTTCTCTTTCCTTGGTGCTTGGATTTTTGTGCACGTGTATTCGGCGGAACAATTGGTGGGGATATAGGTGAAACAGTGGCCGTGTCCGACACACGCAACTTTTACCCCCATATATTACCCACTTGCATCATATTGCTACGTAAAACTTATGGCGGGACTCAAAGAGGTTCGACTGTTCCTGCTACAGCTGTAGTAGAAAAACTTTTGAAAGAAGGCAAAATGAAAATTTAATTGTTTGAATACCAACATCACTGATCATATCATTCATATGCATGGAGTGTGCTCACATGGCTAAACACTGCAACAACAAGGAGCTTTCCCAACTTTGGTGGTCACCTTACAAAGGATTGCGTCCACGAGATGGCATACATACGCGAAACGAGAGAAAAAAGAACCTCCGACTGACCAATACCAAAGAGAGTAATAAACCACGATGAAGATTATACAAATCAGAGAAGGCATAGGACAGCCCGACATTAATCCCCAAAGAAGAGAAAGTCGACGTGGTTCTAACCAGCGAATCACATAAATCATTTGATAGCAAAATACGGCCCAGTGACGAGACGAAACGAGCACCATATGGGTGTGTAGAAAGCACGGTTAAGGAATATGGTGCCGATATGGTACTCATCAATGAGCAGTACAGGATGCCTGATATTGGCACTATTACATGGGAGGAAGACAGCAGCGCAGCAGCGACCATCTGGACAACTGGAAATTTCCCCATAGAACACAGTCGTGTCCAGCGGCAGAAAGGATTGGTCTAAGCGAAGATTAGAGGAATTCATTTTTACTGTTGGTACGCTCCGCCAAGGTGGGAAATAGAAGAATTCAAATGCTTTTTGGACAGGGTAACACAAGGAGCTAGAGCTAAGTGCCCCTTTGTAGTTGCTGGAGATTTCAACGTTTGGGCGGTAGAATGGCGAAGCACCGTAGTGGTCAGGGACTACTCGAAGCCTTCGCAGTCCTAGATGTGTTGCTGATGACATCTTCATAAACGAGAGAGGCAGGTAAAAAATCGACATCACATTTGGCAACTCCATGTTGGCAGGAAGTATGGAGTGGCGAGTTTTGGATACGTACACCCCTAGTGACCACCAAGCGGTGATGTACGAAATATTACCACACAGGGGATTCATTACTTGCAAATTGGTGAAGAAAGCCCAGAAAATTGGGTGGAAAGAGAAGACCCTCGGTGTGGAACTGCTCGATTATATACTGATAGATCAAATCCAACAGTTTGATGCAGAGGCCGATGCAAACAGGCAGGCTGGAAACTCATGAAGCGGCTAATTACCGCAGGCTAAGCTTCTGTGCCACGATAAAGACAACCAGCAGGGGCTATCAAACCAGTGTATTGGTGGAACCCAGAAATCGCCCATGTGCGATCGGACTACAACAGATTACGACGCTTGCAACAAAGAGCAAGAAACCGTAACACCTACCCACTGTTATAGGCGGAATTGGTCAACAAACGGAAGTCTTCTATCCGAGAGAGGTTGTTTTAGTCGGTAAAAGTCCGGCATGTCTCTGGACCGGTCAGAGGCATCTTTTGAAGATTTCCACCTTCCTACCGAAACCAAAAGAAAAAAAAAACCCTTCCCCGTATAATACCCTAATATCTTAGTACCTTAGTTTTTTAAGTAAGTAGTTAAGCTTATATGGATAACGCTTGTATTAAGCTGAATAAATGAGGATTTTGACCTCACTATGAAAAAAAATAATGCCCACTATCTGATGTGGTCGAAAGCAGCCATCGTATAACCTATCCCAAAAAGGGACAGGATAGTTTAAATCCATTAAACCTGCGATCGATGGACTTATTACCGAGTATTGGTGAAGTATGCGAGAACGTTGTAAATGAAGCTACGCAAAAATGGGTTGATAACAATGGCATTACTCCAAATAATCAGTTTGGTTTTAAGGAAGAACCGAAACGAGGAATGTGATCCGCAAGAGTAAATATGGCGCGTTCTGTTCTCTAAGGGATGAATTAAATAACAACCCATGAGGCAGCGCCTACATGGTAGTCATGAAAAGTCTACACAACAACAGTAGTCAAATGCAAAAAAAGTAACAGTGACATGGTCCGAATCGTTGCTGTCCTCTTTCCGCAATGCGATGGGGTGTTGGGAGTTCAAGAGGAATGGAACATCACTGAAAGAGAAATATCTCCCATGACCACCGAAGAGGTGCTCTTGCCTGCAAGGCTTGTTAAAAGAAACAAGACCCCGGGACTGGATGGAGTTCCTAACGCCGTGGTTAAGACTGCTTTAAGAAAACAGCCGGATGTCTTCAGCAGTCTCTCCACGACCTGCCCCCAAACAGGACATTTTCCCCAACGAGGAAAAAAACAGCGACTTGTGCTTATACCGAAAGGATTCAAGAATCCAGAAGCGCCGTCGCCCTGACGTTGCGAAACTTATATGCAGGATATGGTTAATACATTGGATTCTCACCTCAGCAAGATATGTCAAATGAAGATTATCTAACCGAGTAGAATTCATTGTGTTAAGAACTACCGCCCGTTGTGCATGCTGGACACAACAGGGAAACTGCTTGAGCGAGTCATTGCCACTCGCGTGGAACAATTCATTGAGTGAATATCACGGCTCCCTGAATGGCAGTCTGGGTTCTGAAAAGGTAGATCAACCGATAGGGCTCTGTGTGTGCGACATCGCTTGCAATGCGATAGCTGGAGCACGATTACTAAAAGGTACCATAATATATATTGTGCCGTGGCGACACTAGACGTTAAAAATGCATTTAACCCGGTGAACTGGAATCGGATTCTAGAAGCGTTGGGCAATCTACAAGTCTCGACCTACTTGGCGCGTATACTAGCAAACTATCTCTCGGATAGAGGACCGCTCTATGATGCAGATGAGGGACCACAGGGATATAAAATAACAGCGGGTGTACCCCATGGGCCTGTATTAAATCTGCTGTTATGGAATATCATGTGCTGTTATGGAATATCATGTATGGTGGTGTGCTTAGGGTCAATGTACCAGAAGGAGTTAGAACCATTAGGTACCCAGATGATTTGGCGACAATTGCCGTAGGTTAATACCTAGATGAACTGGAGAATATTTACTCCCAAGCAATCCAGACCATTACATACTGGCTAGATATGGCCGGACTGAAATTAGCAGGACATAAGGCCGAGGCAGTTTAATAAGCAGGCACAAGAAAGTTGAACACCTTGAATTGGAAATAGAAGGAAAAACAATCAGATCCAGGGCCTATATTTAATAACTTGGTGTTATACTCGACAACAGGTTAACCTTCAAGGAACAAGTGAAAAAACGGCAAGAGTATGCAAAGTTTTGGCGATACTGCTACCCAATGTTGGTGGACCCCAGCCCCACATATGGAAACTGATAACAGTGTCAACACCTCTAATATAATGTATGCAGCTCACATAGCAGCAGGAGCCGCACAGTATAAGTCGTACATGAGGGAAGTGAATTCAGCACATAGGCTGCCATCATTAAGAGTATGCTGCGCATTCTGAACGGTTTTCGAAAATGCCATTAATGTCTTGGTCAGGAGGAAACCACTTGACATTGCAGCCAAAGAAAACGTTGCGTTGCATGAGGTCTCACAAGGGAATCGCCGGCGAATGCGGTCACAATTACAGCTCCACATAAGGAAACTCATAACCAGTGTCAGCACCTCCATTATAATGTATGCAGCTCACATATGGCCAGGGGCCGCACATGAGGGGAGTAAACTCAGTACATAAGCTGGCATCACTAACAGTATGCAGTGCATTCCGAACAGTATCCGAAGTTGCCATAGATGTTTTGGCTGGGAGGACACCACTTGACATTGCAGCTAAAGAAAACGTTGCGTTGCATGAGATCTCACAGGGGAATCGCCGGCGAATGCGGTCACAATTACAGCTCTCAAGATCAAGAGAATGGCAACGAAGATGGTATTCTTAGACCAAAGGAAGATCGACCCACACCATGATGCCTGATGTAGAAACCTGGATGAAAAGAAATCATGGCGAATTGAACTACTACTTGACTCAACTGATATCATTACATGGATGCTTTTGGCAATACTTGCACAAGTATAAGCATGTCAATCACCCGTACTGCTATTGCTGAGGCAAAATATAAAATGCGAAACACGTATTCACAGACGGCGTGAGATTCGACACTGCACGAATGACTTTGGAGAGACATAGGGGACATGTGGTTACTCCGATAGGGGTAATAGAATACCTGCTAAGTTCCAAACAAGCATGGTCCGTAGCAAATGATATTCTATGTGTCATGATGCAGCAGTTGCGACGAGACAAGCGGAGTAACAGGTAAAGTCCGCCTCGGCCGCGATAGAATAACTAAAAGAAAGTTCTGCGGGGATCAACTCGGACTGTCTTATGGAGGACAAACAAACCAAATTTCGCAGCATAATACCTTGAATGTCAGAGGAACAGTCACCGTGGTAATATCTGTAGAACATCGTCTTCGATGTGACAGCGATTGCAATCCAGATGTCAGCGCAGTGTCCTCGATCAAGTCTTTGTATGCTCTCAAGTAGGTCGAGGGGATGCTCAGCAGCAAAGCTCCAAACATGCGCACAATATTCCAGCGCGGGTCTGATTCGAGATTTATATAGGAGAAGGAGTTGAGCCGGAGTAAAATATTTGTTGCCTCTAGAAAGATACACCAATTTTCTAGAGGCGGACCCGGGGATGTTTGATGCGTGTTCATGCCACCATACATTCCTACAGACCGTGACGCCGAGCACATTTATGCTTTCCTTAGATTCAAGGATCTGGCCATTCATCATCAGCCATGGAACCGACGACACATTTTACCTTGTGAATGTTGAATATTGCGTCTTCGTTGCATTGAAGTCGGCGAGTTAGGCCTTTCTCCGTTGTAGCACTTTATCCAGATCACCGTTCAGAGAATCGATCAGGTTAAATCTCAGCTGGTGCGACATTAATGCATTAATCAGCCGATCATTTGAAAAAAATTGTACTATCATCTGCAAACCTAAATATTTTGTTACCTGTTGAGTCTAACAAGTCATGAACGTGAAGCAAAAACAAGGTTGGAGCCAAAGTAGAAAACTGGGCATTCCGGAGTTAGTAAAATACAGATCCGAAGGTGTGTCTACAATAACCCCGATCGATCGATTTTCGAGGAATCGATGTATATTTATCTTAAATGCCTGGATATTACATAATCATAATCAAAAAATACATAATCGGGCGATGCATTCCACATTCATGATAGGCAGGGTCCCAAAGCCCAGCCGCCCGGTGCAATACCACCCCATTAAGCTATCGGCTTCGTGAAATGGTTGGGAGAAACCCTTGAGCATCTTTCGGAGCTTGGCTGATGATCCGGCCGAGAAAAAAAGCATTTCAGGGTGCTGGCTCAGCCCTATAGGTTTGTGGCGTTTCTAGCAGATACACACGACCAATAGTGAAGAACAACACCACCAAAAGCACATCCATTAAAGCCGTATACCATAGCAATAATATAGCGTTTCCCCATCAGTCGAATATACTTGAGTTTAGAAATCGAACTCGTACACGCGGCAGTGGTCTGATGCGTTGAGCTTTCGTTCTATATTTTAGTGATTCTAACCGTGATAGCGTCGGTTCGAATCACACGTTCTTCACTATCGTCACAAACGCTACAGGTTCGCCTTTCCTGGGAGAAGTAAAGATACAACAAAAAAAATATATATATAAAAAAGACATTCGTGTGGGTCTGCTAAAGAACAATCCTCTATGTTTCTTTGTGCGTTGGAAGTTGGCTTTCAACATGAACTGATGTGCACTGCCTGATTGATGCGTATTGCGGGAAAATGTTTGGAGAGGTTGTAGCGCTTCGGAAACATTCACATTGGGAGGATATTCTATAGCTTTAATGTTCTGTAACAAAATGAGTTTTGGTATAGAATTACACATGCTGCTCAAGGATGTAAGTCAATTAGTGGGGCTCATCTGGTTGCTTTGTGGGGTGCAAATATTTTCCCGGTATGATACCAGGAGTCTCCGAGGAACAATACCCATGGTACTATCTGTAAAAGAGGAAAATGTCTGCCTTCGGGATGGTAGTGACTTTAACCCTGGTATTAGCGTAACGGTTGAACTACATGGAAGGAAGAGAAACACTATACGTACGAACAGGTACCAAACGGATGGTCAGCGCGTTCGACGAAGATCCCCACGAATTAATAATGAGAGTCTGCAACACACAACCCATTAGACGGATAATACAGCGTGTGAAACTGCGACACTAAGCCAAGTACCCACAGTCGGAAGAAAACCATGTTTCTGGTGAACCTACGAAATTAAAGGACACAAAGCAAAGGACAAGCAGACTCATTAAAGGACGCAACGGTCTAGAGGGAGGACTTACTTCCAAGAGCACCTTGTTAATAAAAAAAAAATCAAAGCGGGGCCTAATGAGGGGTATAAAAATCAGCTAGGTGAGATGGTTCTAAATCATGGTATAAAACTATCTACAGTATGGTCATGACAAGGCTGAAGAGACATAAACGTCCTCAAATAATTTGTCTCAACATATCGCACACACTAATAGAATATCCTTTTCCTCAGAAACCCGACACAGAGGGAAACATAGTCGTAATCTCTGACACCATTGCTATCGGTAAATGAGAAGCAGACTGCAGGCAAGAGAATAACCGACTGAAAAGGTTCTGAGCTTGACAAGATCTTAAACAAAACTATCAAAGCTGCTGTTAGAACGGAGACATTCTAAGCCACGATGCAGAAGTACCTAGAAGGACGCATATTTCCCAATGGATGAAAGGCCTAGCGGGGCGATGGGAGCGAACATACATGGCAAAGTCTCCTAATGCTTTCAACCCGGCGAAGGCCAGGACGATCCTTGTCCCTGTTCAATCCAAGTTGACATGCAGTCTCCACGTGACACCCCTGGATAGCTACTTTGGCACCCGCCAAGTAGTGAACCAATGCATGCAGCTACATCCTGAGAAAGGTTGGCGCAAGACTAATAACCAGGCCCGTAAAAATGAATTATTATGGCAAATTTAACAAGACTCGGATATGGACCGGATACAAGACGACGACCACGGAAACGAAAATGGCTAAACGATTTAAGAATTTTTTCATGGAACGTCCGCTCACTATACAGAGCTCGAGCTGCACAGCAGCTAGCCGGTGGCCTGTCCGGATATAAGGCTGACATCACCACATTACAAGAAATAAGATGGACGGGGAGTGGTGTTATTCAAAGAAAAGAGTATGACAATTATTACAGCTGTCATGCAAAACACCATGTGCTCGGGGTAGGCTTTCTAGTCAGCCAAAAACTGAAGCCTGCCATCATCGGCTTTGATGCAATAAACGAAAGGCTGTGCACTCTTCGCGTGCGAGGCAAGTTTAAGAACATAAGCCTCATAAACGTTCACAGACCTACAGAGGAGTCCCCTGACGACGAAAAAGAAGAATACTACGAGAACGCCGAACGGGCCCTCAATGCCTGCCCAAGATACGATGTGAAAATCGTTTTTGGAGATTTGAATGCAAAAATAGGTCGGGAACCGGTTTTCCGGCACTACACAGGTTCCCATAGGTTGCATGAGAACACTAATGACAATGGCCTACGAGTCATCACCTGATGGTGCCACTCGCAACCAAATTGACCAGGTGTTGATAGATCACCGCCACTCCTCGAGCCTGATAACGGTACGAACGTACCGAGGTGCCAACGTCGACTCGGATCACCATCTTGTTGGTACAGTTTTCCGAGCGCGGATTGCCTTACGGAGACGTATTGCATCCGCGGATCAGGTTCGAATCAACACGGCTGCCTTACGCAATGAGAATACCAGTAACACCTTCGGTAATGCGTTAAGACTCGTCCTCGAAGAGCTAGACGGAGGGAGAGTAAGTCCTGGGGCCAGAATGCCGGGCGTAGAAGAGAAATGGATACGCCTTAAGAATACTGTCATTAGTACCGCCAACTCCATCTTAGGCAGTAGTCGTAGAGATCGGAACGACTGGTTTGATGATGAGTGCAAACTAGCGACTGAACGTAAGAAGGCTGCATACCGGACAATGCAGCAATCGCATAGGACGCGGGTGCGCGAGGAGAAATACAAATGGATGCGAGGAGAAAAACAATGGAAAACATAGAAGGAGGTCGAAATTCGTTTCAAAGTTTCACGAGCGCTGTCTACGGGAAATCTCCTTACTTTTAAGGCAAAAAAACTTTTTTTTTGTCGATCTAATTGTAGTTAGTTCGTAAAGAGACTGATGTCAATCCGTGTTCACCTTACTTACTACATGGGTTGTGTGTTACTAGAAAATGAATATGACATTTCGAGAGGTTCCAGCGTTATTGGGCAAACTGAACGACGAAATAAAGAAAAAATGACCACATATGGGGAAGAAAAAAGTTCTGGACTACGAGTCATCGAACTGGCAGCATCAAAAAACTTGGTCGTTGCAAATACAAGTTTTCCACGTAAAGATATTCACAAAGCCACCTGGGTATCACCTGATGGAGCCACTCGCAACCAAATTGGTTTGATGATGAGTGCAAACTAGCTACTGAACGTAAGAATGCTGCATACCGGGCAATGCAGCAATCCCATAGCACGCGGGTACGTGAGGAGAAATACAAAGAGCTCAGAAGATCTGAAAAAAGACTTCACAGACAAAAGAAAAGTGTACACGAAAAACACATTGTCTATGAAATAGAGAAAAGTAGAGAGCGAAGTCCGCACCAGGCGCGGAAGTTCTACCAAATAATCCGCAGTATGACGCTGTACACACCACGCTGCACTTACTGCAAGGATAAAGAGGGTAATCTGATCACCGATCCTGGAGGCATTCTGGAGCGATGGGAAGTGTGCTTCAATGAATTGCTAAATGGTCAGCTCACAGAAGAATTGGAGGCTCCACCAATGCAAGATCAAGACCAAATGCTGCCGCCACCAAGCATTGAGGAAACATTAAAAGCCATTAGACAGCTCAAATCAAATAAAGTCCCTGGAGCTGATGGCATACCAGGTGAACTGATCAAACAAGGACGGACAGCGTTACATCACGCAATTCATGAGATCGTGGGGCACGTATGGGTGCAAGAGGAGATGCCGGAAGATTGGCGTCGTGGTATAATTTGCCCCATACATAAGAAGGGAGATATCACACTGTGCAGCAACTATAGGGGTATAACATTGTTGAGTTCCGCCTATAAGATACTGTCCACTATCCTACAAGATCGGATAGCCCCATATGCTAAAGCCATCATTGGTCAATATCGGTGTGGCTTCATCCCAGGCAAATCAACGATTGATCAGATATTCACCCTCAGGCAGGCGATGGAAAAATGTCAGGAATTTAAGATTCCATTATATCATCTTTTTATAGACTTTAAGGCCGCCTACGACAGCATAGCCAGGGTAGAACTATATAATGCCATGAGGGAGTTCGACATTCCAAACAAACTGATACGACTTTGTAGGTTGACCATGACCAACGTAACTAGTCAAGTAAAAATATCGGGATTGCAGTCTAAACCAATAAACATCTTTAATGGACTCCGACAAGGGGACGATCTGGCCTGCCTCCTCTTCAACCTGGCGTTGGAGAAAGCAATGTTACGTGCGGTTTCCGCCACCACCATCATTCGATAATTTGTAATTTTAATATAATTTGTTTTAAGATGGTATGATGGTAAGGTCGTGGAGGAGTTGCGCGATCCACAAGTGAGTTTTCGAACACGCCCCGATTCGGGTGTGGATCGTGCAGCTCTTCGAGTTCGAATTCGGTTTTCGAAGTGGACGTTGATGGGGAGCGAGAGAGAGAACAGGTTAATGTTTTTGAGATGTACGGTTTTGGAATGCCGTTTTCGGTTGATTTGAAAGAGCAGAAAATACGGTTGTTCGGGATGCCGTTGATGGATGTTTTTTGGAAAGAAGCGAGGAAGCCCGTGCCTTGTTTGTTTGAGATTAAAAGGAAAGATGAAAAATTAAAAAGTAATAGGAGCATTTTTCAAAAATACACTAGATTCCCAAAAGTGTTAAAATTGTTTCTTACATTTTAAATATATCTAATAATTAATTAAAATTCTCAGTGTCAGATTCTTTCAAATGATTCGGTTCAGAAAATTTACCCTTCATATAGATCCTAACTCAGATATGACCCGAGTGTGAACGTGCAAAAACAGCAAACTATATTTTTTGTACAGTGTCACGAACATCTATTTGTAATTAAATGCTGATCACTGTCCTGGAGAGCTGTTTATAAAATACAAAATTGTTTCAATGGTGCCCATGGAAATAGAAGAGCTTCAATATATGATCTATAGATTCTAACTAAATCATTCACCATTGAAAGGACCAATCTGGCCGAGAGCGGGAATACTGTACATTTCTGACATTATCGACAATGGACCGAGGTCTATGGTTTGACTAGCTGCTGATCTAATTCACCAAGATTACAGGTAAAATTAAATTACAATTAATTTTCTGTGGCAAAGGCAAAAATGTCACAGCAATTCGTGACTCTGGCGTTACAACAAGAGGGACTATTGTCACCAAGTCCAGCCAGATACTTGCCTACGCAGATGACATCGACATCATCGGTAGAACAGAATCGGCTGTACAGGAATCCTTCACCCAGATCGAGCAGGCGGCACAAAAACTGGGACTGCACATTAATGAGGGAAAAACTAAGTACATGGTGGCAACTTCTGCAAAGAGAAGACCTAACGTTTTTTTTTTTTTTTAATAGACTTCCTTCGGGAGAGGCGATAACTGTTACAGTTCTTTTTGAACTGTTACAGTTCTTTTTGAACAGCTGCAGGTTGTAACGCTCCGGCAGCATTCGGATTGTCTTGTGGAGCGCATATAAGCCGAATTGCGTGGAACAATACCTAGAATCTCCGAAGAACAGGATCCGTGATAATATCTGTAAAACAGACAGAGGTCGGCTACGCGCCTTCGATGTGATAGCGATTGTAGTCCCGACGTCAGCGCCGAGTCCCCGATCAGCCGGATAGCTCGCCTCTGTATGCTCTCAAATAGGTCGAGGGTATGTTTAGGAGCCGAGCTCCAAACATGAGAGCAATATTCGAGCGCGGGTCTAATTTGGGATTTATATAGGAGAAGAAGTTGGGCCGGAGTAAAATATTTATTGGTCAAACTATCAGGGTAGTGGAGCATGAATTCGAAGTCGTGCAATCCTTTAACTACCTTGGGTCAATAGTATCAGCCGATAACAATATGGAAAAAGAAATACGCGAACGGCTGATCAAATCCAACAAAGCCTACTATGGTCTATCAAGGCTCTTTAAATCCCGAAATTTATCCAGAACATCCAAGCTATTACTGTACAAGACCATGGTCTTACCAGTACCCATGTATGGATCAGAGACGTCGGTGCTTAATAAAAGGCAGTGTGAACTCTTAGCCGCGATCGAGAGGAAGGTCTTAAGAAGGACTGTTGGCTCCGTATGTGAGGGAGGACGATTCCGGAGACGCTACAGCCATGAATTGTACGCAATCTACATTGAAGCTAACGTTGTAAGAAAAATCAAGCTCGGTAGACTCCGGTGAGCGGGACACCTAGCTCAAATGAGCGAAGAGGAGCCTGCCTGGAAAGTCATTTGTGGCAAGATGTATGGAAGGAGAGAGCGCGGCAGACCTTGTCTGCGATTTGTTAAATAATGCCAAGACCGGATCCCGGTTGTAGTGCCGATGATGATGATGATGAACTGCCTAGCGCTTCTGTTAGAGAGAAGAAATATGCCACCAGAGAACTCTTCACCCCAACAATGGCAACAATTATGAAGAAGATTATATATGGTTGATTTATCGTCATATCGGAAGACAGCCGGGCACTATTGAAACATTACTGCGGCTTCAATAAGTTGCTATCAACCCATCACCACATTGAGTGACTTATGATGAATGACCTATCAATAGTCCGATAGAGCATAGAATTCTTTAGAGGATACCTAAAGTTTGGGCTTCTCTATAGGAAACATAACATACATAAATGATATATTTACGAATATGAAGTTTCAGTTTCGAGAAGTTAAATTCTGGAAGGGAACCGAGTTTACATTGTAGCAGAAGCTGATGAGCAATGAAGCAACTAAGTTAGGGATATAACTTATATATTTATTAGCTATTACCTGGGTTTCACTTAGTGCAGGTATTGCTAGTTTGTGGTTATACATGCGGTAGACACAGCAAAAGAAGTTGTAACTTCAGCCCTGAATGTTACACCAATTGACGCGGAACTCTGCCTTTGCAATCGACTGGCACAAAAAGTCTATGAAAGCTGAGAGTTAAGGCAATCCTAGAAATGGATGGTGGACGGAAAGGTAAGGTCAACATTTTACAAGTTACACTGAGTCCTCTGTTCCAAAGTGTGACAGCATAAAAAAGTGCACATTCAATGAAATCACTCGATGTAAAATAGTTTTCAGCCGAAGTAATCCTTTGAATGCATAAAACTTAATGTCGTCTTCTCAAACTTACTTTCGCCATTCATATCTTTAACCCCGTGAGTCTTATTGGTCGGAAAATGTGAAAAACATCAATTTTCTTTAGCTACTGAGGCGAGCAAAAACATATTTGTTGCTGTCCTTAAATACCCAAGTATATTGAACAGATGTCAAGTTTTCGGGGTCGAGCGGATGTAGACCAGATTACCAGTTTTAATCTTCTCTAAAACAAAAAACCCTTTACCTATAAACGCGTGCAGGCGTTAGACCGTAAAGTCTGTGGGCCTTCCCCACAAAATCTATTAGGTTTCTCCTTCGATAAGATGTTGAGCAACACATTTTTTCAGGGCGATGGCACTCTCTGATTTAGCTTCTCACATCCCAGCTGGTTTATTGCAACTATTCCTGTTATAGTTTTATTGGATCCTGGATCGTAGATTGTGTTCCGTTGGTGTGAATATCATTACTGTTTGCTGTGTTTATTGACGTCACAAAAATTTATTTCGCTTCGAATTAATAATAAAAAAAATATCCCTGGCAACTGTTTGTGTCTGTTGAGTGTTGGATGTTAGTGTTCTTTTTTATTATTATCATCTCTGCCACCCGTGCAGCTAACGGAGGTGGGTGGAAATTTTTATGACGTCTCTAAAAATCATACTTTGAAGGTTTTCTCACGACGATGATGTCGTTGTATACCATTGGATGGTAGATGGGTGTTACCTGCTGGATGTTGATGATGCTTTTGCTGTTGTTGCTGTTGGATGAGTTGTTGGCTTTGTTTGGTAGTGGCTGCCACATTGGAGCGATGATGTTGTTGCTGCTGTTGTTTTAGCAGGCGCAACTCATAATCGCGCGCATCGGCAACGTCGAATGTCGCCGAACGTTGTGTTTTTGGATGATAGTCATAATCGTAATCCTCACAACTAATATGGTTGCTTGGTGGGGCATGATACGATAAGGAACGTTTGCTGGACTTTTGATGTTGCCGATGCGTATGATGATTTGAGGAAGAAGTTGATTGGGACTGTGCTGCAGATGGTGGAGCAGATGAAGACGACGATTTGCCAGCTGGATATCGTCGTACTATATCAACGCCACCACCGCAGCAGGCACACTCCTACAACTCGGTTACGGAATATAGATCGTTGTTGGCATGTGAACCGCCACGTTTGAGAGATCGGTAATAGGCATTTTGTTGTTGCTGTTGAAGATCAAAATGACTTTTGTTGCTTTGATGATGGTATGCAGACGATGACGAGTTGAGATTATTGTGATGTGAAGATACTGTTGAGACCACATTTGAAGGCTGGCGATGGGATGATGAGGACGATGATTGTTGTTGATGGTATGGGGGATAATGTGAATCTTGTTGCTGATGCTTGGAGCTCGATTTATATTGTTCCATGTAGGACATACCAGACGAAGATTTCGTATTATTATCTAGGTTCTCATTGCGTCGTGGTCGCTCGGATTGGATAATGTTTTGTCCACCGCGATCGTAGCCAAAGGTACTGTGAGTTGGTTGGTTTTGCTGCTGTTGTTGTTGCCGTAGGTTTGAAGACTTAGGTGGTAAAGCTTGGGTATTTGAACCAGAATATCGAGACGAGGAACGGCCTCCGGTAGTCATATCGTCTTTATGACGATTCTTTGGGGGGAGGGACGGAGGTGTTACTTTGGTAGATTGTGGCTGGTGTTGTATTTGTTGTGACTGTTGACCATAAGATTGAGGACTGTTTAATAAATCTGTACTTCGGGCACTTGATAGTTGCATTTTTTGCGATGATGGACGTTGCAAAGATCGATACGAATTCAGATTGGCAGCACATAATGGTTGCTGAGAGATCTTTGTTGTGGTTAGGTTTTGATGCTGCGGAATATCTGGCAGTGGTTGATTTACGATCGAATTTAATTGCTTTATCTGTTGTCGGGGTTGTGTCTGCATTTGCTGTTGTTGATTATATGATTGCGGGTGTGGTTGAGCACCAGACGAAGTCGTTGTTTGATTTGATTGACTTGGTGGAGGAGGCCGGTATGGACCAGTGTCAATACTATAAACAGTCGGTTGAGATTGCTGAATCTGTTGTTGCTGCTGTTGCTGTTGTGTATACTGCTGTAATTGCTGTTGCCGTTCACTTTCTTTTTTAGCAGCAGCCGCTGCTATAGAACTTCCAACGCCGGTTGTTCCTGGAATGTCCGTAAATGTATTCGTTGTTGGAGTTTTCTTATATGGAGGTATACAATCGGGTTGATTGCAATAATCCTTGGAAACAGTTGCAATGCTTGGTGTTTTGGCACTTCGCAAGTTTGGACTTGGACTCGTTCCACCCTTAAGCGAGCCACCATATCGACCAACATGACGTAATGTTGCACATTTATTTGCTGTGGCTGCTGCTACAATATTCAAGTTGTTATTGCCTCTAACTGCTTTTGGTCCTATACTAATATATTTGGGATCGAACCGATTAAAGCTGTTATTAGTTACATCTCGGGGATCTTTGGTTTCACCATTATCGCCTAATTTATCGGTACTTCCGCCAAGGCCATTGGTTTTGCAGATTGTATGAGCAGTTGATGATTTTGATGATGCTGATGAACGAGGTAATGTTGCTGATGCGAAGATGTTCTTCATTGACGAACTGCTGCCTGCATTTAAATTGCAGGCAAGCGATTCTCAGTAAAAGTCGCTTGATTCAAGCGTCTTACACTGTTTGCTAAGTGTGGCATATTTACCATTATTTGGACCAGCTAAATATGCTGATTGCTGAGATGGCAACCGGCCCAACGTGTGGTGACCGCTTCTAGAAACAGAAAAATAAAAGTATACTATATTTTAGTAATTAATTTTTGTATTTACGAGATATTAACAAATGTACGGATGATATTGCTATTATTAATCTGATTTATTAGCCACAAGATGAAGCTGTGCAAATAAGTCAAATATTTTGCTTTAAATAATGAAATTAATGCACTCGGGATGAATGAGGACGTCTTGTATACTTTTAGTTTAGGTAGATGTGAATTACGACTTCTAAAGACCGCTTACATTTTTTAAATGATCTGTTCGATCTGTACCAAATTGTACACAAAACCCGCGCATAAAAGAAATATTTTAGTACCCTTAAATGGTGAAAAACGGGCAATAGGGAGGACTATAACGAATTTCGTTCGCAATTGGAACGAAGGCGAACGAATTATCAAGAAGACAAGAAGAAAACGGCGTAGATATCGTAATCTAATTGTAAATTATGGATACCAAAAAAAAGTAATTTTTGGCGAAAGGATAATAACCTTGCCTGGAAAAACAATTTATTATGGAAAATTTAACAAGCCTCGGGACTTGCTAAATAAGGCCAAGACCGGTTCCTGGTTGTAGTGCCGATGATGATGATGATGATAAAAAGTAATTTAAAAATTACTCATCGACCCTCTCCTTTAATTACTGTCGCGAAAGACGGTCGTTTTTGTAAAGCATCAGCGAAGACGGTCAGTATTTTATAATTCTAATAATTTTATAATTAAAAAAGTGAAAAAATCGCGGGTCAAAAAACAATCTCACGAAAAACCCGGTAACCGTAGGTGTGATGAGCCGACACTACCATAAGGGAACAAATCATCAAGAAAACACCGACTCGGCAAAAAAAGACGTAGGGAAACGGAAAACGGGAAAAGCGGGATATACGCGTCGGGACGTGGAATGTTCGAACGTTATATGAACCAGGAGCGATACAGACAGTCGTAGAAAACGCGAAACAATATAAAATGGACATCGTCGCGCTTCAGGAAGTCCGACTCCCACATCAAGTAATCGAAGCAAACGGGTTTACACTGGCGTGTGGAGGTACAAATACACGTAACCTCGGGACTGGCTTCATCATAAGCAAGAAGATTACGCCCCATGTAAAAGATGTGCAATTTATGAACGACCGAATGTCGGTGCTAAAAATACAGGGACCATGATACAATTACGTATTTATAAACGTACACGCCTCAACAGAATCCACGGACGAAGAAACGAAGGACACATTCTACGAGACCCTAGAGGAAGTATTCATACCGGCGAGAATCACACCGTACGCGGAAGAAATACTGGGAGACTACCAGTGTGAATTCCGTAGGAATGAGTCAACGAGCGACCAATTGTTCACAGTAAGGCAATTTCTGGAAAAGAAGTGGGAATACGGAGAGAGGGTTCACCAACTGTTCATTGACTTCAAAAAAGCCTACGACTCAGTCGAAAGGCAAAGACTCTACCATATTGTAGTTGAGCTGGGATTCCCGAAAAAATATGCCGCCCTCGTTCAAATCTGCATGAACGAAAATAGAGGGCGAGTTAGAATAAAAAACCACCCCTCACAACCATTTGAAATCCGCGACCGACTAAAGGAGGGGGACGGCCTCTCACCATGTCTTTCTAACCTTGTGCTCGACTATGTCATCAGAAAGGTACAAGACGACAACATGGCTGGATCATCCCTGAACGGGGTCACACAAATGCTCACATATGCGGATAACATCGCCGTCTTGGGCGATAATCTAGAAACTGTAAGTAAAAACAGTGAAATCATCAGCCGAGCGGCAGAAGAGGTGGGGCTAGAAATAAATGAAGACAAAACAAAATATATGATTACGTCGAGAGCATGTGGACGTCAGGGAACGCACATGAACGTCAGGGGCAGGAAATTTGAAAAGCTTAAAGAGTTGAAATATCTAGGAACAGTACTGACGGCCAGTAATAGTAGAAATGTCGAACGAAATTAACAAGACTGTATTCCGGCAACACCAGTTGGCACGCACTTAGTAAACTGCTAAAATCCAAACTGCTATCACGTAATATAAAGCTCCGTGTTTATAGAACCGTAATCATGCCACTTGTTCTATACGGATGCGAAACAAGGCTCTCACAAAAGAGAATTACGTTTTAAGGAGTATCTAAGACGGTAAATATGATGAAGAGGCAGGACAATGGAGGAAACCCCCCAACCACGAATTGGAAGAACTATACCACAAACTTGCAATAGAGAGAATAATCAGATCGCGAATATTAAAATAGGCCGGACATGTGGCGAGAATGGCAACGATAGGACCGTGGGTAGAATTCTTGACGGAAGACCGACGATAAAGAGACCGGTCGGACGGCCGGGACGGAGATGGGAGAACAATGGAAGGTAATTGACCTTGAGGAGGTCGGATCAGATGGTCAGGTGTGAAAAGTCAGTGAGCTCACAATCGTCCGGGTTCCTATAGGACAATAAATAGTAAATAGTAAATAATAGTTTAATGAAACCGATTTGATTAATTGGGTTAAAAAAAAGATTTGCATATTACGATCATGTATTCGCTAGCTTTCTTGTCGCCTGTATATAGTATGTATACTGTGTATGTGACATGCATTCCAGTATTGCTGTCAATATAGTGTAGCGAGCTTAGAGTTCGGTGGATTAATTATTTTAATAAATGAGAGCCCTTAAATCTCCTTTCTTGGTAAACACTTTATTAGCCTCTCTATAACCACGCGTTACTTGACATTTCTAATCATCCTTGTTCGGCATTTCGTTTCCGTCCGTTCCATAGCCTCGAATTTTCTACTGCTCATAGTCTCCAGTTTTCCAGTACTTTCTAGAATATTCCAGTACTTTGTTTTGGAGACCTGCCAGATATCACAGCTGACTGTCATATGCGTCACAATAGCAGGGTAAATCAAAACGAATTTCCGCGCGCACTGTGCTCTGATATTTAAGAGTACTCGAAAATCCCCTTTTGTGCACACGTTTGTGTAAAAAAAATCGTTAAATCGATAGAATTTCAAATAACAAAATTATGAAAACAATTTCATAAAAATAATTCAGTATGTTAAAATAACGCCAATCGACGACCTATTCCTTCCTTAGAACACACTCGGCATTGTTACAACAAATATTGTTCAAATATGTTTGGTAGCCGTTTCAACCTTTCAAGGTATTCACCCACGAAAGCCATGAGACAAAGAGTAATCAACGGTTTACAATGAAAATCAATTTTGGGAAGAAAAAAAAACAAAAAGACTCGTTCTTCAATTGACCTAAATGAACACCGAAGACTGCCAATTTGGCATAAGTCCACCCCTAATACAAAGCTAAAAACTTGCAGGTGTTTAATTATTTTTTTAAAGAGTTTATTTAAATCAAAATACACGCCCTTCTGTTAGCGAAAGCCTACGCGCTCTTGGAAATTTTGCTGGCAAGACTAGCTTTTGTTTTTTGTTGTTGGAATTTTACCTCCGATTGCTGGTAGAATGCTGACACAATCACATACAGCACAGAACACGATGGCCGAAGATGGGATAAGGATCTTCTCGGTATTTCACACTTTTGCGATGTCCCTCTTTGGAACGAAATTTCGAGGTGGAATTTATAATCACAGACAAAGATCGTTCGATTTGTTTGTTTTAGATAGAGAATTCGGTGTCGGTTGAATGATTGTCGGGTATTTTTGGTCTATCTTCCTAGCAAAATTAAGAGGCTCTTTATATGACACAATAATGGAATTCCATCTTGATTACCCCCATCGGTATTTTACTGCAATTCCTCTTGACGAATTTTAGAGAAAGGGAATCCCAAACGGCACTCAAGGGTCTCGTTGTCCTGAAGTTGCTTCGCAACGTCCGTTGTCCATTGTCGATCGTGGTGTGGTTGCTCCTGGCGCATGATTCCTGCTGCTCCTTGGAAATTCATTCCGCAGTCGCTGTAAAGAACTGTGCAGGTTCCGCGACGGGTCGTAAATCGCCTGAAGACAGCGAGGTAGGCGTTCGTACTATAATCACCGACCAGCTCCAGGTGAACCGCCTTCGTGCAGAAACACACAAAAATCGCGATATATGCCTTGTGCACCTTATTACAGCGACCCTTACAGGCCTCAAACTGAATAGGACCTGCATAATCTACCCCTGTTGATTGGAACGGGCGAGCTTGATTAACTCTGGCTGATGGCAAGTCAGCCATCATCTGCTGCATCGGAGTCGCCATGTGTCGGTAGCATTTGAGACAGCGGCGGATGCAACCTTTAGCCTGCGTCTTCACCTTCAAAATCCAAAACTCGTGCCTAAGTACCGCCAGCGTCCTTTGGTGAGCGTCCTGAATTATCAGATCGGTAAGAGCACTGTGCGCTGGCAATATGATTGGGTGACGTTGTGTATATGAGAGGTCCACATTTTCCAATCGCCCTCCAACACGCATTATCTTGTGATCATCCATGATGGGAGACAGCCTTGCTAACTTACTCCCCTTTGAGACTGTGGGTCCGTTCGAGATCCGCTCGATGTCTTCGGCGAAGAGTTCCCTCTGGGTCACTGCTATAAGCCTCATACGGGCTGATGAGATCTCCTCCACTGAAAGTTGTCCCGTACAAGGCGATGACCCGCCTGATGCACAATTGCTCACGAATCGGAGGCAATAAGCTGTTATCCTTATCAGCCGCTGTAAGGTAGAGTATCTGCTTAACAGATCATTGGATGTTGCCACATGACCGCAAATAAGGATGTTTTTCGACCTTGAATCCGGAGTGCATTTCATTTCGAGCTCAGTTGTCGGCACGTTCTCTGATGAATGCGTGGTCTCCCGAAACGTGTGCGACATCTCCGGTCCGTGCCACCACTGGTGATGTGCTGGTAAGTCCCTTGTGGAGATTCCCCTGGAAGCGACGTCTGCCGGATTGTCCTCCAAAGCAATGTAGTTCCAGCGACCCGGGTCCACCAGCTGTTGAATCTCGGCAACTCTATTCGCCACAAAGGCAGTTCGCGTATATGGGACTGACTTTATCCAGGCCAGCGTGATTTGCGAATCGCACCAGGCGTATATTCCTGCCTCCGTGAAGTCCATCATCTCCTCTGTGCGCACCAACAGCTTTGCCAGCAGTGCAGCTCCGCACAACTCTAATCGCGCCAATGATAAGATTTTTAAGGGTGCGACTCTAGTTTTGGCAAGAACTAAGTTTGTTCTTATGGAGCCCATGTTGATGGCGCGAATGCACACTGCTGCGGCATATGCTTTTTCTGAAGCGTCACAGAACCCATGCAGCTCGATTCGCGTATCGTGGGTTACACTCAACCAACGAGGAATCTCAAGTGTGTTGACAACGTCCAAACCCGTCCTGAGTGCGTGCCATGCTGATGTGATCCATTCTGGAAGTTCACTGTCCAAAGCTTGCCCTTGTTTCCATATCTCCTGTATCAACAATTTGCCAGTTACCACACAGGGAGATATCCAGCCCATAGGATCAGACAAGCGAGCGATGTCGGATAAGATTGTTCGCTTCGTTGTTTTTCTTTGCTCAGGAATGTTGAAATGGAAGGTGAAGGCTTCCCTCCCCGGATGCCATTGTATTCCCAGGGCCTTGATCGTTCTCGGGTCATCGAATGAGAGGGGAAACTGCATCTCTCTATCTTCATGTGGAACAGCAGCCAAGAATGTTTCGCTATTGCTTGCCCATTTTCGTAGCGGGAGACCACCGCGACCCAACATCCCCCAAAGCTGATGTTGCATCTCCATCGCTTCGTCTATCGAATCCGCTCCATGTATCACATCGTCGACGTAAAAGTTCTTTAATGCAATCCTTGAAGGAATGGGATAATTGTCGCCAGTTGCTCAAGGGTGCGGATAGCTAGGTATGGAGCCGAGGCCGTACCAAAGGTGACGGTATTAAGGCAATATGCTCGGACTTCCTCATCTTCCTTATCTCTCCACAGAATCAACTGGAACACAACATCCTGCGGGGCAACCCATATCTGACGATACATTTTGGTAATATCTGCGACGAATTCTACCTTGTGGCATCGGAACCGGGCGATGTGCTCAAGGATATCATCCTGCAGCCGGGGGCACACCAAAAGATGATCGTTGAGAGATGTTCCGTCCGAAGATCTGCACGATGCGTCGAAGACGATGGGAAGCTTTGTGGTCGAACTGGTCTCTTTCATCACAGCATGATGGGGGACGAAGTATTGTGACCTTGGAAGGGATCTGAGATCTACTTCTGTCATATGCCCCAATTGTTTATATTCCCCCAGCACGACCTTGTACGTTTTGTGAAATTCTGGAATCGCTTTGAATTTCTTCTCTATTTGCAGCAACCTAATTAGCGCCGAATTCTGGGATGATCCTAAAGAAGGATGTGTTTCTTCCTTGCATGGGAGGTAAACTGTTTTTCCGTTTTTAATCGTGGCTTTATCTAGATAGCTGTTATCTAGGAATAAAGCGTTCGGCTCTTATTTTTTGCCGATTCCGAATTTGAGTTTAGGGACAATTTTAGTTTTAAATCCTCTTGTCATGCGATACCCGTGACAGTGTGGGAAACATGGACATATGGGGACATACCCTCTTCGCAGGACGTAGACTTTAGGTATTTACAGAACTCGTAGAAGTGCCACAGAGTCATA
Organism: Microdon myrmicae; assembly: GCA_963931805.1. Lineage (NCBI taxonomy): Eukaryota > Metazoa > Arthropoda > Insecta > Diptera > Syrphidae > Microdon > Microdon myrmicae. Next base: position 134,550,351 of record OZ007501.1, on the reverse strand, counting down.
GGTTTTCCCGTGGTTATAATTTACAGACATTAAAGACAAGTATTTATCGACACAATGGCTGTACTGTTTCGGGTCTTCAAGAATTTACCCGCGAACGAAATGGTTTAGATTAAAAGAAAATCATTCACCAACCGATCTACATGGATATCTTACGCTGGTAACACATGTCCCCTTGTAACAGAAAAAAAATGGAGTATCGTCGTTTATGTCTCCTAGAAGGGCTGTGTGGCGTTTGTAACAGATACACACACAATACACAAGCAAATAGTGAAGAACACCGAACGAAAATCGAATAAGAAAATGCATCAGAGCCGTATACCATAGCGATAACATAATACATCCACATCAGTCGAATGTATTTGAGTTTAGAAATCGAGTTCATACACACGGCGGTGCCCTGATGGGTTGCGCTTTGGTTTAATTTTTGGTGATTCTAACTGTCATAGCGTCAGTTCGAATCACGCGTTCTTCACTATCATCCCAAACGTTATAGTTGTATTGAAAAAAAGGTCAACGTTGTGAGGGCGAAATTATGAAGATAGTTGGAGGATGAATGCATTAAATAACAAATAACACGAATGTCTTCTCGATTTCAATTTTCAAGCATATCAGACTAAAGTTTTTCCCCTGCACTCTCCGTTTTTTACGACGGCACTCTGGATTTATCAATATTTAAAGGTGTTTCATGATTCATTAAAGCAACAGTTTCTCCTGTACAAAATAGAAATAATTAGTTATGGAGCGTACTATTCTAAAAACTGCAAACAGGATAAAAATCCAACAACTATACCCATAGGAAATATGACCAGTTGCATCGTTAGGACACAAGTTCGATTGGACACTCAAATTTATATTTAATTAGCGGCTCACCAGTCGAGTGTTTGATGTTAAAAATATTAATATGTACAAATATTTCTTAATGAAACCACGGGCATGTATTGCCTGCTGAGGTTTACATAGCCAGCAGTATACAGAGAATTTTCCCAGCATCAGTAAATGAAACGAAAGTCTAGAAAACTGGGATGTGGTTCTCCTCCTAGATAGCACAACATTAAACTTATTAATTTTATTTGCGATGCACACAACTTACGACTCGTAAAAAGCGAACCAATTAATAATGGCAAGTTATGAGAACCCAAACGGAATCTCCGAAACATTCCTTTGTGAATTTTTCATATGCCATCCCCATTCAATATTAAATTAGACTTCGGCCGAAGTTTCACCTTGACCCAAACCATTTCCCCCTTACAAGGGAACCAACTGACATAATTTGTAATCAGTTATTAAAATTACCCTATATGAAGAGTCTTATTGAAATGAAACGAACAAACGTATGTACACCAAGTAAATACGAAATACGTTTATGTATCTACAACATTTTCCACAAAGGATCGGCATACTTATATAAGCACAATTTGTTTTCTGAAAGTGTTTAAGTTGAGGAAATTAAAAAGAGGACACAGACATATATTCTTAATACGTTCCTGATGAATCTTAAAAAGGTCTTTAGAGAACTAGCTTTTTAGACGAGGACGTTTACAGATGCCATTGCAATCTTGTTAAATGGAAATGGAATTTCATTTTTCTTGGCACTTGCGAAGATATACTTCTTACTAGCACTATGCCTCATTGAGAGGTCGATCAAAAGGACGAGTTTTCCGTCAACTACATGGCATATCAAAATCAACATTTCACATAAACCTGCTTGGAATTTAATTTCTATTTAAAGACCGACTGGCGAAACCTTCTAATTTTTATATTTTAAATCTCTTTAACAATAACTCTGCCATGGCAGTTTAAGGGTATCATAGAACCACAGAAGAACAACGAAAACAACAACCAGCACTATTTGTGCAGGCGAATTATAAGAAAATACAAAGAAGCATCTACTTTTAGGTGAAAACATGCATAGTAATTGGTTAGCTAGTGGTACACGGGCTCCTTAGAAAATCCTTGATGCCTCACAACGACAAAAGTGCATGTGAAAACATCTAGATATTCCTGTTTTTCAATTGCTATGCAATGCAGTAGTTTAGCCACTTGCCGTGGAAAACAAGCAAAACACCTGACCTCGTATTTGTGTAACGAAATTTACATTTTCTATATTTGTAAATCCAACAAAATGCGACTACAGGCAAAGGCTAACAAAGTGTTTGTGGAATATCTTTGAATGGCTTTTTATTATTTTTTAGCCAATGGAAATAATTGGGATGTTTATTTAACTAATGGCATCAATCAAAAATAAAAAAGGGAAATAAGGTTCGTGCTGACAAAAACTCCAATTCTCACTTGGTTTAGTGGGAGCTTTATTTAGGTGCGTTAATTTACTTTTGATGCAGTAAACACCCTATAACTATCCTTACATTATGGTACAACATGGCAGGTAGAAACGTATAACAGGAAGTTTAACAGAAAGAGAATAAATGTCTAGAAACACTGGTTTCGAGTGTTCACGAGGAACGGTGGTGTTGTAGGTTGTAACAGAAAATGCCCGTTCGGAGTGGTCTTTAAAATATTGATAAATATATTACAATCCACAACCATCTGAAAAAAACTCCAAGTGGACCCGTGGGGAAGATGGTCGCGACGCCAGCATGGGCAAGATTTCTACCACCAGCCCACTCGTTCACTAAGAGGTTACATGGAAGAGGCAACAAAAGAAAACCAAAACGCTGTAAGTCCCGAAGGAAGGAAAACACATAAAAACACATTCGATTGTTGGTGGTGATTGTTTTTATTGTTTCTCTGTTATTTTATTTAAATATCGCAACCACAATAAAAATAACTTTCGTTTAACTCTGACGACACCACGCACTGAAACACAACCAGTTAAAAATTATAAATTGGAAATTAACACACTCGACTGGGGCTGAAAACTCGGCTACGTGATGTATACGCGTCTCCGCAGTGCTACGGAGAGCGGAAGGCGCACTGACCGGATCGGCGGCTGGAATACGACTAGTGATCAAACCCTCGTTTGAGGTGAGTTTGGTGGTGTGGTGAAAAGGAAATGAAATTTCCTTTGACCAGTGACCAATGGAAGGCGACCTCTGGCACGCGGTGGTGTGCGTGCGTGATCGTACCCATCACCGTGTTTATCGATGCATTTAGCAAAGGATAAACGAAACCTAAAACGAGGGAAAAGGAACAAAGGGATCGTATAGATCATTGTTTATGAATGTGCATTCCGGCTGTACTGATAGACCGCAATGCATCCTGCACATGGTGCTAATTGGTTTCAGCTTATTTACGGGGAATTGGTGTTTATAGCATCGACGCCAAGGGTAAGTATTCAAATCCTATTTGCATTTGCCTATGCTATAGGATTTATTAGATGCGTTGCCATTAGGAAAAGGTGCTAATGGGTTTTAATGTTTATGGCTTCTCAGACTGCAGTAGGAACCGAGTTCTTGTTTGTACTAGGAAATGCTAGAGGATTCGGTTCCGATGATAATGCTTGGGATGCGGTAATTGTTTGTCGATTGGACAAACGAATCGCGGGTCAGTTTATTGCAACCGTATAAACAAGCTGTCCGACATAGCATTTTACGATGACAAGGGTGCCGAATGGTTTGGGATTTATGATGCCGTATGATGTGAAGAATTCTTTACAGGAAATTAGAATAACGCATTAAATGCGTGAATGCTGTGAGAATTCTCTTTAGGGATTTTCAAATAATGCGTTGGATGCATTAAATGTCCTTGAGAAAGGAAATGTTTCAGGTATGCTGGTGATTGGGATGCAAATACGGGTTGCGAATATGGGGGGTTCTTCAGGTGAGCTTTAAGAACCCCCACAGACCAAACTGACATCGCTATGGGAATAAAGAAAAAGAATCTAAGAAGTAATGGGTAATTCATTTATAGGTGCTCCATAAAAAAAAACAAGTCAATTTTATCGGGTAATATTTGTTATCATACAAAAGAATCATTCTTTACATTAATATTTTTAAAGATTTTTTTTTTAATATTGGCCAACATGGTTTTTTTTTACACAAACGCGGGCACAAAAGGGGATTTTGGAGTACCTTTAAATGTCAGAGCACAGTGCGAGCGGAAGGAGAGGTGGATAAGGAAAGGAGATATCGATGTATATTGGTCTTAAATGACTGGACATTACCACGACGAGGAAACACATGATCCCGTAGATTATTCCACATTCGTGTGGTTCGGCTAAAGAATGACTTTCTATATTTATTTGTGCGCCTGAAATTTACTTTCAACGTGAATTGATACGCATTCTCAGATTGACGGATATTGCATGCAAATGTCTGAGGAGGCAGAACACGTTGAGCAAGTTCAGTGGACCAACGACCGTGGCAATACCTATAAAAAAGAGATAGGTACGATACGTTGCGCCTATGTTCTAACGACGGGATTGCTCGACTTACACCTGGGTCCCCAATAAGTTTCACTGCTCGTCTTTGCATTCTATCGAGCACGTGTAGTGCAGTTTTGGATGCGCCTGACCAAATATGGGAGTTGAACTCCATTTTTGGACGAATATCATCATCATCGGCACTACAACCGGAACCGGTCTTGGCCTTATTTAGCAAGTCCTAAGGCCTGTTAAATATTCCATAATGATTTGTTTTTTCCGGGTAAGGTCATTAGTCTTGCGCCAACGACGAATATACGCCTTGTACATAGTGATCAGGTTGGATGGGGTGAAGTATAATTTGCATCTCTTAAGGAACCCCAGACATTTGGCTGCACCTTTCGCATCTTCAAATATGTGGTCATTGCAGTTAAGAGTCGAATTACTTCGAGTGCCGAGAATTGATAATTCCTTGGCTTCGTCGATGCAAGTGCCGTTCATAGATAGTATATTTACTTAGGGGACAACCTTTGACGACAAGAGACATTATTGAGTTTTTAAGGCGTTGAATTTTACTCGGTTAAATAATCCCCACTGATATATCTTGTTGAGGTCTGAATTCAATGTATCAAGCATAAGTTGCTGGTTGGTAGTGACGTTCGAAGAGTTTGGACGGGAGTGCTCGTATGAGTATTCACGGCGCAAGGCTAATAACCTTGCCCGTAAAAATAAATTATTATGGAAAATTTAACAAGCCTCGAAACTTGCTAAATAAGGCCAAGACCTGATCCCGGTTGTAGTGCCGATAATGATGACGATGATGTTCGTATGAGTATGAGAAACCCAACGTGTTATCATCAGCAAACGAGTGAATTGGGTTGTGAGTAATTCACAAGAGATCATTTATAAAGATGAGGAAGATAGTGGATGAGAGTACCGAACCCTGGGGAACACCTGCATTAATTTGATGGGAGACAGATTTGAAACCATCAAGAACCACTTGGATTGAACGGCCAGAAAGATAGTCTCTGATCCATTGGATCAGTAAATTGTCCACTCCATATGAATGCAATTTTGACAAAAGGGCTGGATGCCAAACTCTGTCGAAGGCTTTTGAAATATCCGATGCGACTACCTTGCTTTCACCGAGGTAGTGGATGGAATGGCTCCACTTTTCGGTAAGGTACGCCATTAGGTCTCCTGGGGAACTGTTGCTACGAAAGCAATATTGGCGGTCATTGAGGAGATCATTTGATTCCAGATATCTCGGCAGCTGACGGTTGATAAGAGATTCCATTACCTTGGAGAGAATAGAAGTTAGCGCTATGGGTCGATAAGAAGAAAGGGATGATTTGTCATCCTTTTTGGGAATTGGCTGAATGCTCGCTGACTTCCATCTATTTGGAAACGCCCACTAGAATAAGACAAATGAAAGAGTTTCCGCAGTGGTTTGGCGAGTGAAGGGCAACATCTCTTCAAGAGAATTGGGGGTATGCCATCAGGACCAGCGGATTTGTTTGCGTTTAGCTCCTTGAGTGTGCGGGCAACAGTACGCGTTCGGAAGTGAATCTGGCTCATGGTGTGCTGCTTCTTCTGAAATTGAGGTGGAACTGTGGTGGTATCCGACAGCATTGGGTTGGCTACAAAATTTGCAGCAAGTAGATTCGCTTTTTCTCTATTGCACTGGTGACTGGTCTCTCATCGACTATTAGCGAAGGAATGTAGGGGGGACCGAGTTTTTGATGTTCTTCACAAATGCCCAGCAGTTTCTACTACCTGTGGGAGAGTGTAGTATTTTCTGTCTCACTCTCTGGTCATGCAAGCACTTTGCGCGTTGAATATACGCATTGAAACCATTTCTAACCCTCCTGAATCTTTTGATTTATACTATATCATTGCTCCCCAACACATACAAAATACTAACAAATCTCATTGCATTGGCAAACGACCGGCCAATACGTAATTCACGCACCTTCCACCAACAATGTATTTTGGTGGGTCGTGGGGATGATGTCAGGAACAATGATCTACTCCTGCCACGATATTGGGTCCGTGGGAATGACAAAAGGACCAATAAATGTTGGTCGTTTGAGCTGAAATTAACTTCCAATTGAAATGTTGGAGAAATGACAAGATTACCTCTGTGCCAGGGGAATGATGTTAGCAGGAACCCAAGAATAACTCTGCTAACTATAATAACAACTCGGATTTGCTTTTAATGTTACTTAATACCTTTAATTTGATACGATTCCTTGGATGTACAGGGATTAGTAAAATTGGTACGAACTGTAGTCGCCAACATCTAATGCAAGAAGAGTTTATTTACGTTTTTTCTTGACAACCAAAGCATTTATTATCTGTCAGCTGGTTGCTGACATTTGCTATTCTTTGCTTGCTAAGGGCTGCATTCAGCTGCGAATTCGCTGGTTGCAATCAGTGCGAATCCGCAACAGCCATACTGGCGAAATCACTCCGTACCCAGACGAAATACTGGGAGACTACCAGTGCAGATTCCGGTCAACAAGCGACCAAATGTTCACAGTAAGGCTGTGGCGTTTCTAACAAATACACACACAATATGCAAGCAAATAGTGAAGAATACCGAAAGGAAAATCGAATAAGCAAAAGCATCAGAGCCGTATACCATAGCGATAATATAACAATTCCGCACCAGTTGAGTGTGCTTGAGTTTAGAAATCGAATTCGCATACGCAGCAGTGGCCTGATGTGTTGAGCATTGGTTACATTTTTAGTGATTCTAACCGTCATAGCGTCAGTTCGAATCACACGTTCTTCACTATCGTCGCAATACGCTATAAGGCAAGCGCTGGAAAAAAAGTGGGAATACGGAGAGACGGTTTATCAACTGTTCGTTGACTTCAAAAAAGCCTACGACTCAGTCGCAAGGCAAAGACTCTACCATATTGTAGTTGAGCTGGGAATCCCGAAAAAATATGCGGCCCTCATTCAAATCTGCATGAACGAAAACAAAGGGCGAGTTTGAATAGAAAACCCTCTCTCAGAACCACTTGAGATCCGGGGCCAACTAAAACAGGGGGATGACCTCTCACCATGTCTCTTTAACCTTGCCCTCGAGTATATCTTCAGAAAGGTACAAGAAGGCAACATGGCCGGATCATCCCTGAACGGGGTCACACAAGTACTCACATATGCGGATGACATCGCCGTTTTGGGGGATAATCTAAAAAATGTAAGTAAAAACAGTGAAATCATTAGCCAAGCGGCAGAAGAGGTGGGGCTAGAAATAAATGAAGACAAAACAAAATATATGATTACGACGAGAGCAGGTGGACGTCAAGGAACGCACATAAACGTCAGGGGCAAGGAATTTGAAAAACTTAAATGACAGTCAAGCCAGGCACAATAGTTGCAGTAGCATCAAGTAAAATAAATCCAAATAATATAAATCTCATTCACCATCTATCGATATGGATATCATTTAAAATAAAAAAACTTTAATATCAAAACAACACAGTGCGTTTATATTTTCTTCCTAAATGGTGAACATTTCTTTCTGCGAAACATCGTTGGGGAATTAGTAAAACTAGTGTCGTACGTCGGCTTTCATACTTTAGCCCCACAAGTCTTGTAAACTAAAAGGAACAGAGTGTTGTTTTACATTTTTTTCGGTCATCTTGGGAATTAACCGATTTTCAAATAGAGAGAAGTCTGCGAATATTTTGTGTCCAAGAGGATAGATAGTCCTTCAAAGTATTGTAGGGTTCATACGTGAAAGAGGTCCTCCAAAGTATTGTAGGGCCCATACGTGAGAGAGGGATATATATGAATCTATGAGCTACCCATGGATCCAAGAATTGGTGAGAGGAGAAAAAAACGCTACAACAAAGAAATCGATGAGATGCTTATGAATGTGAAAAAAGGCACTCTAGTCTCTAGTTCTACAGCAAAATCTTACGGAAAACTGTTGGTAGTATGAGAGAAGACGAATTCGAAGTTGGCAAATCGGTGGAATTTAAAAAGCTAATGCGACGTTGATGCCCCATGAAAAGTAAGCCCGACTAACGCCGACGGGTGCGAAATCTACCACTAATAAGGAAAGAGGAACCAGCCTCTCTTTAGCGATAGAATTTATGTAGAACGATAGTGGAAAACTTTCCGTCACCGGCAAAACCACTTTTATATCTAAATGAATGCGATTGACTCAACATCAGAGCCTGAGTAAGAGCCAATTGGTAGTGGTAGGTTGGGTACTAATGCTCAGCCGCTCGGGGAAATACCACCCGATTAAGCTGTAGGTTCCGTGAAATAATTAGGAGAAATCCTTGGCTATATTTAGGAGTCTGGATAATAGACCCGGCCGAAAACAAAACATAGCATTCCTGGTGATTCAGAACTATAGGTTCGACTTTCTGAGATTTCTCAAATAAAAAAAAAAAGAATAAGTAAATAAGTTTATCTTACTCTAGACAAAATTTTGGATATCTAAAACTGAAGCTGAAGTTGGACAAGCTGTGTTACGTGAACCGCTCGATGTTTTTATGCCATGCGTACGCAGTGATAGAGTGCTATAATTTTATTAAGAAAACTCTAATTAAAGACTAAAAATTATCTCTGTGAATATATACACTTAAATTACATGACTGCTTTTAAGAAGAGAATGAAGGCCATGGATAGCATAATGAACTATGTTACACAGTAATGTAGTTTTATGAAAGCAAAATTCAAAAACTTTTCAACTTATTGTCGTGCATATTGAGTGGATTTGCCACTTGAACACTTGTAATCATTTCAGATTCAAAAGACTTGCATTCGATTAATTTCCTTCGCTACAAACAAAATTAAAGTGAACAAAACATCAAAATAGAATAATATTTAAGGAAAGTAAACAAATTTAAAGTGAAAATGATAAAAACAAATCATATCCGCCAATGGTGCTTCTCAATAGTCTCATAAACTCTTTCTCTCTTTCCGTGCTACTCAACAAAGAATTTAAAATAAAAGCTGAACTCCAAAGAACTACATAAGATATAAATTTTACGTAAATAATATAAACGTTATCAATATATGAAAAAGATAAAAATTTTAAATGCCAATTAAAAAAAAAGAAAAATTAAAATGAATACAAGCCATGCCTTGTGCCATGCACCACAACATCATAACCGGGCGGTGGTGATGAATTTCCATCACCACTGCCGCTGGCGTTAGAAGTAGAAGTTGTGTATCCCAACCCTGATCTCAATCCAGCAGTTCCGTTTCGATGATGATGTCCTGTACTACTGGTGGTAGTCACAGTACCAGTATTGGCTTGTTGGTGATGTAGTAAAGTTCGATTTATCGTCCCTGTTCCAGCGGGTACGGTGGGTGATATCGTTGGATTAGGTGCTGAACTCAGCGGGAACAATGGAGTCGACTCTGATTTGTCCGCTTCTATAGGTGGCCTAAAACATCGGAGTGGAATAAAAACAAAACGCTCAGAAAAACATTTTAAGAGACACCGTTTTTGAATTTACCTTTTTGTTAGATATATCCATGCGTGGGAATCCGCATATACCAGAATTGTTAAAAGAAATGATGTCAATAAGCCAGCTACCATCATTAAACTGAGACCCAGAAGTCCTCCACCACATAAACCCTTCAGGGCATCTGCATAGTGTTTGTCTATAGACCGACGATCCAATGTTGCAGACAAAACACTTAGGTTTCGTTTTGTTTCTTCCAAGTCGTTCTCTATTCGTTGAAGTGTTTGACTGATGTCTATCCGAGGATAAGATTCCTGACTTTTCCTTTTGGAATTTTAAATAGAAAATAGAAGTCAAGAGGATTTAATTTATTGTATTCAATTAATGGTGTAGCAAATTATTTATTTAAAAGAATGGAATTATTATGACTTGGCGCAAGGCTGATAACCTTGCCCGGAAAAACAAATTATTATGGACAATTTAACTAGTCTCGGATATGGACCGGATACCGGTGGTGAGACTTGCTAAATAAGGCCAAGACCGGATCCCGGTTGTAGTGCCGATGATGATGAAGTATTATGACTACGTTTATGTACAAACCTTGACAGAATATCCACTGTTCCAAGAGCACGCTCCACCAAGTCGCGGGATTCATTTAGCCGCAATATAAAACGATTCCTTAGTGTTCCGCAATTTAAAAAGTATACGTACGGACTTCGCTGTAAATAAATAGGGCAGTGAGCGGTTTTCAATTAGTCAAAGAAAATTTTTTTTTATTTATTGGTGTTGCGGATTCACTGGATGCAACCAGCGAAGTCGCAATGGAATGCTGCCCTTGGCAACAATACAACAAATGTCAGCAACTAGCTGACATAATCGAATTTGGTTGTCAAGCAACCAATAACAAACGTTTCACTATTCTTCGTAAACTGATTGGCGACCATAGATCGCAACATTTTGTCATAGTAATAATAAAGTAAAGAATTTAATAGCATAAACCCAACCCGCATTTGTGAGATATCGTTTACATTCGTTGGAGGAGGATTTTCAGGATTATCATCACTCAACGAATAGAGGTAATCATTTTTTCTTTCACAGTTTTCAATTGCCAATTGTTTTAGGCAACGGCCAACATCACTGCACGCCAGGAGACAGCATTGTTCCTGGCATCATTCCCACGGCCCACCAAACTACATTGTTGGTGGAAGTTCAACGCCTGTTGTTCGCATACAATTGGGGTGTAGGCGTGAATCGTCGAGTAAAAGTTCTTTGATTTGAACTCAAAAGACATCATCACTCAACCAAAAGTATGGCGAGTGTAGTCGTTAGAAAAAGTGGGATTAATGTAAAGTGATCCAGATAAAATTTTACTGGACGGTTTGTTTTTTGAAATGTGGCTAGAAAATCACCGATTCTGCAATAGTTTAGTGGGGTACCACCCCATTTGTTGGCTTCATTAAAGCAACATAATTACCTAGAACTAATGAATATAAGAGTTTCAAACTAGAGAGCTTAAGAACTATTTTAACTAGGCTTAACCTAAGGTAATCAGGACAAATTAAGAAGGCACAAGCGGGGGCGAGAGGTGGGGTAGGTTATAGTAAAGTGTAGAAGCGCCGCTTAAGATTGGTGGTGAGAATGGTTTAGGAGGCGGTCCTTGAGAGTATGGATAGAGAGGTCGAAGTCAAACAAAGTGGAATTGGAGTTGACATTGCTTAGCATCCGCGAAAGGCGATCGCTGAGACCATAAGAGGTCCGGTGAGGGGGAATGTAGAGAAGGTGGGGAATTACATGTATTTCGAGGGTTTGTGTTCGGAGTAATTAAGTTAAGGAGTATGTGGCGGTTCCCTTGAACGCCACAAAACATCTTCCCATTAACAAGTAAAAACTCCCACCTAGGGCATACAGAAACCTGGAAAGCAAGTACTTACCTGTTCATGGTTGAACCATAAAGCCTTAAAACGCATAAAAATCACAATATTTGCTGATGCTAAATCCATCAGCACCAAACCGGCATGTGTCTTATGGGCAATTTGGTTGCATCACCATGCAACCAACATGAACAGAACCAACCATTGAAAATGTCTCGGATCGATTTTCATCACATAACAGGCATCTTCCACACGTAGGAGCAATTTGGTTGCACCATCTAGCAACCAACATTGCCCTAACCATATCAACGATATATACTTTTACGCGCCAGCCGCACACATGCAGGAAATATTTTTTCTTTTCCTTTGCATCCATGCCTACATCGACCGGTCATCCGACCGACAAATACATGAAGGCATATGGCTGATCGCCCAAGCAAGTCGAGTTCTCAAAATGGAAAATTACCATCGAGAATTCGACTACGTGGAGATGCCACCAACATGCGCACGATCAGCACAAATACTTTACACCTTCGCTGATCGTGCAAACACTTCAACCCCTACATCGAAACATTTGCACCAGCTGCAACCTTGTAGATTTGATCGATCCACGGTCCGCATACTTGTGGACATACACGATGAGCAGCAGAAGCGATCATCGTGTGTGTGTCTCGCGCCCTTGTGCTGGGACCGATACAATGAGAATCATCCCCTTGTGTCGAAAACGAAAGAAGAAATTATCTTTCGATATCTTTAATCGTCCAACAGATTCCGTGGAAGCAAGTCTGGCCTCCACGTAAAACGAAAAACGCGAGTCGAGGCTGGAGTGAAGACTCTAGTGTTGTTTCGCGGCCGATAACGTCTACGCAGTGTATTATTTTCTTTCGTTCATTTTTCTCACGCAAACGAAAGGGTTGTGTGTAAGAACTTCACAAGACAATTCCAAAATTTTGTATATAATGAACGGAAATTAAAGACGATAGATAATGTGCATCATCAACAGTTCAAATCAACCAAACCTGACCCCAGACTTGAGTTATCCGATTTGTGTTTTAGTAATAGTACCGAATGAAATAAATAAATTATAATAGTTTAAAACTCATTCGACTGGTTTTAGAATTGACCTAATCGGGAAGTGCATTGCTCGCCGTTGAAATTCATTGACGTTTATCTTTTTGTTACTTTTTCGTTAATTGATCCTCCTTTATTAATGATGTGTCGTTTCATTGCATTACGATAGTCGCGATTATAGTGATATAGAAAGGACCATCGACAAGATGCGCAATAAAATCACTGTGTCTCAAGGCAGCGATCGTTTACAGAAGTAAAATGTTTCGAACTTTAGAATGGCATCCACGGCGAGTGCCTTCCACAAGGCGATCGTCAGCTCCAGAGATAACAAAGCCGAAAGAGGAACTTTGGCCTCACATTGATGACAACCCATGGGGTAACTAAATGGGATAGGAGTAGAACCGGTGCCAACGACGGCACATATACTCTTCTACCCATAGGTACATGTAGGCGCAGTCGACCGAGCCGGAGAGGACCCTGTGGCGGTTCTACGAACCACACAATCCACTATAGGTTGAGTTATCGTCGTTCCAGCACGGAACATACTCACCTATATTCATTACACATGCCCACAGACACGTTCCCCGAAGGTCCTTCTTTCCGCCTGAAACAAAAGGTAACATTCCATATACCCAACATTGAATTCAATGGTCAAACCCAATCGAACTAAACGTTCAAAATATTTCGTAATATTGAATTCAATGCATCCATTCAATTCAATTCAATGCAATTCCCTCATTTACTCAATTCATCCAATTGAGAATCGAAATGAAAAATTTCTCAAATAAGAGAACGAGAATGATTATTATGGGAAATTTCTTTTAGAGATGAGGGGAAGAAAACCCCACCGAGGAGGTCGATGCGCCCACGTAATTCAATAAAATAAATACTCTCCGGCAAGGTTGCAACAGACGGCGTAAAGCGAGAGCGCGATTTTCGTTTGTAAAAAAATAGTTTATTAGTTTATTCATCCGTGAATTCAGATTCTTATAAAAGATTACCGTGCTCCCAAGTGTTTAGCATAAAGTGTAGTATACGAAACGAGGAGAATCGCAAGTAAACAAAAAGGAATATAAAACCTCTCTTAATAACATTAAAATCAATTCCGTGAGTGTGACACTTCGCTGGCAATCGAGTAGTTCACGTCGCACACAATACACAAGCCAGCTAATATAAAAACCGAATGTACGCACACCAGTGCAGTTAGAATCGCCACAGGTGATCAGGAGTTTGTGAACCGTTATTAATTAAGTGTTAATAAAAAAAAAAAACAGGCTTAAACCAAATACAACTACAATAAAATAAACATTTCATAAAAACAAATTCACCGTGTTTCATTTGTGGTTATAGTCGCTCCATGGTGTTTCTTTCTTGTTTTCGTGAACGGTGTTCGGCGGAACAATCGACTGGACTAGAAGTAGCTAATCACTAAACGGAGGCAGTACTAATAACTAGCCGAAAGTGGATGGAATATGCTAATCTCCAGATCGGAAATTGGATCATACGATAAAAGGAAGCTATCAAGTACTTGGGCGCTTTTTTAAATTTGTTATTTAATTACACTTCTCTCGGGAGAGGCGAATCTATAGCGCCGAGTGGGCGCCCCGAGATGCCACCAAATAACTGTTGCAGTTCTTTTTGAACAGTTGCTGGTTGTAACGCTCCGGGAACACTCGCGCGGGAAGTGAGTTCCTCGGCTTCCCGCTCTGTAACGGAACGAGCTCTGACGCAGGGGTGTTCGCGCCGTCGGGAGATGAACCACAAATTGGTGTGATCCGTCAGATTGTCTTGTGGAGCGAATATAAATCTCGAATTATGCGGAACAATACCACGAATCTCCGAAGAACAGTACGCGTGATAATATCTGTAAAACAGACAGAAGCCGGCTACGCGCCTTCGATGTGATAGCGACTGCAGTCCCGACGTCAGCGCCGTGTCACCGATCAGGCAGATCGCTCGTCTCTGTACGCTCTCAAGTAGGTTGAGGGTATGCTTCGGAGTGGAGGTCCAAACATGGGAACAATATTTGAGCGCGTGTGTGATTTGGGATTTATGCAGAAGAATAAGTTGGGCCGGAGTCAAATATTTCCTGGATCTAAAAACATAACTCAGTTTTCCAGGGGCTGACCTGGCGATATTCGACACGTGTTTACACCGCGATACATTCGCATAGACCGTGATGCCGAGTAACTGCAAGCTTCTCCCGGATTCGATGGTCTGGCCATTCACCATCAGCTTTGGAACCGACGATCCACTTTTCTTTGTGAGTGTTGTATACTGTGCCTTCGTTGCATTGAGGTCGCCGAGATTGAAATTTACCCTTTGCAGGACCCTATCCCGATCCCGATCCAGAGTCAATCTGTCTACATCTCAGCTGCTGCGACGTTGATGCACCAATCAGCCGATCACTCGAAAAAGAGGAAACAAGTGTACTATCATCAACGAAACTGAACACCCTGTTATCTGTCGACTCCAACAAATCATTTATGTGAAGCAAAAAACAAGGTTGGAGTCAAAACAGAACCTTGAGGCACCCCGGTATTAACAGGATACAGATCCGAACACTCGCCGTCCACAAATACTCGGATCGATCGGAATTTTCCATGCCGTGGTGGTCAGTACAATACCCTTTGCTAGAAATGCGGACATCGATCGATCCTGCACTTGTTCAAATACAGGAACAAGCATTAGGGCTGCTAGCATCGTTATTGTAAATAAATCCTGACGGTTTCCGAAGGAAGAAATAAGTTTCAGTGTCTTAAATAAACAGAAACACTATTTCGGGGTTCGTCGCTGGGATGCGAATTGTTTAGTTTAACCAATGCGACATGGGAACATTTTGTTTACCCAATCACTCACGATCATGTCGTTGAAGGGTATAGGATTTTCGGTGACGATAGGTCGACCGAAGATTTGTTTGCAAAGGCAATGGCTAGGGTGGCTATTGTTAGGGTTCATGTGGTGGTACATGTGACATGGTCGCATTCATGTTTAATCCTATACTCTGTTGATGGCTGATAATTAGAAATTGGTTGCTCTGTTGGCAACCTGATGGATATGGGGGCAATGTTTGATTAGGAATTGGTAGAAGGGACACGATCATGGGTATGGTTGTGGGAATAGCAATCATAATCGTGTCCGATTCAATGGTAGGAAACTTATCGGCTGCAGCTGTGTCAACAAGTACGCTGGTTGGCGTGTCTTCTTGGACCAACAGATTGTTGGAACAAGAACAGGCTGAGAGATTGGCGTATGTTTGGTGATTATGTTTGCTGACGAGCTGAGCCGATAGGGGATATGGTGGTTCGTATATTATGAACTGAATAATCTAATGATGTGTATGCATGCTAGGATTTTTCTTTCAAGTGGTTTGCACATCTTTATTGCAGATGCGGAATGGGTAACTAGGTTAAGAGAAATGGGTGGTTCTTGAGAAATGCTTAAAGAACCCCCACAGATCCTCCAACTGATTAAAACAATATGGAATAAGGAAGTCATTCCGGAAGAAAGGAAAACCTCAATAGTCGTTTCCATTTTCAAAAAAGGTGACAGATCTGACTGCGAAAATTGCAGAGGAATATCATTGCTCCCAACCACATACAAAATACTAACAAATGTCATACTGGCAGGTATCCCACCGTACGCAGAAGAAATACTCGGAGACTACCAATGCGGATTCCGTAGGAACCGGTGAACAAGCGACCAAATGTTCACAATAAGGCAACTGCTGGAAAAGAAGTGGGAATACGGATAGACGGTTCACCAACTGTTCGTTGACTTCAAATAAGTATACGACTCAGTCGTAAGGCAAAGACTCTACCATATTGTAGTTTGTTTTATTTTTTTTTTATTATTAGATTTCTCTCGGGAGAGGCGAACCTATAGCGCCGAGTGGGCGCCCCGAGATGCCATCAAATAACTGTTGCAGTTCTTTTTGAACAGTTGCAGGTTGTAACGCTCCGGGAACACTCGCGTGGGAAGGCAGTTCCACAGCTTCCTCGCTCTATAACGGAATGAGTTCTGATACAGGGATGTTTGCGCCGTCGGGAGATGAACCACAAACGGGTGCGATCCGTCGGATTGTCTTGTGGAGCGCATATAAACCGAATTGCGTGGAACAATGCCAAGAATCTCCGAAGAACAGCACCCGTGATAATATCTGTAAAATAGACAGAGGTCGGCTACGCGCCTTCGATGTAATAGCGACTGTAGTCCCGACGTCAACGCCGAGTCCCTGATCAGGCGGATCGCTCGTCTCTGTATGCTCTCAAGTAGGTCGAGGGTAGGTTTAGGAGCCGAGCTCCAAACATGAGAGCAATATTCGAGCGCGGGTCTAATTTGGGATTTATATAGGAGAAGAAGTTGGGCCGGAGTGAAATATTTCTTGGCTCTAAAAAGATAACTCAGTTTTCCTGAGGCCGTCCTGGCGATACTCGACACGTGTTAATGCCAGAATACATTCCCACAGACCGTGATACCGAGCAATTTCAAACTTTCCCCAGCCTCGAGGGCCCGCTCATCCATCATCAGCTGTGGAACCGATGATCCACTTTTTTTTGTGAATGTTGTATATTGTGTCTTCGCTGCTTTGAAGTCGACGAGATTGGCTCTTCCCCACTGCAGGACCGTATCTAGATCCTGATTCAGAGAGTCAATCTCTCAGCTGATGCGACGCAGATGCACCAATCGGCCGAACACTCGAAAAGGAGGAAACAAGCGTACTATCATCCGCAAAACTGAACACTTTGTTATCCGTTGTCTCCAATAAATCTTTTATGTGAAGCAAGAACAAGGTTGGAGCCAAAATAGAACCTTGGGGCACCCCCGAATTAACAGGATACAAATCCGAACACTCGCCGTCCTCAACAACCCGGATCGATCGATTCTCGAGGAAGCTCTTCGTCCAGTCGCAAAGCTGCTGGGAAAGTCCATATGAACGAAGTTGGCTCAGCAATGCCCCGTGCCAGACGCGGTCAAAAGCCTTGGAGGTATCCAATGCGACCGCCCTTGACTCACCATGCCGTTCAATCACAGATGTCCATATATCGGTTATAAGTGTCAAAAGGTCTCCTGTGGATCGCCTGCCACGGAATCCGTATTGACGATCATTCAGAAGTCCGTTGCACTCCAAATACTTAACCAACTCTGTATTGATGACTTTTTCCATTACCTTAGATAAAATAGACAGTAATGCTATCGGACGGTAATTTTGTGGGAGACACTTTTTTCCCGTCTTTGGGATTGACTGAACTCGAGCGATTTTCCAGCAGGCAGGAAAGGTCCTCCGTGCATAAGGTAAGCGGAAGAGTCTGCCAAGAACCGGCGATAGTTCTGGAGCACAGTTCTTAAGGACCATTGCTGGTATTCCGTCCGGGCCGGCTGCTTTCCTACAATCCAGTTCACGTAGAATGCGTTGAATAGTGCGCGGACGAAACTCACTACCCCCATGGAAGACTGTACCGGCGAGATCACAGGTGGCTCCAAAAGGCCGGGATCGAGGTTGGAATTCGCGGAAAATAAATTCGCGAACACATTAGCTTTATCCTTTGGATTCGTGACTAACGTCCCGCTGTCTGTCACCAACGGAGGGAAAGAGGAGGATGCGAAGTTACCGCTGACAGCCTTTGCCATTGTCCAGAAGGAGCGCGAACCAGTTGGGCACCGAAGCAGCTTATTGATCACCCCGTCGTTGTGAGCCTTCTTCGCGGTATCAATCGCCTGGTTGCACGCGTTTCTGATTCTAACAAAATTCGTTCTGTTAACATCGGTGGGATTGGAGCGCCATTGCTTAAAAGCTCTATTTTTTGCCGCTGTAATCAGCTCGCATTTTTTGTTAAACCAAGGTTTATCAGACGTACTTCGTTTAATGGAATGTGGAATATACATTTCCATCCCCAGAAGAATAATCTCGGATACCGACTCCGCGGAAGCGTTAACATCGGAGTTTCCGAAGCACACCTCCGACCATGGAAAGGATGCGAAGAAATCTCGCAAATCGTCCCAGTTAGCGGCCCCATACTTCCATACATGGCGAAGCTGCCTAGGTCGGTTATTCGCTTGATATGCAAGTGCTTGCGCGACAGATACCAAGCAGTGATCTGAGTTCCCCAGTGGCGCAGAAACCTCCACGGTATAAATACTCGGTTCGGATGTCAAAAACAGATCCAGGGTGTTCGCATAATCGCCTCGGGCATCTGGCACTCGCGTTGGCTCCCCCACGAGTTGAGTGAAGTTGTGGCTTACAGCAAACATCTCCGCCAGCCTCGTCGGTTCTGTTAGAATGTAACAACCAGTCGGGATTGTGCACATTAAAATCGCCAAGGACAACAATTTCAGAAGCTGGGTGGTTGATCTGTATCCAGTCGACGGTATATGAAAGATGTTCGAAAAATGTCGCCGGTCGATCGTCATTTGGGGAGTGGTAAAGACAACAAAGAAATTTAACGGAATTCCTCAGCACCACCCTCAACCATATGATGTCAATATTATTGGGTTCCAACGCCTCCATCCTCTGGCAAGCCAGATCGGACCGCGCGAGAACGGAATCTCGAATGTAAGTCGTATCCGGAGCAACGAAGATATGTCGAATCAGTTGACGAATCGACCTGGGTCTCAGTTAGGGCAAGGATATCAAGTTCCGTTGTTTGTAAATATTGGTGGACGGCGTTTACATTGGTATTGGTGAAACCGACGCCCCTGATGTTACAAAATGCTGTCACCAGTCGAGCGTGGGCCGAGCCTCGAGACCGAGCCCGGTTATGCGATGACGAACCTCTTAAAGTTCCATTATTTATCACGATATCTGTTGAGCTGGGAATCCCGAAAAAATATGCCACCTTCATTCAAATCTGCATGAACGAAAACAAAGGGCGAGTTAGAATAGAAAACCACCTCTCTGAACCATTTGAAATCCGGGACGGACTAAAACAGGCGATGGCCTCTCACCATGTCTCTTTAATCTTGTCCTCGAGTATGTCATCAGAAAGGTACAAGACGACAACATGGTCAGATCATCCCTGAACGGGGTCACACAAGTGTTCGCAAATGCGGATGACATCAATAATCTAGAAACTGTAAGTAAAAAGAGTGAAATCATCATGCAAGCGGCAGAAGAGGTGGGTCTAGAAATAAATGAAGACAAAACAAAATACATGATTACGGCGAGAGCAGGTGGACCAGAGAGAGACACATCAACATCAACAACAACATATTTGAAAATGTCAAAGAATTTAAATATCTGGGAACAATACTGACGGCCAGTAACGAAATGTCGAAGGAAATTAACAAAAGACTACACTCCGGCAACGCTAGTTGGCATGCAGTCAGTAAACTGCTGAAATCCAAACTGCTTCACGTAATATAGAGCTCCGTCTCTATAATCCGATGTTCTATACGGATGCGAAACATGGGCTCTCACAAAACGGGAAGAAAACAAATTCCGCGTATTCGAGAATAAAGTTTAAAGGGATATCCTTGGCGGCAAATATGACGAGGAGGCAGGACAATGGAGGAAACTCCACAACCACGAGTTGGAAGAGCTGTACCGCAAACCTACAATAGTGAGAGTAATCAAGTCGCGAAGATTAAGATGGGTCGGGCACGTGGCGCGAATGGGCAACGATAGGGCTGTGTATAGAATTCTTGAGGGTAAGCCAACGGGAAAGAGACCGACAGGGCGGCCGCGACGGTGATGGGACAGGGAACAATGGCGGAGTCGAGTCGGTGAGGTCATGAACTTTCGGGTTCCTACAGACCAATAAATAGTAATAGTAGTAGTAATCTACAGAGATTTGCTGGGAAAGTTTATAAAAATTCCAAGAAGCACAAACAAGATTGTGTGTGCGCTTCAATGGAATGGGGTTCCAGGAAGGATATGGGAATTTGTTTGAACAAATTCCCAGAAGGTAAAATCATGAAATGCATTTGAACATAACCAATTCATAATGTTGAGATTATTGGGAATTGAGTCAATGTGCAACAAACCGACATTTGGTTTAATTTGTCTCGCATATGATTCGAGGATGATGATTGGGGTTATCGATAATTGGTTTGTGATGTAATAATGGGGGATTTGGTGAGGGTAGTGATTTAGAATCACTACAGTTTTAAGGGTCATCTTTTGCGGTAAATATGTTGAAGAGACAGAGCAATGGAGAAACTGCCTTACAAGTAGGTTCTCGCTGTTCTGAATACTTTCGAGGAACTTGTATGCTAATTGAAGCAAGTACTCGTCGATAGGGGTAATGGAGGCACCCTCGTATATGTGATAGGTAGGAATCCAAAATGCGGCCTTTTTTACTAAGAGATATATTAAAAAGTGTATAAAAAATCCAAGTAGCACAAACAAGATATTGTGTTTTTAATTGGGGATTGGATGAGAGTAGTCATTTAGACTCACTACATTACGATGTTGCACCATCTCACACTACAACAGTTCTTTGGGAGTTTTTCGCAAAAAAATCTCCCGGTATCGTTCCACAACCACGGTATTCACCTGATTAAGTATCGTGTGACCTCTAGCTATTCCTCACATTCGATAGATCCCTTCGAGAACACGGTTTTGCGCGTTTGCAAAGATACAAGTGCAGTTGCTGCCCACCTTAAAAGTCATTCCAGAAATGGACTATAACAAATGCTTCGAAGATTAAAAAAGACTCTGGCATAAGTACATTGTGTTTGACAGTGATTATTTTGAAGACGGCGAAACATGTTTAGAATAATAAGTAAAGATAAAAAACATGATCTGAATTTTTGGACACAATACTAAAATGTGTATTCTTTCCCGCTTGAAGTAAGCTCAAATTATCGCTCGACAATTTTGAGAGCTTAAAACGCTTTTCACACAGCCAAAGTCTGGAATATCCTTTTAATTACCTTTGAATACCACTTTACTTCCAATCCTTCTCAATAGCATTAGACCCACTTATTTCCAATGATAAATATCTCTCGGTTTTTCAATTGTCACCCGAAAACTATCTTTGAACAACAAAAGTTATATATGTAGGACAAAAGGTAGAATAGAAATAGGTCAATTACTGTCATTAAGTACGACACCCCAAAGTCGAAAAGAAATAATACTTTTGCTGACACCTGAAATAAATTTAATTAGATGGAACTTATCAAGGCATTTTGAGTTATACCTCCGGTCTTTTACAGGTGCTCTGGCTACTAAATAGTCTCAAAGGGAACTACCAGGCATTTCAGGCACCCGATTAACTCTTTCATTTCGATAACACTTTCCCGGTTTCTTTGGGCGGCTTAGTTTTTATTAAGGTTACTTACACACATTTCATCTTGTTTACTTTGAGCGCCCTATATTCCTGCTGATTAATGTTGGACTACATATTAAACCACTTTCTTTTTGTTTTCTGCAAGGTACAACATTTTCGCAATTCATTTGCATGACATGCGGCTGCCAGAGTATCATCATCACTCCGGGTCCATTACCTTAGCTTTCCCCTAAAAAACATTCGTAGAGGATTTTCATAAAACCAACTCGGCTTCCTTTTCGACTACGTCAACGAACTTAAGGTACGTTGACGCTCGTATACTTTGCTGCGGGGCGTGTGTAGATACTTAATGGGCTACGGGGCATTGCTCTGGGATTTGGGTTAAAACGTGAAAATATTGACATTGGAAAGAGTCCTTTTCGTGGAATTCGCGCCAATTAGTGTGTTTTTTTTTCCGGCGGCAAGAAAACATGATTAAATAAACATGTACTCATTACGTTTCATGAAAGTACACACACCGCGGGGATTCCCCAATGTAAGCAGTTCTTATCGCCTACTTGGGACAAAATTATGCGATACGTTGCTTAAAGAATCATCACTAATCACCGTGCTAATAAAAATGCACATAGAATAAATTTCGTTTGCGTTACCGCTTTTCATTAGTTTTTGTTTGAAGTAAGCTGAATCTGTTGGCATGGGTTAGCTGGGAGTCATGTAGTCTGCACACAGGATTTTCGAAGCAGATCTAGCTTGTTGAAATAAAGGAAAACAATTAAATAAATCGATTGGAGATAGAAACCCTGAGGACATGGGAAAACAATAGGTTACGTGATCGCCCTAGGAATTGAATTTAATTCCATAAATCGATCGGGGAAATGTATCATTTTCCGGCATATATATTCAATTATTTGCCTATATCCTTTTCCTAACCAGAATATCCTCTACCACGCCATGGTATCAATGCATAATCATGCATGCAATTCAATGTGCAGACAATGCTCTGCCAAGGAATTTCAATTCCTTCGGAATACATCTTTTTCCAGTGCATGCAATTGATATCTGAACAAGGCAAAAAAGTAGAACCAGAAAACCTTCCGGCGTGTGGGTAGATGGTGTGCCAATAAAGGAAGACGTTTTCAAATCGATATAACAAATTACCCAACTTGGATTGCCCTCATTTTTTATCCCACCAAGGAATTAAATGCCGATCAAAAATTATTGCTGAGAGTTTTTCGAAATCGGACATTTTATTAGGATTAGCAGGGATATTAGGACATTACTTACCATACCAACTTGTCGGCACATATATTCATGTGGTCGCATACAGAAATCGCCAGCGGCAACTGAAGATGCTAAATAAACACCGGACAACAGCCAGCATATTATTATGCAAAATAAACCGGAAACACTGAAGAATATTAAAGCACAGCGGGAACGTCTAGCTACACCTATGACTAAAATTGTGCACAGGAGGAGAAGTAATGTCAAGAAGCCCAATGTGGCCGGCCATCGTATGGATTCGTAGAGTTCACCGAGCTAGAAAATTCAAAAGGATCTTAATTGTAATTCAAATGATCTGATCGGGTAATGGCATTTACTTACATTGATGAATCCTTTTAATGAAGTGTCATTTTCGGTTCCTTTCGCAGTCATGAAATACACAACCATGTTGTCTAGGCTGGTTATTGCACGAGAGGTGTTGTCCCGTATAAATCTACACGATTCCAGGAGGATCGTAACAGCAGATTGATTGTATTGAGACTTATCGATTTGTTCTTCTAAATTGTACTTCTGGACTTTGGTCTCAAGATTAATTTTAATTGATTCAGTCTGAAAATAAATTCAAATAGAAATTATACAATTAGTTTTAGTTATACAAATTAATGTTGAAGTTTTCTTTTTCTGGTTTTTGTTTAACTTATTACAATAGTTTTAATTTTATGATTTTTAAGCTTAAATGATAAAAATGGTATATTAATCATATATGTATGTATTGTTGCGGATTCACACTGGATGCAGTCAGTGGATTCGCAACTGAATGATGTCAACAACAAAATAATCATAACAGTCAGTAATAATCATAACAAGTAATAATGAATTGTCGATATGTCATAGCAGAAAATGTTTTACGTTTGTTCATCTGGTTTTTCGTCGGACATAGATGGGGAGACTGGGTCAAACGCGAACTGTGCTTCGAGCAGTCTCGTTGGTATAGCATTGCTGCTTTGGTCGGAATCTATTCGTTGCTGCCCGCCGTTCGCTGCCGCTCATTTTGGTCCTTCGAGCCGGATCCAGACTGTGGAACCATGCTACCGCCGCTCAGTTCGCGGCGCAAAGTGGACACATAGTTGAGAATCCAGTCCACCGCCGCCCAGTCCGCGGCGCAGCAGCTGTGCAGACCGCCGCCCAGTTCGCGGCGCAACAACGAGCTGCCCCTAAGTGCAGCTACATTACAACCGCCAAATTCGCGGCGCATCAACGAACTGCCCCTAAGTGCAGCTATCTTACCGCCGCCAGGTTCGCGGCGTAGCCAACGAGTTGCCCACACAGTGGTTACGGAACTGCGGCCATGTTCGCAGCGTAGCAACAAGTTGCCCCAAGTGCAACTACAGATACCGCTGCCCAGTTCGCGGCCCCAGGATCCATCAGTGGATCAGATATCGCTGCCCGGTTCGCAGCGCCAAGATCCATCTGTGGATCAAATACCGCTGCCCAGTTTGCAGCCCCAGGGTGCATCTGTGGATCGGATACCGCTGCCCAGTTCGCAGCCCCAGGATTCATCGGTGGATCGGATACCAGCAGTGCAGACCGCCGCCCAGTTCGTGGCCACTGCAAGGGATCCAGATTGTAGATCCAATCTACCGTCGTCCAGTTCACGGCGCAACAGCAATTCAGACTGTGGATTCAGTCCACCGCCGCCAGATTCGCGGCGCATCAACGAGCTGCCCCCAGTGCAGCTACATTACTACAACACGTAATCGTTCGCGGCGCAATCCAGGATCCAGATCTGTGGATCGGCTACCACCGCCCAGTTCGCGGTGCAGCCCGGGATCCCTATCTGTGGATCAGCATACTGCCGCCCAGTTCGCAGCACAGCCTGCCGGATCCAGACCTGTGGATCTATACCGCCGCCCAGTTCGCGGCGCAAGCGAAAAGAACCAGGATTTGCATTAATCATCGCTGTCCAGCTCGCGGCACTACTATAGTCCAGCCATATCGCCGCCCAATTCGTGGCAAGTGCAGTGGATCCAGACCGGCGCCCAGTGCGCGGAATACCCGCGGATCCAGCCTTGTGGATCCGACCGCCGCCAAGTTCGCGGCATAATAGAGGGTCCAGACCTAAGGACCGACCGCCTTCAAGTTCGAGGCACATCCAAAAAACAAAGTCAATTACAAGGAGATGCCGGCACCAATGACAGCGAAGTCGAGGATAATAACGACTGCATTGGCCGAACAGCTCATGGCGGCCCAGTTCGCCGCACATGAGTAGATGTCGTGCTCGTTCGAGAATCTCAAGAAGAGAGGGCCACCGACGCTGGCCACAGTGGAGGCGTAAGAGCGCGGACTCCAGCTGGACTGGGATGGAAATCGGAAGCAGCACGAACAACTCCTACGCCTGGTAGATCCACGGACGACCATCGTCCACCGCTATTTTGAAGAGGGATTCCTCGACCAGGCCGAGGCCACCGAGTTTGCTGAGGCAAGGCACGCTCTAATCGCCGACCGTCCGACCGCATCCAAGACTGCGACGGACACCTTCAGTCGACCACAAAGTCGTTCGACGCCAATGATGTCGCGACTACCACCATGGTGGTCGGGAACTCAACCAAAACCTAGCCTGCAACTGCCACCTAGTCCACCACCGGCCCGTACCGGCCTTGAGGGCATGCCTCGGCGATCAGGAGCTCGTATGCTCGTATGCAGATGTTAGGAATACGGTCATGTGGCGAAATCCTGCAAATCCGAAGAAGATCGTTCGGAAAACTGTTTGAAATGCGCAGAAAAAGGCCACAAAGCAATGGGTTGTAAAGCACAACCCAAATGCATGTTCTGCGAATCAGGATGCGAAGGCGGTAACCGCCCCTCAACAGGGATTAAAAATGCCGAGCATTTAAAAATGAGATGTCCAATCTTCTCAATAAAAATGGACACGTTTAAGTGCATTCAAATCAACTTAAATCAATGTGGAGCCGCACAAGATCTCCTTTCCCAAACGGTTAAGGAATATAGTGGCGACGTGGAACTCATCAGTGAACAGTACAGGATGCCTGGCGCTGGTACTATTACATGTGAGGAAGACAGCAGCGGAACAGCGGCCATCTGGACTACTGGAAATTCCCCCACGGAATGCAGGAGTGTCCAGCTGCTGGAAGGAATTGCCTATGCTAAGATCAGAGGAATTAATTTCTACTGTTGTTACGCTCCGCCAAGGTGGGAAATAGAATATTTCAAATGCTTTTTGGACAGAACAACACAAGAAGTTAGAGATAAGATCCCTCTTATAGTTGCTGGAGATTTCAACGCTTGGACAGAAGAATGGGGAGGCACAAGGACCAACAGTAGAGGCCGGGCACTACTCGAAGCCTTCACAGTCCTAGATGTGGTGTTACTTAATGATGGTATCGATGATACCTTCATAAACGAGAGAGGCCGGTCCAAAATCAACATCACATTTGCCAGCTCCATGTTGGCAAGGAGTATGGAGTGGCGAGTTTTGGACACCTACACCCATAGTGACCACCAAGCCGTGATGTACGAAATATTACCACCCACGGGATTCATAACTGGTAAATTGGCGAAGAAAGCCCAAAAAATGGGTGGAAAGAGAAGGACCTCGATGCGGAACTGCTCGATTATATACTGGAAGACCAAATCGCACAGTTTGACGCAGAGGCCGATGCGAACAGGCAGGCTGGAAAAGTCATGAAGTGGCTAACTACCGCATGTGATGCTTCTATGCCACGGCAAAGACAACCAGCAGGGGCTATCAAACCAGTCTATTGGTGGAACTCAGAAATCGCCTATGTGCCATCGGAGTGCAACAGGTTAAGACGCTTGCAACAAAGAGCAAGAAACCGTAACACCTACCCACAGTTGCATGCGGAATTCGTCAACAAACGGAAAGAGTTGAGGAATGTGATCCGCAAAAGTAAATGTGATGCAATAATAAGTAAATAACAACCCATGGAGCAGCGCCTACAGGATAGTTATGAAAAGACTACAGAACAACAGTAGTCAAATGCAAAAAAGTAAAACTGACATGGCAAGAATCGTTGCTGTTCTCTTCCCACAGTGTGATGATGTGTTGAGAGTGCAAGAGGAGTGGAGTATCACTGAAGAAGAGATAACTCCCGTGACCACCGAAGAGGTGCTCTTGGCTGGAAGGGTTGTCAAAAAACAAGACTCCGGGACTGGATGGTATCCCTAACGCTGTAGTGAAGACTGCTTTAACAAAAAAGTTGGAAGTCTTCAGCAGTCTCTTCACAACCTGCCTTCAAACAGGACAATTTCCCAAACGGTCAAAAAAAGAGCGGCTTGTGCTTATTCCAAAAGGGGTCAAGAATCCAGAGGCGCCGTCGTCTTATCGCCCGTTGTGCATGTTGGACACGACGGGAAAACTGCTTGAGCGAGTAATTGCCACTCGCCTAGAACAATTCACTGAGGGGACATCGGGGCTATCTGAATCGCAGTATGGATTCTGGCAAGGTAGATCAACCGGTAAGGCACTGTTTGTGGTGTGCGACATCGCTCTCGATGCGATAGCTGGAGCACGATGGCTAGGTGGTACCAAAAAATATTCCGCGGTGGTGAGGCTAGATGTTAAAAATGCGTTTAACTCGGATTCTAGATGCGTTGGGCGATCTACAAATCTCACCCTACTTGGTGCGTATATTAGAACACGATCTCACGGATAGAAGACTGCTCCATGACACAGATGAAGAACCACAAGAATATAAAAGAACAGCGGGTGTACCTCAGGGATCTGTATTAGGTCGGCTGTTATGGAATATCATGTATGATGGTCTGCTCAGGGTCAATGTACCAGAAGGGGTTAAAATCATTGGGTCGCAGATGATTTGGCAATAGTACCCGTAGCTAAGCATCTAGATGACCTGGAGAATATTTGCTCCCAAGCAATCCAGAGCATTAAATGCTGGCTAGATATGGCCGGACTAAAACTAGCTGGTCATAAGACGGAGGCAGTTTTAATAAACAGCCACAAGAAAGTTGAACACCTTGATTTGGAAATAGAAGAACAAATAATCAGATCCAGTCCCTATATTAAATATCTTGGTGTTATACTCGACAACAGGTTGAGCTTCAAGGAACACCTGAGGAAAACGAGTGAAAAAACGGGAAGAGTATGTAAAGTTTTAGCGAGACTGCTACCGAATGTTGGAGGACCCCGCCACACATAAGGAAACTTTGGCGATCTCACCGCAGGAGTCACCGAAGACGCAGCTGAAGCGGATGGGTGACACCACGGATCGAAATCAACCTACATCAAATGAACCGTCGAACGCAAAAGGCATCCAAGTGATCCGACTTCCACATACTCGCAAACCCCCTCATAGTAAAGTACCGGGAAAAGTAATCGATTCAAAAGCATTCTCACCAAATAACTCGAATGGTATCTCGAATTCGCGTAAAGGTTTATTGAATAAAAAGCAATGCGGTATTGCGAACGCCCGGTTAGAATAGTATTCAATCCGTCTCCGTCTGTGTCTCAGACTCCGTCGTCTTCGTCGATGTTTTTTTTTACAATCATTCCGAGGGGAATACAACCTTAGTATAGTTCCATTACAACCACAAACTAAACAATACATTCCGTATAAATCTGAATTCGACAACGCTATCTACCGCTTCGACGCTATCTTCCCCGAGTGAGGTCACTACTCATAATAATAAAAAGAACATGGTTGCTGTTCAAGATACAAATGGAATTACTACTAATAACGAGCTGGATCCTGACTCCTCCAATGAGCTGCAAGGTGGTCCCGGCATTGTATCCAATGTACGTTGTCACTGCTAGAACTAGGCTCTGCCTCAGTCGGTGAATAAACAACGTGTATACATGAGCACAATGCGAAGGCCGACATCCTTAAATAATCTACCCGACGATAATGACGTCCACGAAAATGATGAAGAAGAAGATGATACAACAAACAAGGAAATAATCATTCCAACTACTGTGTCGATATCAGTCGAAGGCATAAAACAGACCACAATCAACTCAATCGAGAGTTATGAAACATGTGAAGCCCAGTTCGGGTGGAAGGATAGTTGCGACACCGTTAACATATACCAATCAACATCGTTCCCATCACATCAAGCGGCGAAAGAACTCTTTAAAACATGCTGGATCATTGAGGCCTTCTTCGTGCGAAGTCACCGTGGAATTTCTCCAGTTGGTCCAGAAGAAACCAACAGTGGAACTAAAAAAGACCTTCATCACAACATTTAACACTTCATATGATACTCCGGCCCCCTACACCTCACACGCAAAGGATGTTGACAACTCTGTTCTCGGGTGGGGAGAATGTTGTACGATGTAACTGCTACGATGAGGACGCTCGATTCAGACTGGTGACTTAGTTCCCGGAATTTACTATCAATTTCTAATCGTCAAGGAATTCTTTTGAGATACCACAGCGAGTGAACTGCAGGCCATTAGGGGTTTCTGCTAACGTGCGACTTTGAAGATACAGTCCACTAGCAACACAACACAGACGTAACACTACATTTGAAAAATAGATATGTAAATTGGCAACCAAACCACACTCTACTAATCACACGATTGCATATGAACCCTCCAATTTTGTTAACCCTATTGCCTTTGCGTTATATTAACATTCCCATCAATTGAACAAAAAATTATTCAAAATTAACATATACTGTTTCAAAAGCCAGATGAAAACAAGCCAGCCGAGCGGGTGAGGGGAGATGACATACATTGTAATCTTCCGTAAACCCATCGACGCGAATTGAATTGTTGAAGCACGCAATTCTCACAAGTTCTGGAATTTGTCTGGCCCACATTCATATCCACTTCCCTCTAGAACAGTGGTTCTTAACCTTTTTAGCTACCGGCACCCCTAAAATTTTCAAACAATATTCTCGCACCCCTTACTAGAAATTATTGAGTTATATAAATTAAAAAACAAACATTATGCAAAACATATTTTTTATTAATTTTATGTGCGTAACAAATTTTTTATAAATTTTAATTGTTAGCTGAAATAATCAATTATAAATTATCAAAGTTTTTATTAATGGCTTTTTTGTTGTTGCTTTTCCTCAATTATTTTTGAAAACCGGGGGATCTTTTTTGAAATAGCTACACGCATATCATTACTAACACTAAGTCTATTTCTAGCTTTTGTTTTTATATGCACAAGTGACGAAAATCCCATCTCACACAAATATGTTGTGGCAAATGGAACAAGATGCTGAAGCGCTATTTTAGCTAATCGTGGATATGACATTACTTGAGCACACCAGAAATTTTCCAAATTCTCTGCTTCAAATTCCATTTGATTATGTCCATTTGTCCGTAGTTCAACAAGGTCATCTTTCAATAAATTACTGTCATCCATTGAGTCCAGATTATAAATAAATGGATCTAATATCCATTTTTCTGATATATCTATATCTCCAGTAGCAAAATATCCCTCAAAAGATTCGCTCAACTTTTGCAAATGATCTTTAATTTCGGTGGTAATATTGTTTCTTTCATCATCTGAAACAAGAACTTCTTCAAGCAAAGGAAAGTTAGCATAATTTATCTTGTCAACACGGTTAATCCAAATTGAAAGTTTTCGACTAAACGCAGTCAACTTCTCTTTCGCTGTTATAGTGTTCACTCCAAATCCTTGGATTGAAATATTTAATTCATTAAGGTGCGTGAATATGTCTGCCAAATACGCTAGCTGAATTATAGCATCTCTATTGCTGAATTCATCAGCTAAACTACTGCCTTGATTATTAAGAAACTGCATTATTTCACTTCGCAATTCGTACACACGATTTAGCATACGTCCACGCGATAGCCATCTTACTTCTGTGTGAAATAAAAGGACAGTATGCTCGGCACCAAGTTCTTCGCATAAAGCACGGAAGAGACGATGATTTAAAGCTCGACCTCTGATAAAATTTACAACTTTGACTGAAGTGATTAATGTTTTCTTTAATTTTTCAGGCAATGTCTTTGTAGCTAGCGCATGTCTATGTAAAATACAATGGGTAATTGTAACGTGAGGCACTTCCTTTTTTACATACGCTACAAATCCAGAATTTTTGCCTAACATGGAAGGAGCTCCATCAGTACAAATTGATCCTATTTTGTTCATCGGTATCTCATATTGTAATAAAAAGTCTTTGACTTTATTAAATATATCAATTCCTTTTGTAGTCAATTCTAATGGTTCACAAAACAAAAATTCTTCAACAATTTCTTTTTCTTTTACATATCGTACAAACACCATCAGCTGAGAACAATTTTCAACATCTGTAGATTCATCCAATTGAATACCCACTGGGACATTACTAGCTTTAATATCTTCAATTACTTGTTGTAAGATGTCTTTACTTATATCAGAAATTCTAGTACGGATTACGTCATTTGACAAAGGAATTTGTTGAAGCTTTTGTTGTGCTTCAGTACCCAACACTATTTTTGCCATTTCTAATGCACAAGGCTTTACAAGTTCTTCAGCTATTGTATGTGGTTTCTTCTTCTTGGCACAGATATATGCAACTTGATAAGACGCTTGCAACAGCGGCTTTTCGTGTGATATAAATCCAAAAGTTGTGATAGTTCCACTTTTATCAAATCGAACTCGTTTAGATTTCAAACTTTCAAAATCATAGCCAGCATCTACACCACCATGCTGTTTGGTAAAATGCTCATTTAGTTTCGACGGCTTGAGATTGGCGTTTGAAAATTTATTGCAGCACAGAATACATTGTGGTCGCTGCGTTCCATCCTTCTCCGTTGTAAATGTAAAACCATAACGAACATAATCGTCATTCCAACATCGTTTCTTTGACATGGCGCCTTTTGAATTTGACTTTAATGTACCAAATTATATTCTAATAATTAGAATATAAATATTCAACTAAACTTGTAAAATTAACTTGTATTAATTATTTTATTATTAATATTTAACTTTTAATATTCAACACGAAAATTCAAACTTGTAATAGTCGACACTAAAATTCAATTATTTTTAAATTTTTATTCAATGTAATGTGCGCATCAACAGTATTTATATTTCTAAGAATAATCGCAACAATCAACTGAAATTTCGAGGAAATATAAAAATTAGTATAGAAACTAGAAACGCATTTGAATTTTTGTAATTGTAGAAAAAATACAAAAATTAATTTGTCTCGATGGTTTATAATTTACAAACATATTTAAAAAATGTTTAGGGAATAAAAAATTTACTAACCAAAATGAATTTTTAAGATTAGTTTTTTATTTTGCTAGCTACACGTGAATTTGTAAAATTACAATTTCGCACCCCAAAATATTCAAGCTCGCACCCCTAAGGGGTGCGTGCACCACCGGTTAAGAACCACTGCTCTAGAAGAATCCTCTTTCTTCGTACTCCTAATATTTACTCAAGAAACAAACTTCCCCACGTTTTACTGCAATATCTACTTTAAATTCTCCATTACGTATGCCAAGAAATTCAGTTGAATTTGAGGAGATAAAAAGAAAACAATTTCGTATGCTCCTTCTTCCTTATCGCACTTGGCACAAGGACGAATGAAAATAAAGTCGAAAGAAGCATTCGTATGGAAAGTTTCAATTGCACGATGTGATTTCGATTAAGAATCTTCAAACAATTTTGAGACTTCGCCCTTTGCATGGAATCTCGAAATATTTACCAATTCAAAGCTATTTACCGTTACGTTATCCTTCCTTTTAAGCCTCTAGATTTGAATTTCATAAACGTTCAAGATGATGAACTAATTAGGAAAGATATCTCTATCAACTGTAGTTTGTGAAATCACATAGCAAAAGTTAGGGGCTCCTCAACTCGGGCAACTAGGACGAAAGATGGATCTAAGTGACAAAGATTAAAAAAAAAACTGCAAAACCTAAAACAAATTGCACCTGGAACATCATTTGATGCGAAGAACGTAAAGTCATTTCTTTAAACTCTCCATTGCTACGATATTTCATAAATTTCCATAAATCAGAGGAGGAATTGAAAGAACTTTCTTGCCAAGGAAGTTACTAAAGTAACAGGACGAAATATCTTTTCACTGAAAACTGTTGGCGGCTGAAATAAACGAAGACGAAAGCAATAAACAGGTGAAAAAGAGCGGTGGGTATGGGGGGGGGGGGGGGGGGGGGGGGGGGGGGGGGGGAGAAAGAGACTGAAAAGTAAAACATTTATAAGGCATAAAAGAAACGAACGTTTTTCCATCTTAATAGTTTCCGCCGGATGTGCATTTCACCAGTTGACAGAAATTACCAAGGAAGTGTTGATAACGAAGTGAAATTCATTTTCTGAGCAATGATATTAGAGGCAATCGTCGTCCGCCATTTTACTAATAGAACAAGGACACATCTAACTCGTCACCAACGAGAACTTGAAATTCAAATGAATTCTTACTTTGCGAGAAATTATTCCCTCCTTCCAAGCGAGTCCTGGTATCAGTAAATCTTCTCCACAAATCATCTCGTCAAGCCAATGTGTATCTGAGTGTTTGTCACATTTATGTCTTCCGGTCTTTTCCATTTTTATCACTCTACTTCATTCTTTCCAACAAGAAATTACCACACAAACGGCAATAATGTGCAATATAAGAAGAGGTACAGAAAAAAAAAAAAACAAAAACAGAAAAAAGGACCTTCAGCACCACCCTAGCTATATTATGTACAAAGGTCACATACACTGCTTGATACCTACCCCTATAACAGGTAACTTAATTAAGATGTCCCACTATTTATACTTAAGCTGGTGTTCCCGATAGCTTTATAAGCCCGAGAATAGGGCCAATTTAGTCTGAGACCAGGGGGCCCTTTTTGTGAAAGGACACAAAGTAACTGTGATAGGAAATAGCGTTTTCACGAAGTTATGAATAATAATCACGATATCCCGAAGGTGTGTTTTTTGTCTGAAAGGAGTCAGTTAATACCATTAACTAGCGATGCTAGATGACGTGCTGCGCATTTACAGCCCCGGGATACCCCAACCTGTCAGCTGCTTGTGAAGACACCCCGAAATTAACGCGACATAAGCGAGTTACTTATGTAGTTTAACTGAGATGCTTCGTGATTAGGGTAAAACTTCCGGCGCCCTTTTATGGACTTCACGGACTGTAGTTAAAACGGACATATAAGTTTTGTGGGCAGTGCGTCCACCCGAAGCAAATTATGGAACGACTTGCCTGCGTTCAAATTCAAGTTTCATGAAACCCAATAGTTAGTCAATTATTTTTTGAATTAGTAATAAAGGAAACTTTGCTCCGGCTATGGAATACAGCAAAGCATAAAAAATAGGTTTCTTACAGTGGGTAATGCATCACCTGTCAGCGAGGTACATCAATTACTTTCTTTGAAATGACCAGTTTGTCGTAAAAGACAATTAAAAGCTGAGTGACAGGTTGGATCCCAACTTCTAGCCGCCTGGTAAAATACCAACGCATTAAGCTATAGGCTCCGTTAAATTGTCAGGAGAAATCCTTGGTTATATTTTGGAGTTTGGCTCATGGACAGGCTGAAAAGGTGGGAATAGGTGGAACGTCGGTCCCAACTCTGGCCCTCCCGTCGCACAATAAGTTGGTGAGAAATCTGTGATTATGGAGCCCGACAAATAAGTTCCAAGACTGGCCAAAGAAAACGTCATTGAAAGATGATATCTGTATATTTATTAATTCAAAATATTCTCCTCTATTTTCGATATACCTGTCATAATGCTATGCACTATATTCAAATACATGTCATAATGCTTTTTGTGAAATTGGCTCTAGTGTTCCTGTTGTGACCGTTTTGATGGTCGAAATATCATTAAAAAAAAAAAATTTCAACACCAATGTTAATGTTGGAAATACACGGGTCCAAGTCTGATGAATACGGTGAAGATTAAACGTACAGACGGGAGTAATAGAATACATGCTTAGTTCAAAACAGGCATGGTCCATAATAAATGGTATCCTCTGTGAAGTTGGGACGCGACGAGCGGAGTAACAGGTAAACTCCGTCCCGCCCCGCGATGGAATATCTAAAAGAAAGTTCCGCGGGGATGAACGGGAATATGTGCATGGCGGACGGTGATTTTAGTCGGTAAAAACCCGGCATCTTTTGAAGATTTCCACCTTCCTACCAAAACCAAAAAAAAAAAAAAAAAAAAAAAAAAAAAAAAAAAAAAAATTACCACCATTATTGTCTTACAATAGAGGCCGCGTCTCTAGATTGCGATATTTGGGCCAAATATGATGGATTCTGGCCATCAGACGCTTCAAAACTTGTGTCAGTGCTTATTTGGCTTCCATTTGTTTGGCACGAATTCGCTGTGAATAATTCCTTTGCTATCGAGGAATGTAATGAGCATTACTCTGATTTATGATGGAATTGTCCGTGCTTTTTTTTGAATTGTGGAGAATTTTTCGACTTCCGTTTCACTCTTTGATTACTTTGCTATCGAAGAATGTAATGAGCATTACTTTGATTTATGATGGAACTATCCGTGTTTTTTTGAATTGTGAAGAATTTTTCGACTTCCATTCCACTCTTTGAAGTTTGGTTTTTGGATCGTATTGAAAACTACATGATTGGCACCCTTCACAAATAAATCATACTGAAAACATTATGCTTCGTCATCTGTAATAAATGATAAGATATTTGGACCATTTCTGGCGGTTGCAACGACTTCTTTGGAATGATGGGCAACCACCGATTTTTGGTCGTACGTCAAAGCGGGTGGAACAAATGTTGCACAAATCTTTGTTTTGCCCAAATCTTTGTGAACAATGATTTGCATTGGATTTTGCTGACGTTTAAAGCCTCTTTTATCATTTTCAGTGAAGCATTACGATAATTTGCAATAAAATCGCGTACTTTTTTGGTCAATTGACTTTCCCTCACAATTTCCATGTTCCAGCTTTCCCTTGCGTTCCGAAAAAGGTTTATGTTACAGAAGAACATTTCAATTTTATTTGGTAGATAATTACATTTATGGTATATTTTACAACTAGTACTGAAGAGATTTAGGATAGCAATTCATTTACAACTATAATCTTAAATCTATATAATGACAATAGCACAATTTTAATGAATAACAAATAATAAATTATGGGAAAACTACAATAAAAAACCCTTATTTGAATCTTAAGACTAATATTGCACTGGCTTCCGGTTATTTTATATAGTAATGACCTCGATATAATTTTCATAGACAGAGTACATATGTAGTGATTTAGGATAACGCAAGACGGGAAACGAGAACATTGTCAGAAAAAGAACAATTGACGAAGAAGTTTCGATTAATTTTGTCAATAAGGAACTCTACCGGTTTAACGTTAGCGTTTTCATGTAGTTCATGTGTCGTAATCATCATCATCGGCACTACAACCGGGAACCGGTCTTGACCTTATTTAGCAAGTCCTGAGGCTTGTTAAATTTTCCATAATGATTCGTTTTTTTCCGGGCAAGGTCATTAGTCTTGCGCCAGAGGCTCCCCGACGGGGAATCGAACCCCGATCTCCCACGTGACAGGCGGGTATACTAAAGATGTTATTGTCTTCCACAAAACGATCAATCCCCTCCTTAATGATTTTTTCTAAGAGCTTACTTAGACAGCTAAGTAGACTAATATGTCTGTAGCTTTCGGGGCTGTTCTTCGGTTTGCCGGGTTTCGGGATAGGTATTACTTTTGCTGTTTTGCAACAGTCCGGAAAATAACAATTCTTAAGACAAGCGTTGAAAATGAACGTTAAATAGTTACTTGCAGCAGGTGGAAATACTATAATTAATTTGTTGTTAATATTATCGAGACCCGCAGCTTTTTAGATTTCGATTTTTTTATCAATTCTTTAACATTGCTGATATTAGTTGCGTAAGTACTTTCAGCTGGTGTTTGAGAAAGTACATGGATAGTGTTAGCAACTTTAGCTTCAGTATACGCGTCGCTTAGATGCATAGATATGGAGTGGTTCTTACTAAACATGTTAGCAAGTAGGTTCGATTTCTCCACTGAAGATATAAACAACTTGTCGTGAACTTTAAACGGAGGAATACTTGAACCTCTCTTTTTCATAATTTTTGATATTTTCTAGAACGGTTTGCTTGCTTTGTCAAGAGAGGAAAGGTGTTTATTCCAACACTTGTTCCTATATGTTGAGATTTCGTTTTTAATGATATTATTTAAGACTTTAACATTAACTAGAAAACAATCGATTCTATAACGCAGCCATTTTCTTCTTTCAGAGTTTCGTAGCCTAATCAGATGTAAGATATTTTCAGGAAGCGGTGCCTTATCAACTGGAGCAGTGGAACATTTAGGTATCGCAAGATCGGCCGCTCTATTGATAACAGAAACAAAATTGTTGCATTGGATATCAAAGTGCTCGCTGCAGGTTATAGAATTTAGGCTGGTATCACCTAGAACCAAGTTCGTGTTTATATATGATTTATAACAATTCCAGTTGGCGGCGGAATAGTTGTGGTATAAACTGGTACGATTTACAGCTACTGTATGATTCACTGTGAGGCTGATCGGAAAGTGGTCTGAACTTAACGCATTTAGAGTAATGGTACTGTGCAGTAATTTGGAATATTAGTGATATATAGATCAAGAGTTGAGGGGTTCTTGTTGGCACTCGCTGGGATATAGGTGGGGAGAAGTGGATAAAGTATGGAAAACTTGGGCTGGATTCAGTAACATCTAGTAAAATGTTACCCCAGCAGTTTGCCCTAAGACAATTCCACGACTGATGTCTGCAGTTTAGATCACCACCAATAATTACCTTGTTTCGAGTGTTGACTCTATACAATTTTTGCAGATCCCGCTTAAAGTAAGTAGATTTCTCAATGTTTCTATTTCCACCAGGGAAATAGACCGAAAAAAGACTCACCTTGGAGTTATCACTTAATGTTACATCTATACTAATTTCCTCAATTAACTTAAGGTGCAATGAAGGACGCAAGGAATGTTCTATGCATTTTTTCACAACAATGGCTACACCTCCACCACTAGCATGTACCCTGTCTAGGCGATAACATATGTAATTTTAATGTGAGAAAGAAATGTCTTGTTTGAGCCAGGTTTCTGAAACAAGTGCAATGTCAATATTAAAATTTATCAAGAAACTAACTGCTTTTTGTTTTTGATGCTTCTCGCATTCCAAGTTATGATGTTAAGAGAGTTTCTTAACATGTTTTTTCCGAGTATATGTACTTAATAGCTAATGAAGTAATGACGTTAAATTGGTCAGCTTTAGTTTGACAAGCACTAAGCTTGGTTACAACTTCATTAAGAAGTGAGTTTATCTCGCTAAATGAGAACAAGTTATCATTAGTTATAGTTTCAGACGGATTTTTCTTCGTGTGTGTCGTATCACTGTTGGAAGGTTGCTGGGTTTGATAGAGGCCAGAAGCCCAGGTGGATGAAGGAGGTGAAGGTTGACGCACGGATCGGGGTAGTGGAGGAAAATTATCAATGGATAATCGGTCGGGCACTGGCTGCTGTTTGTCACTCGGAGGCTGTAGGAACGTTGTATTTCCTATACCACGTCCACGTGGGGATAATTTGCGGCGAATGTCTATGTACTGCTTTCGGCTTATGCGTTTTGAATCGGTGGATTTATGTGGCCCGCTACAATTTGCACACTTGATGACCTCATTCGTTTTGCAGTCGGATGTTTTATGATTTCCCGAACAGATTGCACAAAAGCTATTTATGTGACAATGCATCGATCCGTGACCGTAAAGCTGGCAATTGTGACATTGTGTGTCCTTACCTGGATGATGTTTTTTAAAGTCCCAGCGAACGATGGTTTTGAACAAGGTTGAGTAGTTCCGTTTTAGTTCGTTTAATTTAACAGTACCGCGTTGAATGTAGACGATGTACAAGTAGTGTTTGTACAGGGCTTTTGTTGACGAATTTATTGTGATGGTTTTAACATCTAGGCACTTAATCCCGAGTGCAATTAGTTCGTTTTTCACTATATCGTTGCTTATCAAGTCTAGTCCGGATAACACTACCTTTAATGGACGATTTTTTTTTACGCGAGTGGGTAAAAAACTCACATTTTAACCGTAAGAGTTCGGTTCTGATTTTGTTAGATATGTCCATTGTTGGGGCACATATTTTTTGTCCAAGCGATATGTTTTTAATTAAGCATTTGTCTATCTTAATGTTGCTCAAAATATCACGCACTTTAGCACTAGTTGTTTTTAACACCACAATTGGCGGAACGGTTTCTTTAGGAAGTTCTGCGCACTGTTCGTCATTGGTCGGATCCATTTCAGGAGAGTCTTCCATCAGACTTTGAAGTGGTTGAAAAAAGTTAGTGTTTGAACACAGTTTAGATTTTTCTAGCACTTTATTGTTCACTTTTGAAAGTTTATCGAGAGGTGTTTGGCCTCTAATAACGGGGTCGTAACGCAACCGTTTGCGTTTAATTTTGTTTAACACACGGGGCCCAGGGGCCATAACTTAACGGTTTTAACACTTGTTCAAATTTTTGTATGCGGAAAACGAGGCAAAGAAAACACGATAATGATAATTAAATTGTGATAATTATTGTGAAAATAACGGTTGATTAAGATAAATAGCACGAGCAAAACTGTGAGACAAGTTGTCTGTTTGAAAGTCAGCCAGGTACTGAAGAACATTTCTTCTAGTCAAACAATGATCGCGGTATACTTGTTGTACGAGGGTTGCCTTTTATATTTCGGGATTAGAGAACAAAAACAAATATTGATCATCGAAAATCACTTTATTGTTTTTCAAAATATTCCCCATGAAGATCTATACACTTTTGCATGCGTTTGAACCCATTGTCGAAGCACTTTTGCCACTCTGATTGAGGTATCTCCAACACATGCATTCTGAATGCAGCAACCGCTTCTTCAGGTGTCCAAAAACGTTGACCTCTCAGTTTGTTTTTTACGTACGGGAATAAAAAGAAGTCATTCGGTGCCAAGTCAGGACTATACGGCGGATGACCCATCAAATCGATGTTTTGGGTGCTCAAAAATGCAGTTGTCGCAGCCGATGTGTGAGAGCTCGCATTCTTGTGGTGAAGAGTGATCCGTCTTCGGCGGTTGGTTTTCCTGATTTCTTGGAAGACAACTGGCAAACAAATGGTTGTGTACCACTCAGAATTGACTGTTCTGTTGACTGACTCTAGTGGTACGGTTGCGACATGTCCAGTTTTTCCGAAAAAAACAGGCGACCATTTGCTTGGAAGTGCTTCGTGCGCGAACAACTTTTGTTGGATTTGTCTCATCTTGAAACACCCAGACAGTCCACTGCTGTTTACTTTCGGGCTCATACGCGTAAATCCACGATTCATCACCTGTCACGATGTCATAGACGTGTTTCGAAGCACCGCGACTGTATTTTTTGAGCATTTCTTTCGACCAATTGACACGAGCCTTTTTTTGGGCGATTGACAAATTGTGTGGGATCCAACGCGAACAAATTTTTTTGACAGTCAAATGTTTATGCAATATTGAATGTATGCTGGTTCCACTAACGCCTAAGGTTGTCTCAATCTCACGATAGGTCACATGACGATCTTCCAATATCAGTTCACGCACAGCATCAATGGTTTTCGGAACAACAACTGATTTTGGACGACCTTCACGAAATTTATCTTGGAGTGAACTACGACCACGATTGAATTCACCATACCGTCGATAAACACTGGTCCTTGATGGAGCTTCATCGCCAAAAATTGAATTAAGTTCATCCAAGCACTGTTGCTGAGTTAATCCACGCCGAAAGTTGTAAAAAATAATCGCACGAAAATGTTGACGATTTAATTCCATTTTTGGGCCGAGATGAATCTTTTAAGTTACTGTAAACAACACAAATAGCGCTCGTATGTCAAAACGTTCTGAGTGCGTATAACCTCAAAAATGTCCAACTTTACGACAGAGCTGTCAATTGCCGGATTGCAACACTAGGGTTGCCAAATCCCGAAACATAAGAGGTAACCCTCATATTCGGTCCCGAAGTGAGATACTACTCCGTCACGCTGTACAGTCAGGAGAAATCTTCGACTATGTTTTGGAAGTACAACTAATGGCCCAACTTACACGGAGATAAGTCATGATGGTACTTTCTGAGATAAAAATTCCGGAAGAAAACTAGTTTCCCATTCGGATTCCCGGGGGACACTATATCAGGGGGAACACCATGCAAATTTTATGATAAATAACCGAACTTTATGAAGTTCGTCATCGCATTATCGCGCTCGCTCTCGAAGCTCTGCCCACGCTCGACTGGTAACGGCATTTTGTAACATCGAGGCATCGGTTTCACCAATACGAATGTAAACGTCGTCCACTAATATTTGCAAACAGTGAAACCTGATATCCTTGCCTTAACTAAGACCCGGTTCGATTCGTCAACTGATTAGGAGTAAGTTTGTTGCTCAGTTTCATTCGAGATCCCATTTTAAAGGCGGAATCTACGTCTTCACGCGGTCCGACCTGGCTTGCCAGAGGATGGAGGCATTGGAATCCAGTAACATGGACATAATACGGTTGAGGATCGTGCTCAAGAGTTCTGTTAAATTTCTTTGATGTCTTTACCGCTCCCCGAATAACGATCGACCAGCGACACTCTTTGAACATCTTTCACGTACCGTCGACTTGATACAGATCAACCACCCAGCTTCTGAAATTGTTGTCCTTGGCGATTTTAATTGAAACAATTCCGGCTGGTTGGTGCATTCTAACAGAACCGACGAGGCTGGGAGGTTGGCGGAGATGTTCGCCACAACTTGACTCAGATCGTGGAGGAACCTACGCGAGTAGTGGATGTCAGAAGTGATTATGCGAACACCCTGAATCTGTTTTTGACATCCGAAACGAATATTTATTTCGTAGAAGTTTCTGTGCCACTGGGAAACTCAGATTACAACTTAGTATCGGTCGCACAACCACTTGCATTTTAAGCGAATAACCGACCTAAGCAGCTTCGCCATGTATGGAGGTATGGGGCTTTTAACTGGGACGTTTTGCGAGATTTCTTCGCATCCTTTCCGTGGTCGGAGGTGTGCTTTGGAGACTCCGATGTTAACGCTTGCGCGGAGTCGGTTACAGAGATTATTCTTCTCGGAATGGGGATCTACATTCCACATTCCCTTAAACGAAGTTCATCTGATAACCCTTGGTTTGATAAAAAATGCGAGCGGATTACAGCGGAAAAAAATAGATCTTTTAAACAATGGCGCTCCACTCCCACCGAGGTTAACAGAACGAATTTTGTTAGAATCAGAAACGCGTGCAACCGGGCGATTGATACCGATAAGTATTTGGAGTGCAACGGACTTCTGAAAGATCGTCAATACGGATCCCGTGGCAGGCTGTCCACGGAGGACATTTTGACCGATATATGGACATCTGCAATTGGAGGGCATAGTGAGTCAAGGGGGGTCGCATTGGACATCTTCAAGGCTTTTGACCGCGTCTGGCATGGGGCATTACTGAGCAAACTTCGTTCATCTGGACTTTCCCAGCAGCTTTGCGACTGAATGAAGAGCTTCCTTGAAAATCGATCGATTCGGGTTGTCGTGGACGGTGAGTGTTGGGGTCTGTATCAGCAATGCCGTGGTGCCGTGATAATTCTACCTCAAGGTTCTATTTTGGCTCCAACCTTGTTTTTGCTTCACATAAATGATTTGGTGGCGACAATGGGGGAAAGGCCAATCTCGTCGACTTCAATGCAACGAAGATACAATATACAACATTCTTAAAGAAAAGTGGATCATCGGTTCCACAGTTGATGATGAATGGCCAGGCCCGTGAATCTGAGAAAGCTGGAGGTTGCTCGTCTTCACGGTCTGTGGGAGTATATCGTGGCATAAATACGTGTCGAACATCGCCAAATCCGCCTCAGGAAAATTGAGCTATCTTTTTAAAGCCAAGTGATATTTTACTCCGGTCCAACTTCTTCTCCTGTATAAATCCAAAACTAGACCAGCGCTCGAATATTGCTCTTATGTTTGGAGCTCTGCACCTAAACATACCCTCGACCTACTTGAGAGCATACAGAGACGAGCGATCCGCCTGATCGGGGACTCAGCGCTGACGTCCGGACTTCAGTCGCTATCACATCGAAGGCGCGTAGCCGACCTCTGCCTGTTTTACAGATATTATTACGGGTACTGTTCTTCGGAGATTCGTGGTATCGTTCATATGCGCTCCACGAAGCAATCCGACAGATCGCACCAGTTTGCTGTTCATCTCCCGACGGCGTGCACATCAGAACTCGTTCCATTACAGACCGGGAAAGCTATGGAACTCACTTCCCGCGCGAGTGTTGCCGGAGCGTTACAACCTGCAAGTGTTCAAAAAGAACTGCAACAGTCATTTGGTGGCATTTCGAGGCGCCCATTCGGCGTTGTAGGTTCGCCTCTCCCGAGAGAAGTGTAATAAAAAAAAAATCATAGAAAAAGATATATTTCCCGACGCATGGACGGTCCAGTACTTAATACTTCTGCCAAACGGAAAAAATAAAGTGGCGGATATCGCTCCATATGCCTCCTGGATACAATGGGGAAAATTCTTGAGAATATCATATACGGTAGATTTCTCGCCATAACCGAGAACGACCAGGCGGTATCGGATCACTAATATACCTTCAGAAAATCACGAACGCCCATCGACGCCGTCAAAACAAAACGACATTGAAGCCGAAGTAATAAAGGGAAAATACGGAAAGGAGGAACAAAGAAATGCTGTGCCGGGGTAACACCGGACATAAAAAAATGCATTTAAGTCGGCCAACTGTTTGTCCATCAAAACAGCCCTTACTCGAATGGGCCCCCGCAATATCCTCTAAAAATCGTTCATCAACAGAGAGTTGATGTACGGTACGGGGGAAGGTAGAAAATCATATAGGATGTCGGCAGGAGTTCCCCAAGCGTCAATTCTTGGTCCACTCCTGTGGAATATTATGTACGACGGAGTTTTACAAATAAAGTTACCTAAGGGGTGGAAATTATTCGATTTGAAGACGATATTGCAGTTGTAACAATTGCTAGTCGTATAAGCAAAGCGGATGCGACTACTAATGAAGTGATTCGTATAATTAAAGACTGGCTACAATTGGCCGGACTAGAACGTGCTAAACACAAAACAGAGGTAGTCCTAATAACTAGTCGAAAGGGCATGGAATACGCTAATCTCCGGGTCGAAAATTAGATTATAGGACCAAAGGATGGTCTTAAATACTTGGGAGCAATGCTGGACAACCGACTAAAATTTAAGTCTCACATAGAGTATCATCATCATCGGCACTACAACCGGGAACCGGTCTTGGCCTTATTTAGCAAGTCTTGAGGCTTGTTAAATTTTCCATAATGATTTATTTTTTCTCACATAGAGTATGCAAGTAAAAAAGTCGCAGGCGTACAAGCCAATATTGCCAAACAATGCTGGACCCGAAGCATTATCATATCATTATCCTGTCAAGGGTAGTCACATCAACATTAGCGTATACCATGCCTGTGTGCGCAGAACCTCTTCAAACAAAACAATCCTAGAAAAAAATGACAGCAACACTCGGGGCGTTGAGGCTTTAAGGACGATTTCCGAGGAAGCTACGCCTGTGATAGCTGGATTACTCCCCATGGATATCCTAGTTGAGCTGCTTCGAATGTAGACTACTCTTCCACGATCGTCGCAAATTAATAACTTTAATGAATTATCATCATCATCATCGGCACTACAACCGGGATCCGGAGCTGATCCATAC
The DNA here is from genome assembly GCA_963931805.1 of Microdon myrmicae. Classification (NCBI taxonomy): domain Eukaryota; kingdom Metazoa; phylum Arthropoda; class Insecta; order Diptera; family Syrphidae; genus Microdon; species Microdon myrmicae. The sequence continues at coordinate 134,505,468 of OZ007501.1, read as the reverse complement.
ATCCTGCCACAAAGGACTTTCCGGGCAGGCTCCTCTTCGCTCATTCGAGCTAGGTGTCCCGCACACCGGAGACTACCGAGCTTGAGGTAGATTGCGTACAACTCATGGTTGTAGCGTCTCCGCAATCGTCCTCCCTGACATACGGGGCCAACAATTCTCCTTAAGACCTTTCTCTCGAACGCGGCCAAGAGTTCAGAGTGCCTTTTATTAAGCACCCAGGTCTCGGATCCATACATGAGTACTGGTAAGACCATGGTCTTGTACAGTAGTAGCTTGGATGTGTTGGATAAATTTCGGGATTTAAAGAGCCTTGATAGACCATAGTAGGCTTTGTTAGATTTGATCAACCGTTCGCGTATTTCTTCTTCCATATTGTTAACGCCTGATACTATTGACCCAAGGATTGCACTACTTCAAATTCGTGCTCCACTACCCTGATAGTTTGACCAACGTTAGGTCTTCTCTTCGCAAAAGTTGCCACCATGTACTTTGTTTTTCCCTCATTAATGTGCAGTCCCAGTTTTTGTGCCGCCTGTCGATCTGGGTGAAGGATTCCTGTACCGTCGATTCGGTTCTACGGATGATGTCGATGTCATCTGCGTAGGCAAGTATCTGGCTAGACTTGGTGACAATAGTCCCTCTTGTTGTAACGCCAGAGTGACGGATTGCTTTCTCCAACGCCAGGTTGAAGAGGAGGCAGGCTAGACCGTCCCCTTGTCGGAGTCCATTATAGATGTTTATTGGTTTGGACAGCAATCCCGCTATTTTTACTTGACTAGTTACGTTGGTCATGGTCAACCTACAAAGTCGTATCAATTTGTTTGGAATGCCGAATTCTCTCATGGCATTATATAATTCTACCCTGGCTATGCTGTCGTAGGCGGCCTTAAAGTCTATAAACAGATGATATAATGGAATCTTAAATTCCTGACATTTTTCCATCGCCTACCTAAGGGTGAATATCTTTAATGAATTATGGCCGATCGAAAAATGCAATCTTGAAGACTACCTACTGACACTTGCCGTCTTCTTTATTTTGAAGTGCTCTTATGCGGTTTTGCTTTAGATATATGCTGCTGTTTCGAAAATTCTTTCGAAAGTTGCATAAAACAATATGAATACCCTCTGGAGTAGATTGCGATCAGAAATTACACAACAGAATTATCCAAGTGAAACTTTCGTTGACAATTGATCCAGTATTGATTAATACATCGCATTCTTTTCAATGTTTTCGTTGCTTGAGACATTTTCTATCGTCGCAGGTCACTAATTTGGAAACACTTTTGATGAAAGCTTTTCGGGTGTGATTATAATTTGAAGATATTTTTAAGAGCTCTTGTCGGTGATTAGTTTGGTGGGGTTACCACCCCGTTTATTGGTTTAATTCAAGCAATACGATGGTGGGCTGAGAAGTTTCCGACCTAACAAAGATACAAGACATTTTTTTCTTAAAATGTATTCTTATTTTTCTACATAGTCTCCTTGTAAGTCTACACACTTCTCTCAGCGATGCTCCCATCCCTCTAACCCATCCAAATAATACTCGACGTTTTTCTTTGCCAAATAACTGTTCACGAAGGTAATTGACTCCTCATTTGACGAAAATCTCTGTCCTCCGAGCGCAATTTTTAGATTAGGGCACAAAAAGAAGTTGAGGCGTTTCTAACAGATGCACACACAATATGCAAGCAAATACTGAAGAACACCGAAAGGTAATTCGAATAAGCAAAGCATAGGAGCCGTATACCATGGGGATAACATAACAATTCCACATCAGTTGAGTGTACTTGAGTTTAGAAATCGAATTCGCACACGCGGCAGTAGCCTGATGCTTCAATGCTTCATTTTTCACCCGTTTCATCGCGTGTTCAATTCACCTTCTTCACTATCCTTGCTTAACGCAACAACCCCGACGCGATCTGTATACATACAGCACACACTCTCGCATATCAAACAGGACTTGAAATTACGATCCCGACTTCCGCAGAGAGCACCGGTACACTCGCCCACTACGACGTCCTCTGGCTCGCTCGTTCTTCACTCCGTTGTTCGCACATGAAGTTGATCGTAAGAAAGTTACTGAGGAGGGAGTAGTGTGGCGTTTCTAACAGATGCACACACAATATGCAAGCAAAGACTGAAGAACACCGAAAGGAAATTCGAATAAGTAAAGCATCAAAGCCGTATACCATAGCGATAACATAACAATTCCACATCAGTTGAGTGTACTTGAGTTTCGAAATAGAATTCGTACACGCGGCAGTGGCCTGATGTGTTGAGCATTGGTGACATTTTTAGTGATTCTAACTGTCATAGCGTCAATTCGAATCACACGTTCTTCACTATCATCGCAAACGCTATACAGTCACTTGGGGCTAGATCTAGTGAGTAAGGCGGATGGTCAAGCAGTTCAAGGCAACCGCTAGGGTGTGAGACGGCGCGTTATATTGGTGGAACAGTATTTTCTTTTTCTGCAAATGTGGCCGTTTTTCCGCAATATATGTCTTCAGTTGGTATGCTCCTGTAATGGTTTTTCCTTTTTGAAGATAATCGATTAAGATACCTTCATGACTATCCCAAAAAACAGTCGCCATCACTTCCACAGACGAAAAACCTGTTTTTGCTTTTTTGGCGCCGATTCCCCCTATGCAGTCCGCTATTTTGATTGTATTTTTGTTTCGGGCGTGTAATGGCGTATCCAAGTTTCATCGCCAATAATTAATCGACGCCAAAACTCGGATTTATTGCGGCTAAACTGCGCCAAGAGAGCGTTGAAAATGTTCATTCGAACACGATTTTGGTCTAACGTGAGCAAACGCGCCACCCAACGCATGGACAGCTTTCTCATCCCTAAATCTTGATTTAATGTGTGACAAACACGTTCTTTGGACATTTTCATAACTTCTGCTATCTCTCTCACTTTAATTCGGCGGTCGTCTAGCACCATTTGGTGAACTTTAGCGATGTTATCGGCAGTTTTTGCAGTTTTTGGACGTCCCGAACGTTCATCGTCTCCCAAGCTCTCACGGCCACGTTTAAATTCTGCTGCCCAAAATTTCACTGTGGTAAATAATGGTGCAGAGTCCCCATACAGGGAGTCCAACTCATCTTTGATTTGCATAGGCGTATTGCCTTTCAAAAACAAAAATTTAATGACTGCTTGATACTCAATTTTGTCCATTTTCACAAAAACACTCACATCGACTCACTCAAACGACTGTCAAATAAAACCTACGCGTCCAAAATGGCTGAAATGACTGTCAAAAGATGCACAACTACATTCACTAGCTTTTATTGACGAGTGCTGGTATCTTCACGTTGAAGTCGGAAACGTTTCAGCCCACCCTCGTATACTGGCGTTGCGATACGAGTGCTTATGATCAGGAATAATTACTTTTATGGATGGCTTTATAGGGCTTTGCGACGATAGTGAAGAATGCAATTAGAACATCATGACAGTTAGAATCTCTGCAAAAGTTAGAACCAAACCCTCAACATGCTAGGCCACTGCCAAAGTAGGGACGACAGCTGTCGTTACAGCAGGCACCGCCCTGAGTCAATCAACCGAGTGGTCATTACGCCTCTTTAACCTCAAAACGAGTCTCGAGTGATAGGACGACAGAAAGTTGCACAGTACACTAACTCACTCCTACTTTTGAGGCAAAGCAGCGAATCATTGTGACTACGTTATCATTTTGCGGCGATAGTAATATACAATACTATTGCTACGGTGGTAAGAATAGCAGCAACAGTTAGAACCGGGGTCTCAACACATCACATCACTCTTAATGTGTGACAAACACGTTCTTTGGACATTTTCATACCGCCTGGTATCCCTCTCCCTTTAATTCAGCGGTCGTCCAGCACCATATTACGGCCACAACCCCCCTCCCATAAAACCTCCATCATTAATCGCGCATACAAGAAATATCGCGATATCAATTCAATATCAAACAAAATGAACTGCACGTTCAATTTGCCCATATTGAATTTAAGTTGAATCCAAGACGTGAAAGACCGAACCATATGTTCAAAACGCAGAATCCCCTGGATGCAAATCTGTGGACCAGATGACCAACTTTAAAGTAAAGTTGTTGAGGATCATAAAATTGCAACCTGACGCTGACAGACAACAACAACAACAACAACAGCACAGCGACCGCTCAACGGTCGCTCTAACTTAATCACAGTAAGTCCCCTTCTTACCCACCTTCTATATTTAATTGATTTAATTGTTATAAATAAAAACATAACACACTCACATCGAGTCACTCAAACGACTGTCAAATAAAAACTACGGCATCCAAAATGGTTCACATTTTGGTGAGTAACTGTCAAAAGATGCACAACTACATTCACATTTATTGACGAGTGCTGCTATCTTCACGTTGAGGTCGGAAACTTTTCAGGCCACTCTCGTAAATAGCACCGAGCTGGTATCACCAAATACGCAGCATAACCTTCGCAGTGTAAATATTCGGCCGACCCGACGACGGAGAAGCATGACCCGGCAGTCCCCATGATTATCTTTTCTTTGGGTTGCTGTAATGAATCCATCTTACATCACTCGTTACGATGCGATGAAGAAAACCCTTCCTTTTTTGCCGTTGAAGCAGTTGTTCACAGGCGAAAAAACGACGTTCAACGTCCGTTGGCTCCAAATCATAAGGAATCTAATATCCTTGCTTTTGATTCATTCCCATGAAAGCTCTTGTTGCGTTTGGCATGGATCCTCATCGAACAATGCCTCCAATTCAGCGTCTTAGAAGGTTTTTGGCCTTCTTTCACGCGGACGGTCGTCAACATCGAAATAACTGCCTTTTGATGCGACGGAACCAATTACGGCACGTTGTTTCACTTAGAGCAGCATCTCCGTAAGCTTTGTAGTTTGTGGAGCTCTCGATGCGCTTCAGCCAACGTTTTCAACACTTCCCCCAAATGACGATTATTTAGCACGAAATCAGACATTTTCACACAACCAAAAGTATATGGCGCCAAAGCAAAATCACTACTGTGTCAAAACGGTTTGTTTACTATATATCTAATCTTGGCTCATGACGTTTTGGATATGTCGAAATCGACCAATACTTATTGCTGGAGCCATTTATTGATAAACAGCGGGAACTTAGTTGCGCGCTTGATAATTATTATAAATATAAACGATGAGCTTGGTTGCTGAGATCACTAGAACAACCGGAAGAGATTGTCACATACCCCCCTACTTCCGCTCGCATTGTGCTTTGAAATTTAAGAAAAAGCGGAAGTCTCTTTTGTCCGTGAGTTTTGACTAAAACAAAATTTCGTTGTATTGTGCCGTTATAGCAACGCCAAACCGTGATAACTTAGCAAAAATAGAGACTCCGGCTGAGAACCATCGATGCATCTACCATCACAGCATCATCTGTTCAGATTTTTCTTGAAATAACATCAGATATCTCAATGATCACGTAAATATCATGGACCTCAATTGGGGAACCAATCCTCTCTCGATAGTAACGTCTTAATCAACTACTACTAGGGAGTGCTGTTCCTTAATCCCCATCCTTGAGTTTCAAGTGGCTTAGACTGCTTGTTAAGCATTTCATTTGTGAGGGTAGTTTCTATAATAACATTATTCCAATAAAGGATACTAGAAAACTAAGCCACAACATAGCAGCAAGTGACTGGGAAATCTATAATAAACAAAGTGTTCAGTTGCATTTTGTTGTCCTTTCCTGTTATCTGCACTATCCTTTCTTATACTTGTACATATAGCTATTTTTAGTGTTTTTCTCTTGGATCGCATTACGTGCATTTTTTGCTTTCCTAAGTTAGCCCCACATGCGGAGACTTACCCAAGCTGTGTGAACCAATAAGTTTTGAAGTTACATGAGGGCCATAAAATCCAATAAACGTTTGTCTCCCAGCAACCGTTGTCGGTGGGATGTAGCCGAAGGTATCATCTCTCCATCTCATCTTTAATTGTATAAGAAATTCATAAATTCTTCAAGAGCTTTTTATCGACTACTAGTTTTTGAAGCAGAAGTATCAACAAAAACATTTGGAAAGTCGTTCATGTTACCTTCCACAATCCCGACGCAATTTACAAGATTCCGAAAGGATTTGCGAATCTCTTATGAATATAATACTGCGCTTGTCCAACAAGTCTTATTTCTCTCAGCTAATTTACACCTCATTGCAAATCTCTAAACTACAAAAAGAAAAAAAAAAGACAAATCCAAGATGCCAAACCATCAGACGGTGTTTAGTCTCGAAGGTAGTAGCTTCAAGTACTCATATGTGCTTGTACATGTCTCTGTTGGCAATCCCTGAGTAAAGCTCCTTTTATGTGACATGTGTGCCACCGTTCTTCTTTGACCCCAAGTTTCATGTGTTCCTGTTCCTTTTATTTTATTTTTTTTTACCGACATTATCTCCTCATCATCCTCATCAGGGTATGCCATCGGCTGCAGGACAATTTCTTTCTAACATCACACAAACTATTGCTCGTAGTTCTTCCGTGTGTACAGGAAGCAACGTATTTCAAAGCAAAAGGATGAGAAAAAAATCAATTCCTTACTACCATCCAGGAGAGATGATGAAATGGAGTTCTTTTTATGCGAGTTTTTCCCTCCTTAGCCTTTGATATTCGCTTAAGCGAAAGCATTGATGATCCTTAGCCGTAACCTATATAACTCGCAAACATCCTTTTTAATCTTGATAAAAATCTTCCTGGAAGTGTGATGAACTGTTCAATTGCTGTGGGGAATTTATAAAAATATAACGGAACTCATTTGCAGTAGAACCGTCATCGTCTGCGGTAATTGCTTATTGGTCCTGGACTTCCTCTTCGATGGTGGTGACCCAAGGGCGGTTATCGTGTTAGATTTTCACTTTGCCGATGGTGGACATAGAAATAGTGTCACCACCATGACCAGCGGGGACAAGCAATGCAATTTGAAAAAATAAAACACTTGAGTAGAAGTGGAGCATCCTTTTAAACGCATATCAATAATTGTTTCACCGGCCTCGTGGAAAAGAGCGCATTCACAGTTTGGACACACAATCAGCGTGTCTAAACTTTTCACATCGAGGAGATTATTTGTAAATATTTAAATTTTACAATCATTGAAAAAAGATTTCACGTGTTTTTTAATAGGATCCTTGTTTCAATAGGCATTTCGAATAGATTGAATTATATACTACCATGTATTGGTAGGCTTACTCTTTTTGTTTTACACTACGGCGCACACAAAAGGAGATTTTGGAGTTTTAAATGTCCGAGCACAGTGCGAGCGGAAGGACAGGAAGTGGATAAGGAAAGAAGGTATTGATGTAGATGGTTATGTTTTTATTTTTTTAAATATTTTTACTACACTTCCCTCGGGAGAGGCGAACCTATAGCGCCGAGTGGGCAGTTGTAATGGTCCGGGAACACTCGCGTGGGAAGCGAGTTCCGATGCAGGGAAGTTCGCTCCGCCGGAGATGAACCGCAAATTGGTGCGATCGTCGGATTGTCTTGTGGAGCGCATATAAATCGAATTACACGCGACAATACCACGAATCTCCGAAGAACAGTACCCGTAATAATACATATCTGGAAAACAGACGGAGGTCGGCTACGCGCCTTCGATGTGATAGCGACTAAAGTCCCGACGTCAGCGACGAAATCGCTTGTCTTTGTATGCTCTGAAGTAGGTCGAGGAAATGCTTAGGAGCAGAGCTCCAAATATGAGACTAATATTCGAACGCGGGTCTAATTTGGGATTTATACAGGAGAAGAAGTTGGGCTGGAGAAAATTATTACTTGGCTCTAAAAAGATAACTCAGTCAGAGGATGCGGTCACAATTAGAGCTCTCAAGCCTAAGAGAATGGCAACGAAGGTGGGATTCTTCCACCAAAGGAAGATGGACCCACACCATGATACCTGATGTAGAAACATGGGTGAAAAGAAAACGTGGCTAGCTGAATTACCACCTGACTCAGCTAATATCAGGGCATGGATGTAAGGGGGGGGGGGGGGGGGGGAGAAGTAGGTTGCACCGGCGTACGGCGCTGATTCACTTCTTCCCCATAACTCTTCACTGTCCGATCAAGGTTTCGTCAAACCGAATCGTCACTTCACTAAAAGAAATCGGTACACCAATGGTTCTCAACACCTGGAGTAAAACTCCGCCATAAGACATACCAGAAAGGAAGGGAAATGAAATGCACTGTTTTAATGTTATTAATCTGTCTATTTATTCGTTTTTAAATGAAGTGACTAAAACTAATTAAACGTGAACTGTACACTTGCGATTGCACGATGGGATACAATCTGTTTTCAGTCGACATGATTTTATTTTATTCTTCAAATTTTACTGTTCAACTTTGATGAAATAAGTTCTTTAACTAACATTAAATCCGCACATTAATATAATCGAACACATAAGAACACAAAGATGACACTTGTGGTGAAAAGCGAATAAAGATGGCATTTAGCACGAGAAAACTATTGATACTCTCGGGGGTGTTAAACTCGCGACTCCGGATATATTCGGGTATGTAATTACGCGTCTCCGCGCTGACGGAGAGCGGGAGCGATGCGTGACCATGGCGGTCAGCGGATGGTAAAGGACTCAACAAGGCTATAATTCTGATATGAATTCCATCCTAGGTTAGGGTTAAGAAAACAAGAGAAGAGAGAGAAAAAACTTTTCTCTTAAGGGTGCGACCACCAAGGACATGCACTCTTCCAGTGTAATGGTATGCGTAAGTAAATGTATCGCCATAAGGAAGAAGTGCTAATGGTTTTTCTATTTACACAATGGGAAATGTGTATCGCTGGTGATGCTAAAGGGATCGAATTGTATACGTGATCACATGCGAAGAAATCCGTTTTATGGCACTAGACGCTAGATGCGTGTATTTGCTTTTGTTTGAATATGGTGCGAGTTAGGGAATTTTATTGCTGGGAGAAAAAGGTCGCCGGCCAATGTGTACGTAAAGAGATTTATCGTACACATGGCGAAGTTGGAAAATAGACGGCGCAATATTTATAGTCCCTGTCATGACGGTTGCATTGTATGCAAACCGAATCACTTTGTTTACAGGAATTTGTCTGGTACCGAAGGTGCCGAATTGGTTTGTATGCGAAGAGATGCATGGAAAGGTAAGTTTTCTTTACAGGGACTTTACGATTATAGCTTTGATCTAATTAATGCGTGAAGCATTTTCAGGTGCTTAATGCGATTGCATTAGCGAAATTATATGATTGGATAGAGTTATGGGTGCTTTTTAGGAAGGCGAACCGTGGGGTTTTGGCTCCCCGATAGTATACGAGGATTGCCTTTTATATTTCGGGATTAGGGAACAAAAACAAATATTGATCATCGAAAATCACTTTATTGTTTTTCAAAATATTCCCCATGAAGATCTATACACTTTTGCGTGCGTTTGAACCAAAGCTCGCATTGTCGTGGTGAAGAGTGATCCGTCTTCGGCGGTTGGTTTTCCTGATTTCTTGGAAGACAACTGGCAAACAAATGGTTGTGTACCACTTAGAATTGACTGTTCTGCGTTGTTCTAGTGGTACGGTTGCGACATGTCCAGTTTTTCCGAAAAAAACAGGCGACCATTTGCTTGGAAGTGCTTCGTGCGCGAACAACTTTTGTTGGATTTGGCTCATCTTGAAACACCCAGACAGTCGACTGCTGTTTACTTTCGGGCTCATACGCGTAAATCCACGATTCATCACCTGTCACGATGTCAAAGACGTGTTTCGAAGCACCGCGACCGTATTTTTTAAGCATTTCTTTCGACCAATTGACACGAGCCTTTTTTTGGGCGATTGACAAATTGTGTGGGATCCAACGCGAACAAATTTTTTTGACAGTCAAATGTTTATGCAATATTGAATGTATGCTGGTCCCACTAACGCCTAAGGTTGTCTCAATCTCACGATAGGTCACATGACGATGTTCCAATATCAGTTCGCGTACAGCATCAATGGTTTTCGGAACAACAACTGATTTTGGACGACCTCCACGAAATTCATCTTGGAGTGAACTACGACCACGATTGAATTCACCATACCGTCGATAAACACTGGTCCTTGATGGAGCTTCATCGCCAAAAATTGAATTAAGTTCATCCAAGCACTGTTGCTGAGTTAATCCACGCCGAAAGTTGTAAAAAATAATCGCACGAACATGTTGACGATTTAATTCCATTTTTGGGCCGAGATGAATCTTTTAAGTTACTGTAAACAACACAAATAGCGCTCGTATGTCAAAACGTTCTGAGTGCGTATAACCTCAAAAATGTCCAACTTTACGACAGAGCTGTCAATTGCCGGATTGCAACACTAGGGTTGCCAAATCCCGAAACATAAGAGGCAACCCTCGTAGTGGTTAGTATACCCACCTGTCACATGGTAGAACGGGGTTCGATTCCCCGACGGGGAGCCTCTGGCGCAAGACTAATGACCTTGCCCGGAAAAAACAAATCATTATGGAAAAATTAACAAGCCTCAGGACTTGCTAAATAAGACCAAGACCGGTTCCTGGTTGTAGTGCCGATAATGATGATGAACCGTGGGGTTTGGCGGAACCGCCACAGATGCTTTCGGCAATACTTGCTCAAGTATAAGCATGTGAATCACCCATACTGCTTGTATTGGGAAGGCAAAATAGAAAATTCGGAACACGTACTCAAAGAGTGCGTAAGATTCGAGACCGCATGTACGATTTTGGAGAGACATATGAGACGGACAGTTACTCCGGCAGGAGTAATAGAATACATGCTATGTTCAAAATAGGCATGGTCCGTAACAAATGGTATTCTATGTGACATGATGCAGCAGTTGCGACGCGACGAGCGGAGTGACAGGTAAACTCCACCCCGCCCCGCAATGGAATATCTAAAAGAAGGTTCCGCGGGGATGTGCCTGGTGTGAGGTAGTTTTAGTCGGTAAAAGTCCGGCATGCCTCTGACTCTGTCCAGAGGTATCTTTTGAAGATCCCCCCCCCCCCCCCCCCCCCCCCCCCCGGCCTTCCGCCCCACACACACACGCACATACACACACATGTTGTTACGCCAAGGTGGGAAATATAATATTTCAAATGCTTTTTGGACAGGATAACACAAGAAGCTAGAAATAAGAGCCCTCTTATAATTGCTGGAGATTTCAACGCTTGGGCTGTAGAATGGGAAAGCACAAGGACCAACAGTAGAGGCCAGGCACTACTCGAAGCCTTCACAGTCCTAGATGTGGTGGTACTTAATGATGGTGTTGATGACACCTTCATAAATGAGAGAGGCCGGTCCAAAATTGACATCACATTTGCCAGCTCCATGTTAGCAAGAAGTATGGAGTGGCGAGTTTTGGACACCTACACCTACGAAATATTGCCACACAGAGGATTCATCACTGACAAATTGGCGAAGAAAGCCCAAAAAAATGGGTGGACAGAAAAGGATCTCGATGCGGAACTGCTCGATTATATACTGGAAGACCAAATCGCACAGTTTGACGCAGAGACCGATGCGAACAGGCAGGCTGGAAAAGTCATGAAGTGACTAACTACCGCATGTGATGCTTCTATGCCACGACAAAGACAACCAGCAGGGGCTGTCAAACCAGTGTATTAGTGGAACTCAGATATCGCCAAGGTGCGATCGGAGTGCAACCGATTAAGACGCTTGCAACAAAGAGCAAGAAACCGTGACACCTACCCACAGTTGCATGCGGAATTCGTCAACAAACGGAAAGAGTTGAGGAATGTAATCCGCAAAAGTAAATATGACGCGTTCTGCTCTCTAAGGGATGAATTAGATAACAACCCATGGGGCAGCGCTTACAGAATAGTCATGAAAAGACTACAGAGCAACAGTAGTCAAATGCAAAAAAGGAGAACTGACATGGTCAGAATCGTTGCTGTCCTTTCTCCGCAGTGCGATGGGGTGCTGAGAGTGCAAGAGGAGTGGAGTATCACTGAAGGAGAGATGCCTCCCGTGGCCACCGAAGAGGTGCTCTTGGGTGCAAGGGTTGTCAAAAAAAAGCAAGTCCCCGGGATTGGATGGTATCCCTAACGCTGTAGTGAAGACTGCTCTAACAAAAAAGCCCGAAGTCTTCAGCAGGCTCTTCACAACCTGCCTTCAAACAGGACACTTTCCTCAACGATGGAAAAAATAGCGGCTTGTGCTTATACCAAAAGGTGTCAGGAATCCAGAAGAGCCGTCGTATTATGCATGCTGGCCACAACAGGAAAACTTTTTGAACGAATAATTGCCGCCGGCCTGGAAGAATTCACTGAGGAGACATCGGGGCTCTCTGAATGGTAGTACGTATTCCGGAAAGGTAGATCAACCGGTAAGGCACTATCGGTGGTGTGCAACATCGCTCGCAATACGATAGCTGGAGCACGATGGCTAGAAGGTACCAAAATATATTGCGCGGTGGTGACGCTAGATGTTAAAAATGCGTTTAACTCGGTGAATTGGAATCGGATTCTAAATGCGTTGGGCGATCTACAAATCCCACCCTACTTGGGCGTATATTAGAAAACGATCTCTCGGATAGAAGACTGCTCTATGACACAGATGAAGGACCACAGGAATATAAAATAACAGCGGGTGTACCTCAGGGATCTGTATTAGGTCCGCTGTTATGGAATATCACGTATGATGGTGTGCTCAGGGTCAATGTACCAGAAGGGGTTAAAATCATTGGGTACGCAGGTGATTTGGCAATAGTAGCCGTAGCTAAACATCTAGATGACCTGGAGAATATTTGCTCCCAAGCAATCCAGAGCATTAAATGCTGGCTAGATATGGCCGGACTGAAACTAGCTGGACATAAGACGTAGACAGTTTTAATAAGCTGGCGCAAGAAAGTTGAACACCTTGTTTTTGGAAATAAAAGGACAAATAATCAGATCCAGTCCATATATTAAATATCTTGGTGTTATACTCGACAACACGTTGAGCTTCAAGGAGCATCTGAGGAAAACGAGTGAAAAAATAGCACGAGTATGCAACATTTTGGAGGACCCCGGCCTCATATAAAGAAATAAATCATAACCAGTGTCAACACCTCCATTATAATGTATCATCATCATCGGCACTACAACCGGGATCCGGTCCCGGCCCCATTTAGCAAGTCTCGAGGCTTGTTAAATTTTCCATAATTTATTTTTACGGGCAAGGTTATTAGCCATTATAATGTATGCAGCTCATATATGGGCAGGAACCGCACAGTATAAGTCGTACATGAGGGGAGTCAACTCAGCACATAGGCTGACATCACTAAGAGTATGCTGTGCTTTCCGAACGGTATCCGAAGATGCCATAAATGTTTTGGCGGGGAGGACACCACTTGACATTGTAGCTAAAGAAAAGGCTGCATTGCGTGAGGTCGCCCAAGAGAATCGTCGGAGAATGCGGGCACAATTAGCGCTCTCAAGCCTAAGAGAATGGCAACGAAGGTGGGATTCTTCCACCAAAGGAAGATGGACTCGCACCACAATACCTGATATAGAAACATGGGTGAAAAGGAAACATGGCGAGCTGAATCACCACCTGACTCAGCTAATATTAGGACATGGCTGCTTTCGGCAATACTTGCACAAGTATAAGCATGTCAATCCACCATACTGCTTGTATTGCGAATATACACACACACACACACCCATACTACTGTGGGGGGTAAAAGTCGGTGTGCCGGCACGGGTCGGGTTCACTAATTTCCCACCGTGTGTTATTGTTTACACCCAGAGAAGATGATATGGCAGTTGATCAAAATGTGGAGCGGACACAGAACAAAAAAAAAAAAAAAAAAAACACCCAGATATTGTTGGTAATTCGTTTTCATTTATTTTAACTTTTATTGTTAGTGATGGTGATTTTACAAATGTTGCTTCTTCGTATGAACTTAATGCTATTTTTATTAATGGGACTATTGCATCCCGATTTTGTGCCGCACTATATGTTTTCAATAATACCGATTTAGGATTAATGAATTTACATTATTTCACAGATTTACACATAAGTTACGTGGAAAAATAAACTAAAACTTCCCAGAGTAGGAAAATAAAACACACACACACTACGGCGCTTGACGCTACTCGTCCTTCGATGCACACTCCACGCAGTTTACGACCCGACTCTTTGGTGGTTATTACTCGACTGCGTTTAGGAACCCGTAAAACGAAAAGGGATGTGCGCATTCTGCGGTGGATGGATTTCGACTGATTGATATTCAAGGGTTAACCTCGAGAGACTCGTGGTGAGTCCCTCTCAGCTAAGGGTGAGTTTTCTTTCCTCGAGAGAAACGTGAAGTTTCGCTTTGTGGTGGTGAATTGGAGAGGATCTCTCTGGGTCGATCTTAGCTAGTGTGCTAATTGATCCATTGTTTGCTCATGCAAGGAGGTCATGGGAAAACGAAACTGAGAAAAGGGGATGAACAAAGGACATCATAGGAGACATGGTGCAGCTACGTAAATAGTCTGTAAGCCACTAGGAATTCTTTGTATGCGTGTTTATATGCTGGAGAAATCGATTCTTGGCGGTTACACGCTAGATGCGCAAACTGATTTTGTCGATTTGACAAAGGACTGACGAGACTGTGTATAACCCAGGAAAATGTGCTGCGCACGTGTGTGGCAGGGTACGCTGGCTGACAGGGGCGACGATAAAGTTTCCTAATATATGATGATGCTTGTGTGTAAAGAATTATTTTCCGGAATTTCGGATGATGCATTGAATGCATGAATGTTAGAGAATTCTTTACAGGGAATTTTGGGTGATGCATTGGATGTCCTTGAGAAGGAAATGTTTTGCAGGTAATTGCAGGTTGGCAATATGTAACAAAAGAATTCGATTCTCCCAGTCGGCAGAGATACGATATATTATCTCCATTATTTCAATCCCTTTTAGCATGTAATGAGTGGCTACTATTTACTCAGCTGACCCTCATTACCGAGCGATGCATTAGGTCGCTTCTTCGTTTGTCTGTATCCATTGTCTACGTTTGGTTTCGCTTTTGACCTGCAAGCGTTATGTAAACACCACAGATCTGAACGATCACACACATACCACCATGATCTCCATTACGAGATATAGTTCTCTATTCCACCAAGAGAGACAACGTTTCTCTGGTGGTAAGTAAATTCATATCCTTAGTGGAGAGGATATCTACCACCACACCACAAATTCACCCCAAATGAAAGTTGAATCTTTGAGTCGTTTTCCACCCGCTGACCGCCACGGTCATGCCCCTCCCACTGGCTGCAGCCACGCGAAATTTCAACCGCGAGTCGAGTCTCCTTGTCGCTATGTGTAAATTTTGTCATCCAAAGTCGCATGAGAAACAGTTGTAACCAAGTCGAGCCTTCTTGTCGCTTAATTAAGTAAATAACAAAAATAAACAATTAAAAGTAATTAAATACAATACTGATAATTGTTGTCTTTTGTTAATTTCCTTCGACATTTCGTTACTGGCCGTCAGTGTCGTTCCCAGATATTTAAATTCTTTAACTTTTTGAAATAGCTTGCCTCTGACGTTTATATGTGTTCCCTGAGGTCCACCCGCTCTCGCCGAAATCATGTGTTTTGTTTTGTCTTCATTTATTTCTAGGCCCACCTCTTCTGCTGCTTGCATGATGATTTCACAGTTTTTACTAACAGTTTCTAGATTATCGCCCAGAACGGCGATGTCATCCGCATATGCGAGCACTTGTGTGACCCCGTTCAAGGATGATCCGGCCATGTTGTCGTCTTGTACCTTCCTGATGACACACTCGAGCACAAGGTTAAAAAGAAAGACACGGTGATAGAGCATCTCCCTGCTTTAGTTCGTCCCGGATTTCAAATGGTTCTGAGAGGTGTTTTCTATTCTGACTCGTCCTTTGTTTTCGTTCATGCAAATTTGAATGAAGGCGGCATATTTTTTTGGGACTCCCACCTCAACTAGAATATGGTAGAGTCTCTGTCTTGCGACTGAGTCGTTGGCTTTTTTGAAGTCAACTAACAGTTGGTGAACCGTCTCTCCGTATTCTCACTTCTTTTCCAGCAGTTGTCTTATTGTGAACATTTGGTCGTTTGTTGACTGGTTCCTGCGGAATCCACATTGGTAGTCTCCCAGTATCTCTTCTGCGTACGGTGTGATTCTCGCTAGAATGACATTTGTTAATATTTTGTATGCGGTTGGGAGCAATGATATTCCTCTGTAGTTTTCGCAGTCAGATCTGTCGCATTTTTTGAAAATGGGCATTCCGGCAATGCTAGTTGGCACACAGTCAGTAAACTGCTGAAATCCAGACTGCTATCACGTAACGTAAAACTCCGTGTCTATAGAACCATAATCATGCCGATTGTTCTATATGGATGCGAAACATGGGCTCTCACAAAACGGGAAGAAAACAAATTCCGCGCATTCGAGAATAAAGTACTAAGGGGTATCTTTGGTGGTAAATATGACGAGAGGCAGGACAATGGAGGAAACTCCACAACCACGAATTGGAAGAGCTATATCGCAAACCTACAATAGTGAGAGTAATCAAGTCGCGAAGATTAAGATGGGCCGGACACGTGGCGCGAATGGGCAACGATAGGACCGTGCATAGAATTCTTGACGGTAGACCAACGGGAAAGAGACCGGCCGGGCGCCCGCGACGGAGATGGGAGGACAATGTTTGACCTAGAGGAGGTCGGATCGAATGGTCAAGCGTGGAAGGAGAGCGTACAGGACAGGGAACGATGGCGGAGTCGAGTCGGTGAGGTCATGAACCACCGGTTGTCTACAGGCCAATAAATAATAATAATAATAATAAGTGATAATTGTTGGAAAGGACAAACAATATCCATTAAATAAATTAGAGATTATACACTACAATAGACCAAACTGTGTTTTACTTTCTTCCTCCTGTTGAAGGAATTGTGTTGTGGAGATTTATTTGTTCGTTTTCCTGGTGAACCGATGTCTTTTGGAGAGCAATTTTCGACGGGACAGTTTTTTGGAAATTATAGTGACAGACGATGGGGATGGAAGTGAACCGAGTTTGGTTTTGTTTGGCACAATACTTCCTCCCCACACTACTTTTAATAGTTTTTTTTTGTTGACGACCGACCATCGATTTAGTTCTTTCACCGACTTTTTGGATACGCCACCACGCAATACCCTAGTTTGTTGATGAGAGTATCTTGAGTTCCTCGCAGTCACTCGAACATCTTCGATCAATTTCTTCGAACCACATTATTGGTTTTCCAATATATATATATACTAGTTGACCCGGCAAACTTCGTTTTGCCATATACATTATTTCTAGGTATTGTTTAGGTAGAAAAAACTGACTAACTTATTGAAAGTGTATGAGGATTCGGTATATGAGTGGAAAAGGCATGGAGCACTGTCGATGATAACGGAATATAAAAAAAAACAAACCACTAAACATTTATTTTTTAAATTTATTAAATGTATGTACATATCACTAATTATGACAATATTACTAAAAAACAATATCAGTCTCTTAATGCAACAGAGTGTACAATATTTTTTGTTTTCCCATCTTTAGCTAACAAATTCCGAGTTCAACAAGCGATTTGAAATCCTGCACAGTCTCTTGTCTTTAAAAATAAATTCACACTGTTGGCACATGTATCGTCGAAGCCAAGGAAATATCAATTCTGGGTCGTCGAATTAATTCAAATGTTAAACGAATGATAACATAATTAAAGCTCGAAAAAAATCGACCAACTGTATGGGGCTTTCTTAAGAGATTCTTTTTAAATATCCCTTTCTTAGGGATAGAGTGCTAGATCAACACCCTGAGATGGTTGGAGATAACTATTGGTGTTATTTTTGAGCAGTCGCAAATTGTTGCGCTCTGGAAACACACTTATCGAAAGGAATGTCTAAGAAGTATTTCTCTTCATCCAATCCCATAATTGATCAATTGCTTTTAAATCAGTGCTGCATGTGGTCGAAAGTATGCAAAAATGAGTACTGAGAATCATTGCGAATTTAAGCCAAAGCCTTTCAATTCCGCCGTTACAACATAGTCACAACGCATTTTGTCTATTTCTTTTTTATAGATATTACCACGCTAGTCAACCGACCTTGGTGAACACATTCCACCTTTGCAAATATTTTCTTATGTTATACCCCGTCAACCGGAAAACCCGTTTTAATTCATGTCAAGAAATCACTTCAGCCGTAGGGATAAGCACACGCAGTTGTTCTTTAGCCGAACCACACGAATGCGTAATGCTGTGCACCATCATGTGTTTCCTCGTTATTGTAATGTTCGAGCATTCAGGAAGAATGTGCATTGGTACTTCCTTCCCTGTTCCTTTTCTTCCGCTCACAGTTCAGCTTTGAAGTTTACCTCAAAACTCCTTCTATGCGCGTATTTATGTAAAGAAAAAAAATCCCAACTCTTCAAGTTCTATGAATAGTTCATTATCTAATTAGCCAAATAACTGATCGTCTTAAATGAAAATATAATTTGTTGGACAGTAATCCGTTTTGCATAATGAATGCCTGTCAAGTTTCATCCGAAGCGATTGAATTACAGAGCACCAACGGCCAAACATCAAGGGCTTCATCTATCCACCGTTAATATCCTTATTTTACAATAGGGGAAATTACTTTAATCGACTGTTAAAATACGAGTTTCAGTTTTCAATTGTCGTTAGAGTCCCTGAACAAATTTTAAATTGATTTTGCAATTCACCCAGCAGCTTTTAATTAACATCGCTTATCCTTCGTTCGTATCTAGGAAGTGTCCTTTTCGAGGATTTCACATTAAAATTCTGTTATGTGTACACATGTAGGATTACGAACATCCCTCTGCAATACGAAGTCATTTCATTTGCGTTGGGGTAGTTTTTCATTTACTTACATATATGGTATTATCATGTTGAGAGAGTATTAAAAACTTTTTCTTCGTCCTGTTCTTCCTTTCACTGTTTACAGTCTAGATGATACTAGTAAGGGCAAACATGTCAGAGGTAATCAATAAATTCGGCGGTGAGAAATAATAAAACACAAGAATACTTGTGGACCCCTTTTCCCGCGAAGTCTTGTCAGTTTAGACGACAACGTTCATTAATTTGTGGATCAGTGGAACCGACGCTAGTTCTGAAATGAACAGTTTCCATATTCGTTTGTAAGTTTTTCCTTTTCATATATAGCTGTATAGTATTAAACATGGAAAAGGTCAATGTCCTCGGAAGCACTGAAACAACAGAAGTGTATTCCGACATTTACAAATTAAAATGGGAATTTAGCGATTGTTCTCCAAAAACAACTCAAAAAGGATGAGGACGTTCTCTGATTAATTTTAATCAATATTTTCATAGTCCCGAGTTGACGGCAGACTCCTACAAGTTCAAAGACACTAGTAAAATCTGCTTCCTGGTGGAGCATTTCAAATTCGTTTTATTCTCCCTACGCGAAGAGTGTTAATCGGTGGATTTCCTTTTCACAGGATATCCTCTCGAAACAATGGATTGAATTGCTATTTTACATAACTGCCGTTAGTTAACGAAATACTCGAGGGTTTTGTATTTCTTTTGTTTTGCTGTTCTGTTCGCTAATGATAGAGAAATCTAAATAACTTTCGAGAACGAAAAACTTTTCGCTCCTGGAAAGTAAAATTAATTGTCTAACCGGATTCAAAAAGGGATATTTGCGCACAGTAAAGGCTATCACTTAACGCTGTGGTGGTCGCAGCAGTCAGTCTACCCTGTCCGCTGTGTACACTGCTGTAGTTTGCTTCAGATCCTAGTTTGAATTTTTATTTGATTTACGAATGACTGCCAGTTTAGGAGTTTCCAGAGTAAATTCGAAGTTTTACATTTTATTAGATTTGAATAGCAGGACACTATAATGGAGCGGGATAGCTTTTGGTCTATTGTTGATGGAAAATGAATTTTAATACTTTTAGTTTTCAGATACTTTGGGTGGACCTTGTTTTGAATTCACCGTATTAAAAGGTGCTAAGGCTGGTAATTTATTCGAGAAAATTGTAAAATTTAGTGGTCAAGAAACGAGTGGATGAACATTATTTTGGACATCATATAAATTTTCTGACTTAAAAAAGGCAAATCTTGTTCGGGCGATTAGAAGTATTTTTTCATACATCACCGTGTTGTTATAAATGGGATTTTGTTTATCACTCACAACCCAATATATTGTTTCGCTAAATACAGTGCGTCAAGTTTCTATACTACGAGGGCAGTTTAAGTCAGAGACTTTTTGAATAAAAGATATTTTTTTTCGGCAAATAAGCATTTTATTTCTCAAGATAGTCTCCTTTTAGCTCGATACATCTTATCATCGTCATCATCATCGGCACTACAACCGGATCCGGCCTTGGCCTTATTTAGCAAGTCTCGAGACTTGTTAAATTTTCCATAATAATTTATTTTTACGGGCAAGGTTATTGGCCTTGCGCTAAAGCTCGATACATATAGTCCGGCTTTTTTCCAATTTTTTGATTCCTTCAAATAATACGTTTCCTCAAGGCGTTAGTTTCTGTGATGGCCTCTTTATTCGACGCAAATCACTTATCGTCCAGCCATTTCTTAAGGTTTGGAAAAACGAAATAGTCGCAGGGGGCTGAATCTGGAGAATATGCTGGATGGGGTAGCAGGTCAATTTATGGATTTTTGCCATATACATCGACACCTCTGTGGCGTTTCCTATTAACGCCACTGCTTGCATTTTCCAGGTACGACACAAAGACGGCTACCTAAAACACGTAAACTCTGGAAAGCATTTACTCACCTTACAGTTATCTGCTTAAAATGTTTCCTAACCACCTAAGCCATATTTTCGCTAATTCAATAGCATTAGCACCAAGAGAGATTTTCCCCAAGGGCATGATTGCATGAAACGCATCATGTGCCTAAAAAGCAATTCGGTCGTAACACCAAACAACCGATATAAGCTCAAATCATATCGGCGCCCATATCCCTTGTCGAATCCTACAGCACACAAGCAGGAGATATTCTTGCTTTACTTCCTTGCTACGACCATATCGGTCGCTAAACCAATCGACAAGCAAATGCATTGGCACCTATAAGCATGTCCCTGAAATTCAATTCGGTTACGACACTACGTAACCACCAAAAATCCCGGAACTTGTCCATGCACACAAATAAGAAAGAATTTTTCCACACACGTGCATGGCAAGTCACATCAGCAGACCCATCGGTCGATCGTTCGACCTGCAATAGCATGCCTCACCACTAGCCGCAGAAGTAAATTGAATTCTCCCTAATGTAAATACACACACGAGTGTTCGACCATTTCGAGACGCCACCGACTTGTGCATGATCAGCATAAATGCTGTACGCAGTTGCTGATCGTATAAACACCCCAAATATCTTCTTAGGATGGTTTGCACCAGCTGCAACCACTTTTATTGATTTTCCCCTAGATTGAATTTGTGTATCCACGGTTCGCATGCTCATGGACACACAGCATGAGCGTGCGAAGTAATCACATCTGTGTGCGTGCACATCCTCACCCTGATCAATGTATGGAAGATCATCCCCTTTTGGTCACCGAAACGATGGATGAAATTTGGTATTCCGTCGTTTCGAAAGCATTCTTTAGTCATTCAACAGATTCCGTGGAGGCATGTCGTGCCCACCACCTAAAACATGAACGGTAGTTAAAACGAGCCTGAGCCAAACCACTGGAATGGGAACTGTGTTTTCTTTTAATTAACCTAATTTAAACAGATTAAACCAAAATAATTCCATGTACCGACAGTTAAATATAGTGCACCGTGCGTATAATAAGTCTCACTGAACAGTGGAATACAATTACAGTGTGGTAAACGAATAGATATTGTATTAGGTTTAACGCGAATTGTATTTTTATGTTTGAATAAATGAATTAAGAAAATGTTGAAGAGGTGATGTTTTTATTAATTATCCCAAGGGGGACTCTAGAGACAATAAAAGACTTCCCCACCATGGTGCCGATTGAGTAAGTTTTTCCGGTGGAGCAGTCAGTGAACTTAATGGGGATATGAGTAGAACCGGTGCCAAGGACGGCACACATACATCTTACCCCCATACCTCCTTTCCTTATCCACGCCCTCTCCATCCGCTCCAACTGTGCTCTGTCATTTAAGGGTACTTCAAAATCCCCCTCTGTACGCGCGTTAGTGTAAAAAAAAAAATCCCACTTACACGTGTGCACCCGTGCATTGTCCTGATGGAACAGCAGTTTTTTCTTCGACAAATGCGGTCGTTTCTGCTTCGCTGGTGATCGGTTTACCCTTTTCAAGGTAATCGATGTGAATAACACCGCGTGCATCCTAAAGATGTGCTGGCATGATTGTTAGCCGACAGACCCACCTTGGCCTTCTTTGATGCACGTTCATCCGAAGAAACCTACTGTCTTGATTGTTCCTTGGTCTCGGGTGTGTTGTGATGCATCCAGGTTACGTCCATGGTGACGAAACGGTGCAATAACTCGATGGGATTACGACTGAACAACGCCAGACAGTCTTTTGAAGTGCTTACACGGTTGCGCTTATGGTCGAGTATGAGCAATCGCGGCACATTTCACTGGAGATGAATTTTAGACACATACGTCCATCCTTTTTGGAGTCGAAGGACACTAGGTCATCTGCTCCCCCTAATGTGCATGTATAGTATATCCCCATGCTCAATCCTTTCTATTTTCTTAACGGCAATGTGCAGAGCTATTAAGGGGTATTAGAAAATACCTTGTGAATGCATACATTTAAAAAAACAGCTTTATAATATAACATTATATAAGCATGGTCCGCAACAAATGATATTCTATTGGGCTTAATGCAACAGATGCGTTGTGACGAGTAAAGCAATAGATAAATCCTGTCCCGCACCGAGGTGGAATATCCGGGTAAAATGTTCCCCGGGAAACAACGGGAATAAATATTAGCAGAAAGTGTTTTTAGTCGGTAAAAATCCGCCATTATTTGGATCACTTCAGATGTATCTTCTGAAAATATCCACCTTCCTAATATATACCCAAAGTGGCGCTGGACATGCCCGATACAATGGAAGAACATACGAGTTCTCGATGCAACATCCTGTCAGCGTAAGCAAGTTCTTCAAGTTGCTGAACGCCGAGACGCCCCATCGCGAGAAGCACATGGTAAACAAGAACATCGACTTGAAAGGGTGTTTGATTTCCAAGAAGTTTTGGCAGATGATGTATTGGGCTGGGACGAGATCCACGAGGTGCTTTGCGAAATCAACTTGATACCGAAGTAGCGCCAGCGAGCTATGCAGACTCGTGCGAGACCTCTTAAGATACAATGGATTATTTATTACCATTAATTGTATTCTATGAATACGTGGGTGTTGGATGGGGGCCTATAGCGCATGCGACGGTAGTGAAGAACGTGTGATTCAAACTGACGCTATGACAGTTAGAATCACAAAAAATTGAACCAATGCTTAACACATCAGGCTACTGGCCGCGTGTACGAATTCGATTTCAAAACTCAAGTACACTCAACTGATGTGGGATTGTTATGTTATCGCTATGGTATACGGCTCTGATGTATTTTTCTTATTCGATTTTCGTTCGGTGTTCTTCACTATTTGCCTGTGTACTGTGTGTGTATCTGTTTGAAACGCCACAGGCCCATGTGAAGTAACAATTGTTGATGAACTTGAGGTACCAATTGTTGATGTAGCGAGCAGCGTCTTGTTTAATTCCGATGTGACGTCCGCTTTCCCTTTTCGGTATTGTGGACTGTACAACGATTCCAGTGATGGTCTTACACATTTCTTGCACGTTGGTGTCTTAGAAGTTGCAATTTTGTGTTGGTAGTGAAGGCATCTAAAGCACGATCTTGCTATCTTGCCCAGCACCCCTTTTTTCTTGGACAGCAGCTTGCTTGAATCCCGGGCATGCGAAAATCGAATGTCTCTCATGACATAGTGAACCTTCCGTTACCTTCGTTCTGAGGTTCTGAGGTTCTTCGATTTCTCGGACGGCATGCACCACTCTCCGTATTGAACCGCGTTTCCCTTTGGGGGCAGCGTGTTGTTTGTAGTTTAATCCCGCTTCGCAGGATGCTTCTGATGCGGCAAAGTTTCCACACATATTTACTTCTATTATTTATCAGGTCGTTGGAAACCATAAGTTGTGGTTGTTTGCCTCATTTACGACTATGATGATGCATGAACCATCTATATATCATGGCCGACGGCAACTAGCTGATCATTTCCTTCACTGTTTCGGGTGAGTTCAAGTACTGCGTCTTTCTTAATGGCCTGATAGTGGCGATTGAGTTCCTCGCATAGCTAGCGAATGTGCATACATCCATCGGGTCGTCCGCGAATCGCGGCAGATTATTGAGTTTTGTCAATTCTACCAATGTCAATACTGCCGGCCTTCCAAATCATACATCTAGTGTTTTCATCACTTAGTATAGTATACTTCTTATGGGTTCTCTTGCACTCCCCTGGAGTGATCGTCGCAAATGCGTCATGTTCTGTGCGTTAATGAAGGTGGACACCGTATCACCAACCCCCTCCCGGAATGCCAGTCATTCTTCACTGACACCGTTGAGGAAGGGAACTCGATCAGGCGTCTTGAAGTAGATCGCTTTGACTTTTGGGAGAGCACTACCCCCATTTGGGCTAACTCTTGGATGCCACTGCCCCTTTTGTGATGTGGCATGTCCTCCTTCTCAATCGACTTTGACCCATTGATTCAAGATTCGATTAAATCATGTTGACATTCATGTTCCTCGACTTCGTCCTCTATTCCTGAGTCCGTTTCTAATAATTCTTGTCTGCTAACTATCAATTTCGCCCTGAACTCGACCCTTCTTGATAATCCGGCTGACCGAGCTTCCATTTTCTTGGATCCTTTCCTAAACTCGGAAGGGGAAGAATATGCATGAACAATACGGGTTGTTTGGTACGGATAAATAGTTGCTCCTCGTTATACATCGACACGGGTGGCGTGCGAATCCCCGTCTTCCGGAGTTCATGGTGAAAGGAATGGTGTAATCAACTACTGTAAGCGTAAGTGGCTGGTATGGAGCGATCTACCGTGAGCTAAGTAGATGATGCTCCTTCAAGCTCGTTCCATGCAGGTGGCTGGTACGAAGCGATCTACCGTGAGCCTGTGGGGGTAAGAGTATGATGCCAACGTATGGCACAGGATTCACTGTAATCCCCCAACGATGATCCGCAGAAAGAAATGAAAAAAACACGTTTTTTTATTTATTTAATTTTATTTCTGGTGAATGGCACAATATCGATTGAACTTAATTACACAGCTAAAAATTGGTCTTAATTGTATTTGCCAACATGAATCACAGCCTCACTGGATTAATCAGAATATCTATGATTTACTATTTCACTTCTGTCAAGCAGGGAATGCAGTACGCGACGGGAACGCCAGACTGTTCAGCTGGTCGGACGTACGCAAATCGCGAATATAGGTGAGCCGTCAAAACAGGCTTCGGGAACGAAAAAAAAAAAACGTTACCTGTACACCAACTCTACCGAACGACTCCTTGAGCTTTTTGTTACGTGAACTAAACGAACTATCTCATCCGCAGATACAACCAGGTTCAGATACAAATAGCGACTGCTGCGGCAGCGTGACTACACACGATGGTGATTGAATAGTGACTGGTGTGAATTAGGGTTGAAATTCATATTTCTTTCTACACACGGGACAACCAAAAGAGACCACGCCTCTGCTCTCTCAACCTCACGCCCGTCAAAGTATGAGTAACTTTTGTTAATAGGGTAATTGACGGACACGAAGAATGAGAGAACAGAAAACATGATATGCTGTGATCTCGGGGTAGCTTTGGTTGTGTGTGTTGGTATCAGATGCAGCTACTGACACGACCTACTGACCCAGTGGTACGGCTATGGTGTAGTTAAAGCGCATTGAACCGTGGAAAGAAATACGAATGAGAGGGAACCCTAGCGGATGTTACTCCCCTGCAAAGAGAGATCATTGATCCCAAGGGAATGGGTGATCTGAGGGAAAGTCGATAGGACGCCTCTGATGTTTGGGAAATAATTCGCGTGAGAACCAGACTCTAAGACGCTGAAATTACCCCAGCTATTTTGCTATGATGCAACAGCGTCGTTCTTTTAGACTTGTTGTTGCTAACCGACATTATGAGATTTCCGATGGGAAACTCATGGTTAGCAAGAATGGAGTTGCCGTATGACATTTATGTAGTTAAACTCAATTATGCATTATCTGCAAAGGATGATGAGTTTAGCTATACGTCCGTTTGAAATGTTTTACAGGGGAATACATATAATGAACGCGCTGAAAGCGGTCGAAATTAGGTGGAAATGTTGGTTGGAATTGTGGGTTGTTTCTCATGTAGAATAGAGAAACCCCCCACAAGCCGACTATATGATGCTTGCTTCAAGCGATTTTGTGACTCTCCTTTTTTTTAGTTTAGAGAATTAATAGTGGGCGAGAACGTATCGAAAAAGAAAGTCATGATCGACGCCCAAGGACAAGCCGTACAGATGACAACATCCGTGTCGTTCGAGAGCTTATTAAAATTACCGTTTATATTTAATTCACACTCGTATGTTTATTACACAAACATTAATATGACCATTCTCTTTTAAACCAGTTCTCGAGTGGAACTGAACTGAACTTAATTTAATTTGATTAATTTGCCTTAAATTAGAACTCACTTAATGTATTCTTCACTAAAATGCCAAGGTACGAACTATACTGAATTACAACAATGGATGAAATGATCTCGTCGATGATAAAAGTGGAACTTAAGTGTTGTCGATGACAAAGGAGGAGCTAAAGTTGCCATGCAACCACTTCTCCTTTTATAGGTTCATAAGTTTGGCTTCTGTCATCTTCCAAAAATTTACAACAATTCAACACACTGCAACTGTGGCGTCGTGTAAGAACTTAACACACTGCGGCTTGTGACATCTTTCAGCACGTTTAAAGAATTCAACACACTGTGACTGTTGCGTTGTCTAATAATTCAAAATGTTTCGGCTTGTGGTATTCACCAGGAATTGATATGGTGTGGTTTATCGTATCTTCCAGGAATTCCAGTTGTTGGTGGTGTCTTTCGGGAAATTGAATGCTGCATCGATAACAGTTGCAACGACCTTCGAGACTTCAAAGCTACGAGCTTTTTTTTTTTTTTTTTTGTTTACCAAACCTACCACGGGCCGGACACATTATCAAGAGTTTGTTGGAAAATAAGCGAGCGGAGTTTGTTACACGCAACGCCTACCCTCCCCTAATACTCACCCGTTTTTGGGGGCCACCCCCCACCATTAACAGGATTCACCTTCATGTGAAGCACCATATGTTGATTAATGCAAATCAATATATCCAACCCAATGAGTACCTGTAAAAGTGCATTAGCTACAAAATGCATATACGGGCAAATCATGGAATCCAGATACCACATCTGGGAAAAATCCATGACGGCACATATTTTCTTTGTGCTGCTCAAAACAGAGAATAATTCTATGGTAACGAAGCAATAAAGTATACAAAATATCTTTGCCATCGTTGACCATAAATGAACACTTGTGTAAATACAAGATTCTAAATTGTATACACGCATCCACACAATCAGATCTCGCAGATCATAAACATTTTCAATGTTTATTATTTTCAAGAAATTTACTGCAAAGCATACCTCATGGGTATCAAAAAGGATCTATTGTGAGTAAACAATGGATGGATGTATATTTCGGTCTACACGACCGAAAGAGAGATAAGGGTGTCGATGTATGAACGTCGTCCGGTTTGGACATTCATAAATTAAGAAAGTCTGAAAGCAACCATCGTCCACATCGGACATAAAAATATAAAGACTCGAATACCAATCGTTGTCCTGGACGGACGTAAATATAAAGCCGATCGCGTTTCAAAAGTCGCGGCGAGTAACTCTTTGCGCTTACCGTACGACTTCCTCGAGTGCCTTTCGCGGAAAATATTATATGTAAAAACATCGGGCTCAAAAAAGTGAACAATAATTCGAATCTTTTGGATACGCTTGCTAAATCCAATTCAGTGTCAGTGTTGTGTTCTCGCAGAATCCCAACATAAATTAATAAATGGATTCAATCCCAAAAACTGCGTTTGACTGTGTTCGCTGTGAATATAATTCGGTGTACCCAATTTAAAAGGGTTAAGAACAGATTTCTGTAGATCAATAAAGTGTCAGTTAAATTAAGACTAGTTTTCTTTGTTTGACAACGTGTGTTTTTATTCTCTGTGTGTGTGTAAAAGTGCTAAGGGTGTAGCAAACTTCTTTAACAAGTGGCGCAGCCGAAGAGTTTAAGGAAGCCTGAGTTTAAGAACTCATAAGAGCTTGAAAACCCTTAACTCAAAAAGAGCTTACAGAGCTCCCAAATAAAAAAAAAGTGTTTCAAGAGAACACATAAACAAAAAACAGAAAAAGTGAAAAAAAACACACCGTGGCAATCAACGAAAAATACAATATAAATTAAAAAATAAACAATAAATAAAGTGATAAATAGTTAAAAAAGACACAAACAAACACAGACACGAAAAAAAGTGAAAAAAAGTAACTAACAAATAAAAACACAATTTAATAAGGCACACATACAACGATAAAACACATATAAAAAACAAAAAGTATCAAAGTGAGAATGAAATGTACATAAAAATATTCCACAAACAAAACATACTTATAAAGACACAAATAACGTTTGATAAACGAAAAACACATCAGACATAACAACGAGGGAACAAAATCGCAACCAGCATTCCAGGACAACAATAACATCACCCCAGCACACCAAGGACACCAGAAAACACCAACTCTAATTGGATGTCTGGAAACCAGAGCAAGAATTTAGTTCACCGTCGATCACAACGTCTTAAAAAGACTGCAGCTACCAAAAGTGCAGCATCGTCGGTAAGTCAGTTAAAAGCCTTAAAACTAAGAAAAAATAATAAAATTACAAGTAGAAACATTAATAATAATATTAAAATGGATATATCTAACAAATTAAATGTAACTAAAATAGATGTTCTGCCTGGGACAAGTCTTACCCAAACCCTGACCCAACAACCTAATTTTGAAATCCCACTTGTCGCGTCCACTCCCGTTCCCCCCTCGTTTCCTGGTAGTTCGGTGAATCTAGGAGGTATTTTGGATTTGCTGGCAAGGGCGGTGCCAATTTTTTCAGGTGTAAGAACTCCAAATGCAGCAAGCGAACTTAAGGCGTTCGTAAGTAGCTGCAGGAGAGCAATAAGTTGTTTGCCAGCTGAGGAACAACGGGTGTTTCTCCAACTGCTGCCCACACGACTGGTTGGTGATGCCTATGAGTTGGTCACCGCTAAGTCAGTAGAGTCTATTGAAGAATTGGAGAAACTCTTCGAAAGCTCACAACAGCCACAACAGTCGTTCGAGGACTTGCTGAACCAACTACGAGGAACACGACAGGCTCCTGGTGAGGAAATGAATGGTTTCGTCTCAAGATTAAGGCAAACCATGGCGCAGTGCCAAAATGCAGCAAATAAAACGTACGGCCTGGTGAACGGCGCTACGTTCAAGCTGCAGGTAGACTTAGCAGCGAAATCCGCTCTGAAAGGTGGTACTGCAGATCCTTTTCTGAGGCAATTCATGGTGTTGGTCGGTGATGACACATTTGACGGTTTGGCCCAGAAATTAATCCAGATGGAGAAGTCACAACAGGAAATGATACGGTTGTATAACTCCACCCAAAGAAGACCCCCAGTCCCCAACCAATCTGAAAATATGGCCCAATTAAACTACCCACGACTCGATCACTATCCTCATGTACAATATAGCGCATATCCTCAGGAGACAAATAATATTCATTATTTAAGTTCTCCCCACGCCCCTGTGCAATTTGCTCCACAGCCACAGGAAAAGTACATCGGATCTTACGATTTGCCTGCCCCTGTGCGACAAGCTACATATCAACAGGCGGTGTCAAACAGTGTACCAATAAACGCTCCTTCTACCCTTGTTCCATATCCACAGGCTGTATCAAACAGTGTACCGGTCAACGCTCCTTCTGCCTCTGTTTCATACCCACAGGTGGCAGTAAATCGAACACCAGTCGATTCTCCACTTGCCACTGGATGGAATTCGATAAACCCACAGGCGGTTACACAAAACTTATCGGCTCCAGCTGCATACCCTGGGGAAAGTCAGGCAATACCAGCTCAGTTCAGCGGCACCCGCTCTCCCTTTCCACAGGATGCACGCATAACTTGCAGTTTCTGCAAGAAAAAGGGACACGTTTATGAGGAGTGTCTAAAACGCAGAAATACGCCTTTCTGCATGGGTTGTCGGCAATATGGACATGATATTAGGGAATGTCGTGTACCCGCAACCCAACCAACATATAGAAACTATGGGCCTCCAAAAAGCGGTCGGCCACAATCAAATCTAAGAGGACCCCAGGTACAATCACCACAGGTCCCTCAACCATCAACTTCGGCTCAGGCGCGCCCCACGCAAAACTACAAAGTTTACAGCGTAGGACACAGCTGTGAATTCTGTGGCAGACGAGGCCATAAGTGGACAGAATGCCGCCACAAATTAAATTGGGAACAGGCAGGTCATTCGACTTCCGCCTCCAACAATATTCGGGAATCAAATCCAAAAAATAATCAACGTCGGTCAAATCCACAAAAGCGCACAGTCACATTGACTGTCAACGTGGATCCGGACTTGGTGTCGGAGGAAGAAGAACAGGTAAGGCATCAGAATTCTAACCGAGACACTTCAAGGAATCGGTCTCAACGACGACGCCGTCGAATAAGGGCAACGCAAAACTCCCACCCACCCGAGCCCAGCAATACGCGCTCAAATACCAACCCGCCCTCCCAAAGCTGGAGAAAGCCCTGTGAATTTTGCAATAGGCGAAATCACACGGTGGCAGAATGCCGACAAAAACAAAGATGGGAGAATAGTTCGGGAAACTCAGTACGGTCGGGTTCAAATACCCCAACCCGACCGAATTAAAATCACATAACACTAACTGTTCTCAGGCGCCACTAACCCGTAGTCCAACTTCCTTTGGATATAGGGCGACGCAAAGAAATAAAATTAGTAGTAGATACTGGCGCCGAGATCAGTATAATCAAACAGAAAGCACTCCACTCCAATTGCCAAATAGATAGCCAAGACTCATGCACTCTGCAGACGCCCTTTGGTTCAGGGAAAAGTAGAGGCAGCTGTTTAGGGCATTTCGAGTTGGCACAGAGCGTGCCATGCTCATTCCAAGTGGTACACTCTCTGCCTGGGCTCAAAGAAGATGGTTTCTTGGGCAACGATTTTTTGTCCAGGAATTGCAAAGTGGATGGACCGGGACAGTGTTTGGAATTCCCTCGCATGAGTACCAACTCCGAACACTTTACCATCCCCTTCGCAAGGAATCGAGGAAAAACAGGACGAACACGGGCAGCCGATGAGAAAAGGACTATTGACGAAATGGGACCCAAAAAGGTACAACCCATAGTTGGTAGCTCTTCCAAAGCCTTTTCTAAGAAAAGTGCTGGCTGCAAAACTGCATCGCTCCCAATATCCCCGATCCCAAAAGCAGAGCCTCACACTTCTATAGAAATAATCAGAGAAAATAGGACTACAGATCCAGCAGCTCCAAACTCTGAAACAGTGGAAGTTATTCTGAGTGAACCGGTTGAAATACCAGGACGTTCACAAAAGGTAATTGTGTTACCAATAGAAATCCGAGAGGAAGTGATCTGTTTGCCCAAAGAAATGCAATCAGGAATATACCTATCGAATTGCATATTAAACAATGCTTCGAGGCCAAAGATTGCAGCACTCAATATAACAGACACTGCCAAATTAATTCACCGGATAAAAGTAGAGTTACTGCCCACCAGGGAATACTCATTAATTCCCCTGGATATTCGAGATAACGAAAGCCTCCGGATGCGAGTATGTACGTCAGCAGATAAAACCGAGTTAACCCCTTCGGAGGTGGCAACCCTCCAACACATAAAATACTTGTACTCGGAAAATGAATCGTCAGGTGAAACCACAATTGATACACGGTTGGAGAAACTATATGAGGAACTTAATTTAGGGAAAAATCTAAGTTCTGAGGAGCACCAATCCATTGTGAGTTTATGCCAGGAATATCACGACATATTTCATCTGAAAGGCGATTACCTGACGTACACCAATGCAATAATGCATGAAATCCCTTTGGTACAGGACCAAGCACCAATAAACCAAAGGATGTACAGACTACAACTAGATTAGAGAACAAAAGCAAATATTGATCATCGACAATCACTTTATTGATTTTCAAAATATTCCCTATGAAAATCTATACACTTTTGCATGCGTTTGAACCAATTGTCGAAGCACTTTTGCCACTCTGATTGAGGTATCTCCAACACATGCATTCTGAATGCAGCAACCGCTTCTTCAGGTGTCGAAAAACGTTGACGTCTCAGTTTGTTTTTTACGTACGGGAATGAAAAGAAGTCATTCGGTGCCAAGTCAGGACTATACGGCGGATGACCCATCAAATCGATGTTTTGGGTGCTCAAAAATGCAGTTGTCGCAGCCGATGTGTGAGAGCTCGCATTGTCGTGGTGAAGAGTGATCCGTCTTCGGCGGTTGGTTTTCCTGATTTCTTGGAAGACAACTGGCAAACAAATGGTTGTGTACCACTCAGAATTGACTGTTCTGCGTTGTTCTAGTGGTACGGTTGCGACATGTCCAGTTTTTCCGAAAAAACAGGCGACCATTGCTTGGAAGTGCTTCGTGCGCGAACAACTTTTGTTGGATTTGGCTCATCTTGAAACACCCAGACAGTCGACTGCTGTTTACTTTCGGGCTCATACGCGTAAATCCACGATTCATCACCAGTCACGATGTCATAGACGTGTTTCGAAGCACCGCGACCGTATTTTTTGAGCATTTCTTTCGACCAATTGAGGCTTTTTTTGTGCGATTGACAAATTGTGTGGGATCCAACGCGAACAAATTTTTTTGATAGTCAAATGTTTATGCAATATTGAATGTATGCTGGTCCCACTAACGCCTAAGGTTGTCTCAATCTCACGATAGGTCACATGACGATCTTCCAATATCAGTTCGCGCACAGCATCAATGGTTTTCGGAACAACAACTGATTTTGGACGACCTTCACGAAATTCATCTTGGAGTGAACTACGACCACGATTGAATTCACCATACCATTGATAAACACTGGCCCTTGATGGAGCTTCATCGCCAAAAATTGAATTAAGTTCATCCATGCACTGTTGCTGAGTTAATCCACGCCGAAAGTTGTAAAAAATAATCGCACTAAAAAATGTTGTCGATTTAATTCCATTTTTGGGCCGAGATGAATCTTTTAAGTTACTGTAAACAACACAAATAGCGCTCGTATGTCAAAACGTTCTGAGTGCGTATAACCTCAAAAATGTCCAACTTTACGACAGAACTGTCAATTGCCGGATTGCAACACTAGGGTTGCCAAATCCCGAAACATAAGAGGCAACCCTCGTATTAAAAGTTAGCTTCTGATGTACGGATGAAGACACACGATCATTATTTGGCCGAAGCTAATGTATGTGGACTGCTCTGTCAAACAGTCATTCAAGGCAAATGCATATCGACATTTACTTTGTAACAGGTAAACTCCGTCCAGCTCCGCGATGGAATATCTAAAAGGAAATTCCGCGGGGATCAACGGGAATATGAGCCTGGCGGGAGGTGGTTTTAGCCGGTAAAAACCCGGCCTCTCTCTCTGGATTGGTCAAGAGGTATCTTTTGAAGATTTCCCCCCTCCTACCGAAATCAAAAAAAAAAAAAAAAAAAATTACTTTATATATTGTTTCTCTTTTCTTCTGTTCGCACCATGTTTTCACATTTAAAGGTATCTCAAAATCTCAACTTGTGCGGGTTCCGTGTAAAAAAGATCCATTTTTTATAGATATGATTGTGGTCGTAACTAAACTGCAGAATCATTCTTCAGCCGAACCACACAAATCACACGATTGCTTCCCACTACAATCTTCGGGCATTTATGACGAGCATCGACACCGTCCGTCCCTATCTTTACCCTCTTTCTTTGTCAGAACTGTACATTAATATTCGGAATAATTTTTGTAAAAAAAAAACACACCCACGTTTAAGGGCCATAATGGTAATGAGTTTACAGAAACGACCAATGAAAATCGATGTGAATCCACACGCTAGTCCGCCAATAATATGATTAGAAAAATGCGGAACTTCTCTTCTTTGCTTCATCCTTCCTATTTTTTCCGCCCACAATATATGCTAGCATCCCTTTAGACACGAGTTTCGCTTGAAAAACGGAAAAACGGGGTACAGCTCCTCGATTCGGATAGGTAGGTAAGTAACTAATTGACTAAATGCAGACATTAGTTGTGGGACGTAATGAATTTAATAGGTTTGTGATTTGTAAGAACACATACTTATAAATTTATATAACACGTGTGTCCCTTTTCTGCTCTCCACATGTACACTATTTTAAAGCAGTATGCGATGATGTTTCAGGGTTTCGAAAACTTCTCTCTTGTGCATAAATTATAAAGATACAAACATATAGAGACTTTTAAAGCCCCCTTCCAAATCCCATAAGCCATTTCTTACAAACCAATATAATACGGTCAAAGTTTGGTGGAAAAGTTTTGAATTTCAAATACAGTAGATTGCGTCTTAAATTCGATTTGATTTCTATCGATCGATATTCAAGATTGCTACGTCGAACACGTAGCAGGACATTAACCCGGGAGTAAAACTTTCATTTTAACCTTTCCTAGTCGCGTCCTTACCTCCACCCAACAAATAAACCCTAACATTTTACTGCAGACACGCCCTGGAACTTTCCAAAAACTCCCCATTCATTCGATTATGTTTTTTTGTTTTTTTTTTTAGTTTCACTTTTTGTTGTTTTTATATGTTTTTTTTTGTCTGTGCTAGATTCGATAGAACTGAAACAGAAAAGTTAACAGCAGGAAGTTGAAGTGGAAAACTTTTAAAATCCCTTTGTTGTCTGTCTTCAGTTGTACTAACAAAGAATACGAAGGGTGTAACTAGTCCGGGAAAAACGCTCAATCTAATATCCTCTGTCTTTAACATTTGAACACTCGTAGGTTACAAGGACTTCCGATGTACTTTACTGCCGTGAGGGGACATGATTAAACAGAGCGATAAGAGTTTCCATCATGTCACCTTCGCAGTCCACAATGAATGGTGTCACTTCTCAGAGAGACATTAATACACCTAGTGTAATCTAATATTGATTCAATCGTCGAGAACTTACTCAAGCACTTGCAGGTAGATTCAAAATGTCCCATTAGCACAAAAACAAGTTACATGTTACAGGGAGCACGTCATGACAGACATAGTTCCCCCCACAAGACAAATCCGAGAAGGGTCACAAAAATTACTTTGAACACTTTCAACATCGTTTACTTTGCCTAGGATTTGGGTCTTCATACTTCGCTATTTTCATAAATATTTCCCTATGATAAGCTTGATAAATTATTGACATAGCTTGGATTGTATCACGTACTTGTACTTATGCGAGGTCTAGGTCTGTCCTTAAGCCGTTTAGAATGAAGAGCTGCCACTTTATTACCCCTCTACGCTATCGTAAGTAACTACACACCGAAGGACGATTTTTTACTCTTCTCCCAGCGCAGCAAAAGTATTTAATACCGGGTGTCATATACGATACCTGAATTGCTATTCCACTCTATAGTTTGAGGACATGAAATATATAATAGGGGAACCATTTATAATGGACGACCTCATCCCGAATTTGAGAGGGATCAATAGTCCTCTAGAACAATGCAAACCCCTCACGGCTTTCTACATCGACATGGACTGGAATAGGAAAGTATTCACAATTGCTATTATATGTATCTCGAGTAGGTGTAGACATGAAGCGAGTGAAATCGACACGGTCTCCAGTTGAATGAGGATTCTACATTCGTCGTCCTCGACTGGAAGGAATGTGATTTCTACCCTTTGTCTCCCAGTGTGTAAGGGCTTTGTTTTTCTATTACATTTGTAGTACCTGGAGAATATGTTGCAGAACATATGAAAGCGCCGGAAAAACAGAGATACACTAATTGGTCAATTTGTAAGGTTTCCATAGAATAGTTGAGAGGAAGGACGAACAAAAGAAAGTTACAGTTAATTATTAAAGTACAAATTTCCAAACTGTCCTGGTGTCATATGCACCATAGGTGGCCATTGTCGCATTTTTAAGGAAACTAGAAAACGTTTGCCAAACTTAAATTACATCCGCCGTTGAGTTGAACAATTCCGGAAGGAGAAACGGCCAATTCCTGTTTTGTGTTGATTATGAATTTCAAGTTGGAGGTGCAGATACAACTTTGCGTGTTCATGCAAATGGCGGATATTTCTTCAGGTGTTACCAATTATGAGGATTTTCATGGATTCATAACAAAGTGTGTTCTTCAAACTTTTTGTTATAACAATTAGTTTCATCAACCCCAAAGGGGACTTTCAAATTGGTGAATAACCACTTAATTTTTTTTAACTAATGAGAATGCTCTTCATTTTGAATCTCTTCACTGTAAGACTGGATTTTTTTGATCCCCTGTTGTTGACTCAAAATGTATGTAAATCCGTTTTCTATTATACATTGTTATAAAAAATCAAAATTTTTTAATCTGTGAAGAGATTTTAAATATCAGTTTGGGGAAAAAGAAATCAATTACAGGATGTTGTGGTAACTGTTTATTGATCACACAAATTGAGAATTGTGCTCGTTGGAAGAGGGACTGTTAATAGAGGGAGATTTACCACGGATTTTCACATGAGCTTCCAATGTTGATTCCTGACTTGGGTACAGGATTCGTTAACGCAAGTGCTGGAACTCGTTCAGGTGAAGGATAGCAAATTCTCTGCTCAAAGTAAGGATTCCATCAACATTGCCAGGGCCCTGTGAGAATCAGTGGAAAAGACCACTCCATTAACGTTGGTGACCCCGACGAATCATGCTCTCTCTCACTCTCTCTCTCTCTCTCTCTCTCTCTCTCTCTCTCTCTCTCTTTGTCTCGCGGTTGTTCAGATCCATGTAGATCGGAGAAACAATCACTGGAAAGGACACTCGCCTCTAACTCATAATTCAGCCGATAGAATAGTCCAAAAGATGTACGACACTAAGAAGGTGCTAGATGAGTTAGCGACACAACAAGAACAAAACGCGAAAAGGTGTTGGGCAACACATCGTAGCATATAGAAAATAGCCGCTAGCGGGAACGTAGGGGGAAGCCTCATCAACAGTCTACATATCTTTGAACAGTTGTGGGCAGAATTCGATGTACATCAACATGCGGGAAAGCTACCTTCAAGAATTGTTCCATCCATACTTCATGATGGACAGGTATGGAAAAACGCAGAGGGCATACGAAAAAGTCCATGAAGAGATCAAATGGGGAAATGGAGTCGGTAACATTGGAAATAGCAGAGATCAGGGTTAAGGAACAAGGACCCAATCAATCCGATGTAGTTACCAGACTGATATGAAGGCAAAAATCGGGCGTGGCCGGGCTAAGAAAGATCTGCATACAGTTCGCCAACTGCGAGGTAGATGTGACGAGAGAATTTTGTCAGGTCAAGGTGAATTACATTGAGCGGTAGGGGAATGAAATTCAAACTCTGGATGGCTGATCCCACTCAACAAGGATTTATCGCAGAATCCTATGATCTAGCAGAGGAGGCTCAGGGTTGTCTGCTTAATCTACAGAAGACGATGTCTCAACATATCTAAGAAGCCTCAAGGTCAACCAAACATAGCAGCGATCTAGGATTTAAGCTCCCTGAAATAATTCGTCTCATAGGACGCGGGTGCGCGAGGAGAAATACAAAGAGCTCAGAAGATCTGAAAAAAGACTTCACAGACAAAAGAAGAGTGCCTGGGAAGAAAACCTTGTCTGTGAAATAGATAAAAGTAGAGAGCGAGGTCCGCACCAGGCGCGGAAGTTCTACCAAACAATCTGCAGTATGACGCGGTACACACCACGCTGCACTTACTGCAAGAATAAAGAGGGTAATCGGTCACCGATCCTGAAGGCATTCTCGAGCGATGGAAGTGCACTTCAATGAATTGCTAAATGGTCAGCTCACAGACGAATTGGAGGCTCCACCAATGCAAGATCAAGATCAAATGCTGCCGCCACCAAGCATTGAGGAAACATTAAAAGCCAATAGATAGCTCAATTCAAATAAAGCCCCTGAAGCTGATGGCATACCAGTTGAGCTGATCAAACAAGGAGGGACAGCGTTACATCACGCAATTCATGAGATCGTGGTGGACGTATGGGGCAAGAGGAGATGCCGGAAGATTGGCGTCGTGGTATAATTTGCCCCATACATAAGAACGGAGATATCACACTGTGCAGCAACTATAGGGGTATAACATTGCTGAGTACCGCCCATAAGATACTCTCCACTATCTTACAAGATCGGATAGCCCCATACGCTAAAGCCACCATTGATCAATATCAGTGTGGCTTCATCCCAGGCAAATCAGCAATTGATCAGATATTCACCCTTAGGCAGGCGATGGAATCTATTTATAGACTTTAAGGCCACCTACGACAGCATAGCCAGGGTAGAACTATATAATGCCATCAGAGAGAAGTGCCTGGGAAAAAATCTTGTCTGTGAAATAGAGAAAAGTAGAGAGCGAGGTCCGCACCACGTTGCACTTACTGCAAGGATAAAGAGGGTAATCTGATCACCGATCCTGAAGGCATTCTGGAGCGATGGGAAGTGCACTTTAATGAATTGCTAACTGGTCAGCTAACAGAAGAATTGGAGGCTCCACAAATCTAAGATCAAGACCAAATGCTGCCGCCACCAAGCATTGACGAAACATTAAAAGCCATAAAACAGCTCAAATCAAATAAAGCCCCCGGAGCTGATGGCATACCAGCTGAGCGGATCAAACAAGTTGGGTCGGCGTTACATCACGCAATTCATGAGATCATGGTGCACGTATGGGTGCAAGAGGAGATGCCGGAAGATTGGCGTCGTGGTATAATTTGCCCCATACATAAGAAGGGAGATATCACACTGTGCAGCAACTATAGGGGTATGACATTGCTGAATACCGCCTATAAGATACTCTCCACTATCCTACAAGATCGGATAGCCCCATACGCTAAAGCCATAATTGGTCAATATCAGTGTGGTTTCATCCCAGGCAAATCAGCGATTGATCAGATATTCACCCTTAGGCAGGCGATGGAAGAATCTCAGGAATTTAAGATTCCATTATATCATCTATTTACAGACTTTAAGGCCGCCTACGACAGCATAGCCAGGGTAGAACTATATAATGACACGAGAAAGTTCGGCATTCCAAACAAATTGATACGACTTTGTAGGTTGACCATGACCAACATAACTAGTCAAGTAAAAATAGCGGGATTGCTGTCCAAACCAATAAACATCTTTAATGGACTCCGACAAGGGGACGGTCTGGCCTGCCTCCTCTTCAACCTGGCGTTGGAGAAAGCAATCCGTGACTCTGGCGTTACAACAAGAGGGACTACTGTCACCAGTCCAGCCAGATACTTGCCTACGCAGATGACATCGACGTCATCGGTAGAACCGAATCGGCGGTACAGGAATCCTTCACCCAGATCAAGCAGGCGGCACAAAAACAGGGACTGCACATTAATGAGGGAAAAACTAAGTACATGGTGGCAACTTCTGCGAAGAGAAGACCTAACGTTGGTCAAACTATCAGGGTAGTGGAGCATGAATTTGAAGTAGTGCAATCCTTTAACTACCTTGGGTCAATAGTATCAGCCGATAACAATATGGAAGATGAAATACGCGAACGGTTGATTAAATCCAACAAAGCCTACTACGGTCTATCAAGGTTCTTTAAATTCCGAAATTTATCCAGAATATCCAATCTACTACTGTATAAGATCATGGTCTTACCAGTACTCATGTATGGATCCGAGACCTGGCTGCTCAATAAAACGCACTCTGAACTCTTAGCCACGTTCGAGAGGAAGGTCTTAAGGAGAATTGTTGGCCCCTTATGTGACGGATTACGATTCCGGAGACGCTACACCCATGAGATGTACGCAATCTACCTTGAAGCTAATGTTGTAAAAAAAATAAAGCTCGGTAGACTCCGGTGGGCGGGACACCTAGCTCGAATAAGCGAAGAGGAGCCTGCCCGGAAAGTCCTTTGTGGCTGCATGTATGGAAGGAGACAGCGCGGCAGACCTTGTCTGCGATGGAGGAATGGCGTAGACCAGTATGCCCAGACCCTGGGAGTGCCAAACTGGATGACGTCGGCTCGAAATCGGGACCGGTGGAGAGATTTGTTAAATAAGGCCAAGACCGAAACCCGGTTGTAGTGCCGATGATGATGATGAAATATTTCCTCCGAAATCCAGGGAGGCTATATGAAAGGGGCGCAGTTCAGCGACCTGCTTACCGAACTAGCGATAATAGAAATATTTCAGACGTCGAAGGGGTGTTCTACCTGAAGGCTCGTCTCACCTGCGAAACGCCTGATCTGGCATCTGCTATCCACAGGGCCCTGGAACATCCAAACAAATAAGTATGCCACCAAACGGAAGGTTGCAAATGTGATAATTACTAGGCCATTCGTACAACCAACCACATCCAATGAGAGTGCCAACTGTATCAGGGGGTTTGTAGCTAACTGGATTTATCCATACATTATAGGAGAAATCTGTAAAACATCTCAGGTCATTACTGTCTTTGAAAAGCCTAATGGACTTCCTGGACCTGAGATTCTAATTCATAGGATCTCTCACAGGAAGGAGCTGAACATAGACAGACAAGTAGGTACTGGTCGTAGTTTTAGGCCAACCCCCGTCACTGTCGAGGATATGGAAGAATTCTGAATTCACTCGTTTAATAACCACAAAAGGGATAGGTATCTTGATGATGGACACAGGTGGCTACCTTGAGGGATCCCAGAGGAGACGAGGAAGGGGTTGGACATCATGGACATGAACCAAACGGAATAAAGTCGATGCTTTATATAGGAAGAAATCCATTTCAGCAAGCCAGGTTCGAAGCCAAGGGCGGATAATTTGAAGAGGATTAGATTGTGGGAGATTTTGTGGAATGCTTTACTGAGGTCGGTTGAGACCATGTCGAAATCGTTACTGTGCTCTAATGTTAAGAGTGTAAAGGAAATGAATTCACCAAGGTTAACCAATGATTTGCAACGACAATTAGGAGATTCGTATAGAATGCTTTCGAGAATTTTGGGTAAGTATAAATAGGTGAGGACGCAGGTGGCTACCTTGAGTGATCCCAGAGGAGACGAGGAAGGGGTTGGACATCATGGACATGAACCAAACGGAATAAAGTCTATGCTTTAGATAGGAAGAAATCCATTTCAGCAAGCCAGGTTCGAAGCCAAGGGCGGATAATTTGAAGAGGATTAGATTGTGGGAGATTTTGTGGAATGCTTTACTGAGGTCGGTTGAGACCATGTCGAAATCGTTACTGTGCTCTAATGTTAAGAGTGTAAAGGAAATGAATTCACCAAGGTTAACCAATGATTTGCAACGACAATTAGGAGATTCGTATAGAATGCTTTCGAGAATTTTGGGTAAGTATAAATAGGTGAGGACGCAGGTGGCTACCTTGAGGGGTCCAGAGGAGACGAGGAAGGGGTTGGACATCATGGACATGAACCAAACGGAATAAAGTCTATGCTTTAGATAGGAAGAAATCCATTTCAGCAAGCCAGGTTCGAAGCCAAGGGCGGATAATTTGAAGAGGATGAGATTGTGGGAGATTTTGTGGAATGCTTTACTGAGGTCGGTTGAGACCATGCCGAAATCGTTACTGTGCTCTAATGTTGAGAGTGTAAAGGAAATGAATTTACCAAGGTTAACCAATGATTTGCAACGAAAATTAGGAGATTCGTATAGAATGCTTTCGAGAATTTTGGGTAAGTATAAATAGGTGAGGACACAGGTGGCTACCTTGAGGCACCTCAGATACGGCAAGGAAGGGGTTGGATATCGTGGACCTGAATCTAACGGAATAAGCAATCTCAATAGAGCAATCGGCATGATTATGGTTCTATAAACATGGAGGTTTATACGAGTATTACGTGATAGCAGTTTACTGACTACGTTCCAACTAGCGTTGCCGAAATACATCATCATCATCGGCACTACAACCGGGAACCGGTCTTGGCCTTATTTAGCAAGTCCTGAGGCTTGTTAAATTTTAAAGTTGCCGAAATACAGTCTTTTGTAAATTTCCTTCGACATTTGTACTAAGCGAAGTAAGAGAGGGTTCTGCCCTCACTTCATTCATTCATTCCCAACCAAGGTCCCAGAGTTTCTACAGTGTGTCTTTATATAATCGTATGCGGCCTTCCATTGACCTGATGGAATACAACATCTTTCTTGTTGACCAATTCTGCCCCCTTCTGGCCAATCGCTAGTTTTAAATAGTCCTATTGTTGACAGTAATTGTTTGAATCTAGATTTTGGCCATATAAAAGAAGCTTATAGCAGGCGATCCCTTCCCAATCCCCCAACTGTTGGACGAAATTAGGATGTGACGGTATCAGAACCATAAACACCATCAATCTTTCAAGCCGCCGGGCTTGCATTTTCGTCTTTGTCAAAGCAAAAGTGTATCGAATTTACTCTTCGTTAACTTCCATACTTTACACCCTATAATTCATAACTGAATCGAGTATTCTAAAAAGATTTTTGTTCTGCACGGAATGTTACTTTTCCAACGAGCACAACTCTGAATTTCTTTAATCAGTACTCTACGAGATATATATCAGTACAGCCATCTAGGAAAAAATAATGGTTTTCTTTTACCCAAAAGCAATGTCACGATGAAATGTATTTTACTCGGAAATTTATTTGTTGCGTTAAAGGATGTTAGGAATGTTATTGGAGTGTCCAAAGTTTTAGACAGCGGTGAAGATACTTTATCAGTTTATCTCAAATAGTAATCGGTTTCAGATAATACACATAAACATACGCGTCAACAATTCATAAATGAAAGCACTTCTTAGAGTACTAGTTAGTTTTAAAATCAACATATGTATAGGCTCACCTGTTTCTTTAAACTACCTACAAGTCCTTCGACTTGTCTCCCAGATTCAAAGGCTT
Organism: Microdon myrmicae; assembly: GCA_963931805.1. Lineage (NCBI taxonomy): Eukaryota > Metazoa > Arthropoda > Insecta > Diptera > Syrphidae > Microdon > Microdon myrmicae. The sequence goes on along the minus strand of OZ007501.1, from coordinate 134,462,302 downwards.
GTAGTAAACCATTGTGGAAATCATCATTCCCATATAATCCTAAAACAAAATAAAAAATATATTTTCATACATCAAAATATCCTTACATCTCATACTCACCTAAACCAATTGCTGCACAACACATCAATGTGATGATAACCAATGTGCAATTCTGACACCTTTGGGCGCTTGGTTTTCTAGGCTTTCGATCACAGCATCGCGTTAATAAATATAACAATAAACCGATTAATGATAAAATAAGTAAAGCGGCGGGGATAGAAGCTAGGATGCCCAGACTCTGAAAGAAAAATAATATTTCAACTTGAGTGGTTTAACTGTAACACGTAGTCATACGCAAGGAAAAGAATTTGACAGCAATCTAAGTATCTACAAAGAAATCAAAAGACATACTTTCGATATACCATTGCATGCGGAGTTGTTCTTTTACTTTACACAAGCTACGTGCAAGGAATTCTAGGATGTACAATGACATCGAATGAATGGTGCATTCGCACTTATGAAAAAAAAATCTTTTTTGTCGGTTCTTCTTGCTTTGAAGTTCGCAGATAAAGACGATTCGTTTGGCAAAGCTCTTGGAAAAGACGAATCTACATTGGTGAAGGAAAAGTTTTTCCTGGCCTTACATTATTTAAATTCAGATCATCACTATGTCCATTTGCTTAACTTTGGAAAATTTACTTTTCTACTCTTCGTTCACTCAAACACTCCTGGGATGTGTGCATGAACATGAACATTTATCTATTCCCATTCCTTCTTTATAATTTTGTGTTGGCTCGTTTCATTTACTACAAAACGGTTGCCAAAGGACAAACAGTTTCATCGTATTTTTGCAGGTTTATCAAATCCAAAATACTTGAAGAGAATAATGATTTTGTTATCAATCGAATGTCGACTTGGCGTTATAGGTTCGCCTCTCCCGAGAGAAGTGTAATAAAAAAATAAAAAAAAACAAGGTAGATGATCAAATCCGGAAGCAAATTTTTTAGCCGGATGGCACGATTTCGAAATGAACAAAACTGGCTTGAAAAAAAGACAAAGAAAGAAAGTGTCAACACTACAATAATTACAGATTCTTGTCATTTTTTTTTACAAGAATAAAAACGTTCAGTTGAACATGCGAATGTGTACATGCTATTTCAATCAATCTAGAAACTTCACCACTCAGACATTACTAATGGCTGTTTTGCCATTTTTGAAATAGTTGCAAGTTGTAGTGAAAATATTACAGGAAGGAAGTTTCATTGAAATTTCCGTCCTGTAGCAAAACGAGTTTTGACGAATCTGATTATTTTATTTTACACAAACATTGAGTATTAAACTAACCGCCGACGAGTCAGCACGTGCGCTTCTGCCTTGTACCATCGAATCAATTGTAATCCGTTAAGGGTATCTTATGTAAACACAAGATAGCCTAATTGCACAATCGGTTTGCGCGTCAAGTGTTCTGTGGGTCCGAAGTAAACAAACGGATCACCACACACGCGGCCGAGAGTGCCGTGATATCTATGGGATTCGCGCAGTAGTGTGAAAATTGTGTGGAAGTGTACCATGCGGGAAAACTCATACCTTTTCCTTTCTTTGTGTCTGTTTTTCCTATTTTTCGCACCTCTGTTGCGTCCCTCATGCATCGATGCTCTCGATTGATTTATAATCCTTGGATGGCTTTCGGTGTTTTGAGTGACGTGTGGGGGTTCTCTATATCACACGGAGAACCAACCCACAATTCCTACCTAACCTCGACCGCTAACAGCGCGTCTACATCATCATCCTCGGCACTACAACCGGGAACCGGTCCTGGCCTTATTTAGCAAGTCCTGAGGCTTGTTAAATTTTCCATAATGATTTGTTTTTCCCGGGCGAGGTCATTAGTCTTGCGCCAGAGGCTCCCCGACGGGGAATCGAACCCCGGTCTCCCGCGTGACAGGCCGGTATACTAACCACTATACTATCGAGGAGCTAACAACGCGTCATCATAACCCATCTGTAATAGCACACATTCGCAAACATGCAAATAACATACTTCCCAATCTGCAACAGCATCCATTCCCAAATCTGCAATCGCATGCATCCCCAAACTTGCAAAGAATCCATTTCCCAATCTGCAATAGCATATATTTCCGAATCCCTAATAGAATGCATTTGTAAAACATACAACAGAATATACCCCGAATCCCGCAACAGATTACATTTTAAATCATCTGCCCCCTCTACATCAAACCGCATGCATTTTTCCCAAAAACCACTTCGGTTAATTTCCTACTTAAACTATATTTCTGGCTTGCAACCAAGCAGCATTACCATTTCGGCTCCCGTCCTACCTAAACCATCTGAAATAATACCAATTCTCCTTACTGGCAAGCCACCAGCACGATGCGTTGCATTTCCACGAAACAACCATCGCAACGACCAAGACCCATGTTCCTTTGTCTAACCGACAACTGATGCCCATACTTGGTTATGCCTCCGAAACCGATTTCTCCCTATACACAGCAACAGAGGAATCTAATTCAGCCTGCACGGCAGAAAATTCCCCGAAACGATTCTCTATGTACGCATAGCAACCCTTCTTTGCATTCCTAGTAAGTGGCAGCGAGTTTACTTAGCGATGACTCCACTGCCTCGACACCATGAATGGCTTCTTGCCCCGTTTTAGTCAGTCGAGTTTTAACAGCCTACGCGACGAGAGTGGAATATCAACCACTGGGGCGCGTACACACGTCATATTAGTTAGTTTTCATCCCTTGTTGGAACAAGAGTCGTGGTTAAACATTCGGTAAAAAGAAAAACTGATGTGAAGGTGCGAAGGAAGTCGAACCGAAGTTTTTGTTCCTTGGTGTGTTGGAACGGTTTTCGCTCGCGTATATAACAATTATAAGTTACAAACTATTGTGGAAATATGTCTAAATAAAAACTCTTTTAACAACACAAGTGTTTCGTTCTAAATTCTTTAAATCTTGAAGTAATGAACCCCAAGGAAGCCCCCAGTGCGTTTCATTTACCTGTTCTTCTCTGGTGAACAATTCGCGGCGGAACATTCGTCGGTGGGAGTGTAGTGAATCCGTGCCATACGTTGGCATCAAACTATTTACCCCCACAGGCGTAATATTCGTCACGAAAGGTATGTGACCTGGATTTCCGCACGGATCCAGTGGGGCACCTACTGCAAGGGCATAACACCTGTAGTGGTTTCTTTCGCTTATCTATTGCTGGTCCCGGCTTCCATCCTTTCCCGAGGCGGTATTGGTTTTCTGTGTCAGGTCATTTCAATGGAACGGGAATTTCACGTCGATCTGTGTAACATTCGCGGCCTAAAATGCAACTTCTCCTCTGTGTCTGCCCACGTCGGTAACCAGAAACCAGCAATCCTTGCACTTAGCGAGACTCAGGTAATAACTAATACAGATATTTCCGATTTTACTATACTCGGCTATAACCTAGTGCCTTTGTTCTTTCCACATCATGGTCTAGCTACATACATACGAAGTGATATTGCTTCTGCCACAGTATGGGCTCTGCTCCAATCCAGAATTTAATTTCTCGTGGCTAAAACCTCACGTTCGGAGGCATATCATACATTACTGCTTTCTTTACAGAAGCCCAAATTTGGACAGAAACGCATCCTTTAACAAATTTGATGCTCTATCTGATTCTATCGATAAGATCTTCACCCTATATCCCCACAATGAAATCGTTATTGCGGCTGATTTTAAGGTGCATAACTCACAGTGGCTTCGCCACTCCGGACGAACAATCCCTGAGGGTGAATATGTTCAGCTCTTTGCTGAGTCAAACAATTTAACTGTACTCGTCAATGAGCCAACACGGGTACTAGATATATATGGTCATTCCGCCAACACACCGGACTTGTTTCTCACCTCCCACCTAAATAAATTCACAATTGAAATTTCTTCGCCCTTGGGCACTTCAGACCACTGTGACGTGTCAGCTAAATTTCCTCTAACCAACAACAAAAGAACAGTATGGTTCTATGAGAAAGTCAACTGGGAAGGTCTGAACGGCTTTTTTGGGAAGTGACCTGGTCGTTATTTTCCTCAATAACGGGGTTAACTCAATAGCAGACTCATTGACAGACACGATTCTACTTGGCATGCAAACATTTATGACACACAGAGTAAAGAGTATCAAATCCAAGAGAAATATGTGGTTCGATTCCGGGTGCAGAGAAACCATTAAGGCTGAAGAGTGGAGCTTCCGGCTGTATAAATCAAACAAAACTGGAAAACTGGAAAAGATTAAGAGAGCTAGAAATGACTGCAATGCGTATATTAAACGCGCCAAATTCTTGCATGACCAGAGAGTGGGTCAAAAAATACTACACTCTCCCACAGGTAGTAGAAACTTCTGGGAATTCGTGAAAAACATTCAAAACTCAGTCTCTTCATCCATTCCTTCGCTAATAGTCCATGACAAACCAGTCACCAGTGCAATAGAGAGAGCGAATCTACTTGCTGCACATTTTGCAGCCAACTCAACGCTGCCTGATACCACATCAGTACCGCCTCAACTTGAGCCTAAGCAGCACACCATGAGCCAGATTCGCTTCCGAGCGCGTACGGTTGTCCGGGGACTCAAGGAGCTAAACACACACAAATTCGCTGGTCCGCATCGCGGACAATTTGCGGTAATCAATTAAATGCCAAGTAAATTGAGCTGAACGGTAAATTTACTCACATAAAAAACCGCAATATAATCATTGAACCAAGGGTTCACCACAAAAACCCACTAGAAGGCAAATGTGCGCGCCAGATGCCGCCGTCCGAACCAAAATCGATGGGAATCAAAAAAATGCGCCCCAGCGAGTTTATGACACCTTCAGAAAAATGGTTACTTAAAACCATTAAGACAGCCAGCGCCAGTTTTCGTTCTAACCAAATTAAGTTAGAACAAACGAAAAGGCAATAAACATGCGCCTCGACACCATTGATCCCCCTTCATGAGTTTCCCACGGAAAAATCCATTAGGCAAAAGAAAAACAATAGGCGAAATAAACGCGGTATTGGTTTTTCTTTGAGTTCAACACAAAAAAAAAGGGGACCAGGCAAAAAACAAGATCCTTTGATCTCGTGAAAGAAACCAGGTTTCACACCTAGAAAAAAAAGTACAATGGAAAACGAACACCGATAGTGGGATGAGAGTTGTTGTTCGGGCCATTGTTGAAGACGAGGTTGGTTTTGGAATCTCAACCGAGACGGTGAGACAATTGAGGATTGTTTGGAATTACGACCTGGACGGTGCGTCCAAGAGTTTTGGTTTTCGAGTTGTTATCTGTTGAGTGTGTTAACTAAAAGGATTGCTTCGTAATTAACTAACTTCAGGTGCGTTCCGGTGTGTGCTTATTATTTCTATATATAAAATAATATTATAGTTTGTGCAAACAGTGGTGAATTAAATTAAGTTGAAAATACAAAACATAAAGAAGTGTGCTTTTTGTAAATAATTCCTATCCGAAGGGAAGGAAATAAATAGTTTAACTAAAGACAAAAGAGTGTTTTGATTAAGGAGGGATTCCAACGTGTGTGTGTGCGGTTTAAAGTGAGTGACAAAAAGTTCATAACATAGGTCCCCTCCTATTTATCCTTACCATGAATGACGTTGACTCCATTATTAAATCCTCATCCATCTCCCTCTATGCGGATGACGTCAAACTCTACAAAACGATCATCTCTCCTCTCGACTCATCACTTCTCCGAACGGAACGACAGCTTCTCAACTTGGTGCAGTAATAACTCAACGTTGTCAAATGTCACTCTCACCTTCTCCCGCAAACGCCCCCCCCCCCCCACGTTCGTACTTCCTGCTAAACCAGCAGATATCATCTGTACCCTCGATACGTGACCTCGGGATCTTATTTGACAGGGAGCTTAGCTTCATCCCGCATATCGATGCTATTATTCTTAAGGCCAACTCTGCCCTTGGGTTTGTGAAACGCTGGTCTAAAGAATTATCTAATCCTTACGTTTCCTGTTCTCGCTACATAGCCTTCGCGCCCCCGCCCCCCTTCTTGAATACGCTAGTCAGGTCTGGTCTCTACACTACTCGTCCCATATCCGCATAATCGAAAGCGTGCAGCGTCGTTTTCTGCGTTTTGCCCTCCGCGGACTGAACCGGGAGAACCCTCGGATTTTGCCCCCATACACAAGCCGGATCCATCTGATTAACCTTAACACACTTTAGGAGCGCAGAACTCATGCCGTAATCCTTTTCAACCACCGTCTCCTTTCAGGCACTTTCAACTGCCCAAGCTTGCTCTCCATCATTGCACTTCACACTAACCCCCGTAACCCGCGAAACCTTTGTCTCTTCTATCTGCCCAACCACCACATTTTTACCGCTCTAATGAACCCATTTCGCGAATGCTGCGGTGGGCTAACTCCTAGCTTACCTCCTTCGATTTCAATTTTACCTCTACCGATCTCAAACGTCACCTCCTCTCTTTTCCACCCCACCCGACAACGCCCACTCCTCGTCTACACTCTTACAACTCGTACTAAGCTAAATAAAGTAAATAAATTAATGAATAAATAATTGATGGTTAAGCCCAGTAACCAACTCGCCAAACACCCCCCCCCCCCCCTCCGCCCCTTTTTTTCTTTTTAACCATACTGTATATTCTTTAGTTGTAAGATAGTTACTAAGTTCTATTGCTTGTACTAAGCTAAATATATGAGGATTCTGCCCTCACACATTTAAATTCAAAAATGTTTGTGAGTAGCATGCGCCGTGATATCGTGTGCCATGCATGACAAACATCTATCGGAACACCTGGGCATTTGAGTATTGTCATGTTATACTTTTTGTCTGGCTGTTCACGGTGTCAGTGCTTTGGTGTGTGCCGTCCGGTATTTTGTTTCATGATCGTGGATTTTGATTTGTTATCCGGTCTATCTATCTTATGGGAAATGCGTTTCTGTCTTAATGGGTACACTACAAGAATTTAAATTTTACGTGAAGAAAAGAGAATAAATTAATTTGGTATTCCAAAAAAAAACAAAAAAAACGGCAACAGTGAAACAACCACTTATTATTCTTCTGTGACCAGAGAAAACCACCACAAGAACCGAGAGACTATCTTTCTAGCTTCCTTGTGTTCCTCAGGGGCTCATATTCGCTCCTAATCTATTCCTGGGTTTCGCTAAGTGCAAGGATTGCTGGTTTCTGGTTACCGACGTGGGCAGACACAGAGGAGAAATTGCATTTTAGGCCGCGAATGTTACACAGATCGACGTGAAATTCCCGTTCCATTGAAATGGCCTGACACAGAAAACCAATACCGCCTCAGAAAATGATGCAAGTTGGACCCGGCGATATATAAGCGAAAGCAACCACTGCAGATGCTATGCCTTTGCAATAGGTGCCCTACTAGATCAGTACCGAAATCCAGGTCACATCCTTTTCGGGACGAATATTACGCCACTTGAAACACCAAAAACTCTCCAAAGATTATAAATCAACCGTGAGTATAGATGTATGAGGGACGCAGCAGAGGTACGAAAAATAGGAAAAACAGACACAAGGAAAGGAAAGAGCATGAGTTTTCCCGCACTGTACACTTCCACACAATTTTCACACTACTGTGCGTATCCCATAGATATCACTGCACTCTCGGACGCGTGTGTGGTGATCCGTTTGTTTACTTCGGACCCACAGAAAACTTGACGCGCAAACCGATTGTGCAATTAGGGTATCTTGTGTTTACATAAGATACCCTAAACGGATTACACAAATGATTCGATGGTACGGATCACGAGGCAGAAGCGCACGTGCTGACTCGTCGGCGGTTAGTTAACATCTGATGTAAGAAATATTTCACCATATCCAACCTGGCCACAATTTATAAGGACATACTACTGGAAATCAATTCCCACGCAATAAAAAACTGATCAGTGGAGTTCACCGGCGTACAGTTTTCAGTTCCGTCATTAGAATATAGTCGCATCGTATCCTGCAAGTCCTTATTCTATAATCTAATTGCGGTTGCTGTTTAAAAGGTCTAATAGGTAATGAATGCTTTTTACCTCTCCAAATATTCTTGGGCCTCTTCGGTTGCGTAGCCAAGTTGGTGAGGTCTTGAACTTCTGGCTTCTTACAGACCAATAACTAGAATAGTAATCCATCAATCGGAGAGTACACACTAGTTCATATTAAAAGTCAGCTTCTGACAAGAAAAACACACAAAACGTAGTTCTTTAGCCGAACTACACCAATGTGGGATGCTCTGCCTGATCATGTATTTCCTTGTTATTGCAATCCATAGGCAATCGAGGCCAATGTATGTCGACATTTTTTCTGTCTATACTTAGTCGGCCCCTTTTCCGTGTCTTGGCATTGAGGATGCGTTAAAATCCGCTTTGAGCGCACGCTTCGTAAGAAAACATAGCCTTACAAATTATAAACGAAAATTGACGAAACTCAGTCGGTCTGGAGGGACACATCGCAAAAATATGGTAAGCAAAGCCTCAAAGCTCCCAGCAGAATCATCTTTCGTGTGTTTCACCTTCAGAAACTCATAAAGTTACTTCGAAAGTAATCTCGTATCAAATCACGTGGCGCTCTAATGGATCAAAACCAATCAATTAATGATACCCAATCAAGTTAGTTCAACTTAACACGCTAAGACAAAATGCTTTCCACTTCCGTTAAAGCATTTCGTTTATCCTAACCCTGTTCCACTTCACCTCGCAACCGTTTATCGATTTCACCGAACTTCTTCAATAAGCGCGTGCTCAGCCTCCAGCTCCATGCCACCCACTCGTCCATCCCGTCACATTTTCAGAGAATAAAATCTCTAAATTATTCATTCGACCCGCATCGGTTTAGAGGAGTAAAAATAAAAATTTAAATGGAAATGAATATTTGCATCCACACCGCTGCCCCACTTCTATAGCTGGGGAGTCTCAGCACGGCACGACATGGCATGGCATACAAGTCGCAGATGAATCTTCATCTATTCTGCATCTTTAGACAAGTTTCATCCTGTGTATCTCTTTATTTACCCCGGAAACCATACCAGCTCTTGTGGAGGAATATGCTTTCTCGATAGCACGAGTGGGTAAAACCCGATCTCTTGGATGTGGGCCTACTCGTATGTATCTATACGGATGGAAGACTCTTCTAGTGAGTAGCCCACAAGTGTAACTATTTTTGTATTATTCTTTGAGTCGTGGAAATTATTGGGTCAAAGTGCTGGTTGTTGGAAGATGTTTGATTCGTTGCACGACATGTACTCGTTCCCCGAGCGTATTATTTATACGGGTGCACCACATAGAGTTGAATGGGATGCTGGCGTTGTGTGCTGGGGAAGGGATTCCTCTTAAATTCATGGTATTCCATGATCGATGTTAAGGTTTTATAACGAGTTTTCGCTTGTCGGAAAGGGAGATGGACTGCAACTTCTTGCATCCTGCAGGAAAAACTAAATTTTCTTCTAACATTGTAATTTCCTCGAAAATAACAACGACAACCAATGCGCGAATGTTGGTGAATAATAGTTGAACGAGTGGGTGTGATGGTATTAATACATGTAAGAATTTGGCACACAGATTCTATTGCCTCCAAAGTCAAATATGAGTTCTCTGTTGTGAAAATTTCACGGATAGACAGATATTTAATTATTTATTGTTCATAACAATTGCTCTTTTTCTTCAACCACTGTTAGACTATGTGACGACCCTTAAGGGAATGAAATTAAAAAAATGGTAGAGGTTATCAAGAGTGCAATTCATGGATTGACATTGTTACATTAAGAACGTCTAATATGGACAGATAACACATGCCATCCCTGCACACCAGCTGTTAGAACCGATTTTCGAAATCAGTGCTGTCACTTCTGTCATCTTCTTCATTGTTGCTCGAACGAAGATGGCGAACTTCCTCTTTCTCTGTGGATCACTTGTCCCAAAGTGGGAATGAGGAAAAGAAAATCGTGCTAATCATAGGCACCATTATAATAATAAAATTATTCTATGTGGAAAGCTGTTTAAAATAAATACCCATCCAAAACTCCACTACACGTGCTCGATAGAAAGCAAAAACGAGCAGTGAAACTTATTGGGGACCCAGCTGTGAGTCGGTCAATTCCGTCATTAGAACATAGGCGCAACGTATCATGCCTATCTCTTTTCTATAGGTATTATCACGGCCGTTGCTGAACTGAACTTGCTCAATGTGTTCCGCTTCTACAGACATTTTCCCGCGATACTCGTCAATCTGAGAATGCGCACCAATTCACGTTGAAAATCAATTTCAGATGCACAAATAAACATTGTCATTCTTTGGCCGAACCACACAAATGTGGTGTAGTCTACCTGACCATGTGTTTCTTCGTCGTTGTCGAGGCATTTAAGACCAATGTGCATCGATACCTCCTCTCCTTCCACTCGCACTGTGCTCCGACATTTAAGGAGATCCCTTTTTGTGCGCGCGTTTGTGTAAAAAAAAAAAACTAGAGGAAACAAATCTAAACATGCGTCGATGATCGTGTACCAGCATTAAGTCGGTTTAGATAATATTCCCTCGTTTATTGAATGGTGAATTAACAGAATTATATTTTTCCAGACGAACAAAACAGCGACTCCGCCTTTCATTTGCCACACACGAGTTTAACATTGGTCCGCCGCCTCCCTCAGATCACATATTATACAGTCAACGATCGACACGCCACATCACAGTCCACACAATTGTATCATACAGTCTCTCTTCATCCTGTAAAAACAGGTTGATTACTTAACTTATGAAAATGTTTGGCTCAGAATCTTTGAGCGTTTTGTATATGAAGGTGTTGGTGGTTTCGGGATGTTTGTATTGGGATTTTATCTTCAATATATAGTAAGTGGCGTTTCACCTCTTGTTTTACTTAGTTAAACTCCAGCGCTGCCAATAAGGCTTTATTGCTTAGCTGTTATTTAAATTCCAATCTAACGAAATCTTGAAGCTAAAAATTATTTCACTTGAATTGAATAGCATTTTTCATTGGTATTAAAATGCTGTGCCATATCTGTAGTACCTTTGAATACATTGCAGGCGGAGGCCAAAAAATAAATCGAGAAGTTGCTAAAACACGTGAATCGCCCCACCCCTACATTACTTATGAATCATTTTGCGGTTATTGTTGAATTCTCAACTTAACCCGTCCCAAATCAGTCAATCGAACATACAACAACAGAAATTCTCATTCACTCAGCCCCCTTTATGCAATTTCATACCGTGTTTGTCAATGATTTAATATTTATCAAAGAAGTTTTCAATAAATATTATACAGGGCACCCCTTTCCAAACTTGCATTGTGTTGTTGTACTGAGTTTTTTATTCTTTACTTATATTGATAAAATATGGCCGTCGAATTGATTTCCTTTTTTGGCATCCTTAAATCAACGGCTTATAGGGGTTGGTGGTTTTTCATTTTATTCTTTTTTTTTTATTTTTTACTAACAAGACCCTAATTTAATCCATTCCGTCTTTACCCACAGGATTGTTGTTGTGCTCTTAAATTTAGTTGATGGATATTCGGAGTTTAACCCCAGGATACAAAGGGGACTCGGGTTTATAATTTTGTAAATAAACCGTACAACGGTCCAGGAAGTTTGCTTAAATTTGTTTTCGGGAAATAAAATTATATTGCTGTCCGTCTAGGGAGGAAAACACGCAAAAAGATTAACAAGGGGTGAAAATAGTTGTGATTATCTCTTCCTTCTTCGTCATGTTCGTTTCAGGATATTAAGTTGTCTTTGAAAAGTCCTGTAACAATTTTTTGAATTGGTCTAGTAATTTGTAAGTTGCAGAAATCATGTTACGCAATGTTTTTTATTCACTGGTTGCCTGAATGGGTCGGGTTTAGAAGACTACTGTGGCGCAACTCAAATTCTTTAGAATTTTAGTAAATGATGGTCTCCGATATTGCCGTGCAGTAAAAACTTCACATTAGAAGTTTTGTTGTTTATTTGCAAAATTTATTTCTTATAAGAGAAGAGTAACATCACATTTAGGAAGGCACAAAGTCTTGGTCAAAAATCAGAGCAACAAAAAGCACGCATTGTCCCTTGTTGTCCTTTGGTATTTTTGATTTTTATGATGATTGATGTATGGTATACGATATCACACTCACTCACATTAACATGTCATCTGGGAGGTAAGTCATTGTGGATTGGCCGTGGAATGTGCAATGAGTATTTGAAATGAAGAACATCGTTTCCATGTCATGATTTGGACAGCCAAAATATGATGGCATATGACCTACTTGATATTGGTATGCGTCGGAAATGTTGATGGGAGAAATAGTATTTAAGTCATACAACGATACACAGTGACCGAGTGCGGACGTGTTTTCGGTTCGGCGAACGAGTTGAATGAAAAAAGTTGCTTCTATGAGTCGCAGTAGCTGAAGTGTTATAAAAAGACTATTTATAAACAAATAAATTAGAGTAATAGAAACAGTCAAGGCAAAGTAAATATAAATAAATAGAATAAAATAAAAGAGAACGAACCCACGTGTTGTAACAGTCAAAACGAAGAACAAGTTTAATACAAAAAGTGTGTGAGTAACACGTTAACGGCGTTTACGTGCGAGTGCGCGAGCATTGTGAGTGTGTGCGCGAGGCCACAATCTATTTGTCCTTCAGGCAAAAAAAAAAGAATACTTTCCATAATACGGACGTAGATCCAAAAACAAAAAAAAAACAATAAAAAAAGTGAGAAGACGCGGTCCAAAATATGGACGGAAAACAAATGGATGCCAAAATGGTAAATCGGAGAAGGCAAAATACGGACCTAAACCTAAAGGCTAAACGCGTTAAAACAAATGAAAATAAGAATACAGACACGTCGATTGTAACCAGCGATGACAAAGACAACAGCCATGGTGCCCAGTACCAGAACTAGCTGTCAGCGAAACAAATACAGACGCTAGCAATCAAATCGAGGTCCTCAACAGACTCATCCATGAGATTAGTTGTAAAACAGAAGAACTGGATAGACAAATGGAGGAAGTTGTTAAACTAAATGTTAACCAAATTAAAAAATTGAATTCAAATTGTACGCACTCAAAGCTAAACTATCACACTCATGAAAACACTCACTCTTTTCATTGCATTCAGGCCCTTAAGGCACACAACTGTCATCCACACCAAGAAATGCCAAACTCACATTTTTCAACTTTCACTTCTTTCTTCTTAGCATCCAGCTTTCGTGCCGTTCGGACGTGTATCTCATAAAATATATATCCTCAATTTAAACAACAATCCCGTTTTGTTTTTATTGTTCACCCTGCCTGCTCAATAGGTTATGGGCCCAGGTTCGCGGAACGATAAATATTTTTGTGTTGTTTAAATTCTTTTCGCTTAAAATCCGTGTTGTAAGTCCGCCCTCGTGCAACAGTGAAATTTTACAACAGCACGATGGAGAACGAATCAATAAGGATAAGCAAACTCAAAGGCATTGAGAACTGGAGTACGTGGAAGTTACAGGTACGCATCGTTCTACTCTCTAGTGGAGCATGGGACATCGTCAGGGGAGAAAAGGAATTTCCAGAGGAAAACATAACCGAAGCTCATCGAACGGCACGTGCCTCATGGACAAAACTGGACACTTTTGGACGGCGTACTATCGCCACATCAGTCGACGAGGAACCGCTACTTCACATCATCAACTGCACGACTTCCAAGGAAATGTGGGACAAACTTTCATCTGTTTATGAACAAAAGTCGGAGACCAGCACTCACATGCTACTTCAACAATGGTACAGTGTTCAGAAAGACCCAGCTCACAACATTGTTACACACGTTGCCAAGTTGGAAAACCTTGCACATCGATTGAAGGTTATGGGTGAGAAAGTTTCTGATCAGCAGATAATCACAAACATTTTAATGACTCTTCCCTCCACCTTCAAACATTTTATCAGTGCATTGGAATCAACACAGCCCGATGAGAGAAATCTTACCAACCTTATTTCCAGACTCTCAGTGGAAGAATCCAGGCTAGAGCCTGCAAATGCAAGCGACAACGTGCCTTTTATAGCTGGGAATCACGACAAAAGAACTTCGAGCAGAAATCCTCAAAATTCTGTCATTATTGCAAGAAGCCGGGCCACTGGAAGCAAGACTGTTTCAAGAGAAAAGCAGCCAATGAGAGAAAGGCAGAAAAGGAGGGCCACTCAAACAGGAAAAAAGACGCGCTGATCACTGCTTTGACTCTCGGTTCGGACAACCTGGATTGTTCCAGCATCTGGTACCTCGACTCTGGTGTTACGGACCACATGTCTCATCGGCGCGAATGGTTTTCAAATTTCGTCCATTTTCAGCAGCCAAAATCTGTTCGAGTTGGTGATAGCAAAACGATCGCAGCTGTGGGATCTGGAGAAATCGAGGTTGAAGTTTTCGAGGGAAAAATCTGGAAGCTGAAATACCTGAGTGACGTCCTCCATGTTCCAGATCTAGGCTTCAATCTTTTCTCCCTAGGAGCAGCCCTTGACAAAGGCATGTCTCAAAAATCAGACAGCAAGACTTGCCATCTATTGAGGGATGGAAGTATCGTTGCAGTGGGAGAAAGATTTGATCAACTTTTCGAGATGAAATTTAGAATCGTGGCAAATGAGCAACAGGCAAACGTCGTCGTCAAACAAGAAACACTCCTCACCTGGCACAAAAGGTTAGCTCATCAGAATTTCGAGCAGGTTAGAAGGATTTTGAAGAGGATGAACTTACCCTTTACGGATGACAAAGTCAAATGTGACGACTGTACCCTCGGCAAGATGCACCGGCTCCCTTTTCCAAAAAGTACCTCAAAAAGCGAACGAGTTGGTGAGGTTGTTCATGCTGATCTGTGCGGCCCAATGCCTGACACATCAATAGGAGGCGCTCATTATTTCTTGCTGATCAAGGACGACTTCAGCCACTGGAGAACTTTGTTTTTCATCAAGGCGAAGTCGGAAACAGCCCAGTGTCTGAAGAAATTCCTTCTCCAAGCAGAAAAACACCTGGACAAAGGCATCAAGGTCATCGGGACTGACAACGGTTTAGAATTTGCCAACAGGGACGTGGAGAAAATCACCAGTGATCTCGGTGTGATACACCAAACAACGGTTCCCTACACACCAGAGCAAAACGGGTCAGCAGAACGCGAGAACAGGACAATTATTGAGTCGGCCAGGACTATTCTTCATGCAGGAGAATTCCCAAAGAAGCTATGGGCAGAGGCAACCCTCTACGCAGCCTACACCTTGAACAGGACTGGAACCAGCAGCAAAAATGGAGCAACACCTTGCGACCTCTGGCTGGGAAAGAAACCAGACCTTGCCTCACTCAGGTCTTTTGGTGAGGAAGTTTTTGTTCACATCCCCAAGGAAAAGAGAAAGAAATGGGGTGTCAAAGCCAAAAAGGGCATATTTGTAGGTTACGACGAAACGACGAAAGGGTATCGAGTCTGGTTTCCTACTGAAAACGAGGTAAACACCTTTCGAGATGTGAAATTCACTGGACAAAGATTTTCAGCAGACAAGTCAAGCAATGAGCCAGCGACAATGACCTTGAGTGTTCCTCGAGTTGCTGAAATTGACGAGGAGCCAGAGATCTTGAACTTGGTGAACGGTGGTGAACATTCTGGAAGCGAAGCTGAAGAACCCTTGTATGCGCTAACGGATGATGAAGAGCCACTCGAAGAACCTGTACCATTGCAAAACTACAACCTGAGAAACAGGAACCAAATTCGCCAACCGGTTCGGTATCCTTCTGTTTTGATTTCAGTGACTGGCCAACTTGATCCTGAAAGCTACGATGACACCATCAAATCCGAGGACTCTGAAAAATGGAAAGCAGCCATGGATGAGGAGATCAATTCGCTGCAGAAGAATCACACTTGGTTTCTGGTGGAACCACCACCAGATCAAAGGGTGATCGACAATCGATGGTGTTACAAGGTGAAACAATTCCCTGATGGTAGCATCCATACAAGGCCAGGCTTGTTGCCAGAGGCTTCAGTCAAACTCCTGGTGTCGATTATAATGAGACTTTTAGTCCCGTATCCCGATTTGATTCCATTCGCCTCATTCTATCCTTTGCAGCCTCCCAAAATCTTTCCCTCAAACAGTTTGACGTTAAAACAGCTTTTCTCTATAGAAAGCTGGAAGAAGTCATCTACATGAGGCAGCCAAAAGGTTATGAAGATGGTACCAGCCGAGTGTGCAAACTCATCCTAAGTTTGTATGGACTCAAGGTATGGTCTTTATTTTCCAGCCGAGCAGCCAAACAAACTCCAGGCCTACAGTAACGCAGACTATGCAGGAGATGTCGAGACCCGAAAATCAACGTCTGGCGTTGTTCTGAGGTTTGGAGAGTCAACCGTGTCATGGAGTTCCAGCAAGCAGAAGACGGTGGCACTTTCTACCACTGAGGCAGAATATGTCGCTGCAACTCAAGCTGTGAAGGACGTCACCTGGATGAAGAGACTCATCGAGGACCTCACCTGTGCCAAGATCTGGAGAGCACCCTCCTTGTCGACAACATGAGCGCCATCAAGCTCATCAAAAATCCGAGTTCCACAAAAGGAGCAAACATATTGACGTGAAATATCACTTCATACGCGACAGTTTTGAGAACAAAATCTTTGCTTTAGAGCATGTCGCCTCCAAAAACCAGCAAGCAGATTTGATGACCAAGCCCCTGACGAGAGCATTTTTCGAGGAACAAAGAAGGATGCTCAACATTCAAGATGCCAAGGGTCTACAAAAACTCCACTAGAGGAACTAAAACGTCACCACACACAACAACTCAAACAATATTTTATCACGCAATTCACAACACAGTCAAAAAACATCGTAACTGTGAAATTAATTTGAAGTTAACTTTTTAGTGGGAGTGTTAAACAAATTAAAAAATTGAATTCAAATTGTACGCACTCAAAGCTAAAGTATCACACTCATGAAAACACTCACTCTTCTCATTGCATTCAGGCTCTTAAGGCACAAAACTGTCATCCACATCAAGAAACGCCAAACTCACATTTTTCAACTTTCACTTCCTTCTTCTTAGCTTCCAGCTTTCGTGCCGTTCGGACGTGTATCCTCATAAAATATATATCCTCAATTTAAACAACAAACCCGTTTTGTTTTTATTGTTCACCCTGCCTGCTCAATACTAAAAAACAGCCTGTCCCAGAACGAGCGAAAACCGAAAATGCTAGAACAACAACAGCAAGAACAAAGCCAACAGGAACTCACGAAGGCAAAGAAACACGACAAGATAAGGAAATTCAACAGCAGGAACCACATCAACAGCAGGAATCACACCAGCAGCTGGACACATCTCGGCAGGAAACATCTCAGCAGGTGCCAGTCAAAAGAAGGGAGAAAGTACGACAACCAAAGCGCGAATGTTGGTGAATAATATTTGGACGAGTGGGTGTAATGGTATTAATACATGTAAGTATATGGCGCACAGATTCTATTGCCTCCAGATATTTAATTATTTATTGTTCATAACAATTGATCTTTTTCTTCAACCACTGTTAGACTATGTGACGACCCTTAAGTGAATGGAATTAAAAAAATGGTAGAAGTTATCAAGGATAATTCACAGATTGACATTGTAACATTAAGGGCGTCTAATATGGGCAGATAACACATGCAATCCCTGCACACCAGCTGTTAGAACCGATTTTCGAAATCAGTGCTGTCACTTCTGTCATCTTCTTCATTGTTGCTCGAACTAAGATGGCGAACTTCCTCTTTCTTTGTGGATCACTTGTCCCAAAGAGGGAATGAGGATAAGAAAATCGTGCTAATCATAGGCACCATCATAATAATAAAATTATTCTATGTGGAAAGCTGTTTAAAATAAATACCCACATTGAAAAGATGAATTGAAATAATAAGGTAGAGGGAAAAAACACAGGCATCCTTATTTAATCTCAGACAAACATTTTCCCACACAATTCAATTTAAAGAAGCAGTATAAGGAATATCACCAGGTGTGCACCTTTTTATAAAATCATCATCATCATCATCGGCACTACAACCGGGAACCGGTCTTGGCCTTATTTAGCAAGTCCTGAGGCTTGTTAAATTTTCCATAATGAATTGTTTTTTCTGGGCAAGGTCATTAGTCTTGCGCCAGAGGCTCCCCGACGGGAAATCGAACTTCGGTCTCCCGCGTGACAGGCGGGTATACTAACCACTATACTATCGAGGAGCCTACTATTTACAAGGCGTATATTCGTCCCAAAGTGGAGTTCAACTCCCATAGTGGTCAGGCGCATCCAAAACTGCACTACACGTGCTCGATAGTATGCAAAAACGAGCAGGGAGAAAGTACCTCCTATATACATTAGCTACATGGAGACAAAGGATCTCATAAAATTGGGTGAGTTGGCATGCAACACTTTTAAAACAAAACGAATTAATCATTTTAAGATAAGTTTAACATGCGAGGATTTGGACGGGTATAACAAAATTAAATCGGCATTAGGGAAATCGAAAAGCGAGTACTACACGTACACCCCTAAATCGGAGAAAACTGTCTCCATGCTCCTCAGAGGAGTTGACCCTTCCTTTACTCCCGAAGAGGTGCTCGAAGAGCTAAAAAACTTCGAAAACGATAGCCTGACGTTTACAGGAGTGAAACCATTTTCTACAGCAAATTCTAGAAATCGCAACCGTAAGTTGCTTTTCTTCATTGTGTCGCTAAGCCCCAATAGTAAAATTGATGGACTTAGATATATTAAATACATTAATCACCAAACAATAAGTTGGGAGAGAATAAAGAAGTGCGACCGCGTATTGCAGTGTATGCGCTGTCAACGCTTCGGCCATGTGGCAGCGAATTGTAATATGCATTTCAGATGCGTCAATGCCTAAACAAACATATCATTGGAGAATGTCCATTGGGCAAAGAACAGCTTCCGGATAGAAGTAAACTATCCTGTGTCCTCTGCAACAACTCAGGTCATCCTGCTAACTTTAGAGAGGTTGCCCTAAGTACCAACAAGTAAAATCAAAGTTGGAAGTCAAAAAGAAGCAAGTTGAAGAAGAGATAAGGATGAAAACTGGCTCTTACAACAACTTCGTGGCACCTATTGTGTCATACGCCCAAATGGCAGGTGGAGTAAAAAATCCACCAATCTTAGAACAATCACGTAATATCATTAAAACGCCTGCTCCAGAGGCACAAACTGATATAACAGCAATATTACTGTCCATACAAGGACAGTTTGCTGCGTTTGATAAAAAATTTTAAAAGTTCGAAAAAAAACTGACGGAACAAGTGGCTCGAACGCACATTATCTATTCGACCCTGTTTCCAGACGAACCCACACTCTAATCATAACGTCCACTGCGACTGAATTATCCCTAAAAATTATTGCTGTGAATGTTAATTCACTAATCCGCATGGAAAGAAGGGATAATCTCAGCAATCTGCTGGAAGCTGAACGCCCGGATGTGCTTTGGGCTAGCGAGACTAAGCTAAATCAAAGGCATAAATTGGGCTACCCAAATTATAAAATAATTAGACGAGATCGTCCATATTCCACTCAGGGGGGCAGGAATCTTAGTTAAAAATGGTCTACAACACAAAGTTGTCTACAGTAGAGAGGTATACAAGTTCCAGGTACTAGAAGCCTGCGTCATAGATATTTCTTTGAAAAGTCAAAAGCATCTATATGTTATCTCTGCTTATGCTCCCGAAGCGCCACAGTGTATACAGTTTATCAATGAACTTGATACCCTTTCTCGAAATCTCAAGTTAGACTCCGAAAATAATTATTTCTTTATGGCGGGAGATCTCAATTCCAAGCACAGTGCTTGGGGTAACCTTATCACAAACACAAGAGGCAATGGTTTGTTCGACTGGTGGCAAACAAACGCTATCGAACATAAACTAGAATTGTACGCTACAAGTACCCCGTCATATCCAAGAGGAAATTCCTTCTTGGATTTACTGTTGCTGGACGAGCGAATACAACTATACGGATCTAACTACTCGAAATTGTCTTCGTACAATCGAGTACGATAGCGATCATTATGGACTTGGTGCTGTAATACATGTCCCAAACGAACATTCACTACTTGAGCAGTACAAACAGATACATTCTTTTAATTTCGGAAAAGCACACTGGTCGCGCTTTGATTAAATAATTAGTCTCCAATGGCATAGATCCACCAACTGACAGAAATTTCATAATGACGAAATTGATCATTATCTTTCGACGATGAACAGCATTGTTACTAATACAATGAATCGTTCTATCCCAAAAGTGTCTCACTCCGAGAGCCATACAAACCGATACAGAAACGCAACGTTCGACGAGCTGTATAGGCAAAAGAGTACTCTACTCTCTAAGTTAAAACTGCTCTACAGACAGTTCAGCAATCCAAACAGCCAGGAAATAAAAACAATTAAGTCACTAATTAAAAATCTTCAAAAACTGATCCGTGACAGATATAGATCAGTAATTAATGAAGATTGGAACAAGAGAATTCAAGCCATTAAAGCTAGTGGACCGAATATGTTCCCTCAAATAAATAAAGTCTTTCGAAGGAAAGATTATAATGACAACCCATGTCTGCGAGTTCCGCGGACTCCCGAGAATTGTCAAATGCTGCTGAACGCAGGACTTACCCTGGAACACATCAACTCTAACGAATCATAATAGTCGAGGATCCGCAAAAAAAGGCGAACTCAATTGGCACTTGTTTCGAAGCAGTGTATGGATTGAACGAATCGGCTCATTCTAACCTTGACCTAGAAAATAGGGCTCTCCAAAAACCTATTTCGTTACGCAATGAACTTAACAATTGGCGTCTCTTAAGTCGAAGTTTCACTATCTTTAGTGAAAATAATAGAGCGGATTCCCCGCTTAGAGATCTAAACACTAGCATATTTGTACATAAAGATGAACAGACGGACATTCTTAGATCGATTAAGAACAAAAAATCTTCTGGAATAGATAGTATTCCAAACATTGTTCTAAAGCATTTACCTCTTGAAGTAGTGAAGGTTTACACTATTTTGTTCAATAACGGTCTAAATAATGCATATTATCCAATCCAATGGAAATCTGCAGTAGTCCATCCCATCCCCAAAAAGGGCAAGGACAGGAGCAATCCAGCCAATCTTCGCTCGATTAGTTTGCTTCCGAACATCAGCAAGGTATTCGAGAAAATTATAAATAAAGCATTGACTAACTGGTGTGAGGAAAATGGTATTATCCCGAACAACCAATTTGGTTTTCGATCGCAACATGACACAGTTCATGCTGCGACAAAACTTGTTTCCGGCATACAATGGAACAAGGCGAAGCGACAATGCACAGGGGCCTGTTTGGTTGACTTTGAAAAGGCTTTCGACACCGTGTGGCTAGAAGGTCTGGTATATAAGTTATCAAATCTAGGTATGCCCGAATATTTATTATACATTATCTACGATATGATAATGGGTAAACAATTTGTAGTGAAATGTGGAGATATAATCTCTTTCCACTTTCCACATCAAAAACGGTATACAACAGGGAGCAGTGAATTCTCCCATTTTATTTAACATTTACACTAGTGGTCTAGTGGGTTCTCTCAACCATGCAATTGCGTATGCCGACGACATTGTGGTGTATAGATCTGGAGAAAAGATTGATGTCATCAACAGACTTCTGCAAGATGATTTCAACAAAATCAAACGTTTTTGCGACGACTGGAAATTAAAAATAAATTTCCAAAAAACAGAGACTATCCTTTTAGTACGCCACTGTCCAGTGCATCAAGGGATACAAAACGGAATTGGAAAACATTTTCCGTTGCAGGAAGTAATAATCTTGCCTTACAAATAAAAACTGTAGTCAGATACCTTGGAATCTGGCTTGATCAGTATCTTTGATAAGCATACAGCAGCTGCTCTTACAGCCGCTAAAAACGCATATGCAATGACACGAAGAGTCTTCCGTAGTAGTCTGCTGGACCCCAAGGTGAAAATAATTTTATACTCAGCATTCATCCGACCAATATTGGTGTATGGCTGTCCGGTATGGTACAACATATCTCCATTTTACATGGAGAAGTTTCGGGTGTTCGAGAGGCAGTGTTTCCGTTCCTGTCTCGGAACGTACAGAACCCCAGAGTCGCAGTATAAGAAATACTATCCCAATAAAGTCCTGTATGACAAATCAGGACTAAACAGAATAGACAACTTCATTATTAAGATTATTCGTGGTCACACAACAAGGGCAATGTGCAGTGAAAATGATCTTATAGCGGGAGCATTCTATCCCAATGATATGTATATGGAGAGTATTCTACAGAATGGGTTCATTCCCCCAGAAGCGTTCTCTTTCTTGGATAAAAAAGGACTTATTCAAGACAAACGCGGAGTCCCTATTATTTACCACGCTTTCCGTGGTTCCAGGGATAAACGAATTCTCCACGACAACGATATCTCTAATTTTCCAGAGATATCGCCCGCGTTTTAGTATGGTGATCGGTGAAAGAGATAAATCAATAAAAGATCGATCCCATTCCAACTGGTGGTGGATCAATGATGAAGAAAGGACTACACGTCCCCAAACATAGTATGCCCCCCATCCCCAATTCCCAATCATTTTTTTATTATTTTATTTACGTTTTTAATTTAATTTCAATCTTTTATTTTTTTATTTTTATTTGTATTCCTTGTTTATGTTTGTCTGTTTTGTTTCATTATTTTATTTTTTATTTTTTGCGTGTCAACTCCCTCTATATGTAATTGAAAAAAAAAAAAAAAAAAAAAAAAAAAAAAAAAAAAAAAAATTTAAATAGTACATGGTGTAGAAAAAAAAAATAGAATACATTTAAAAAAGAAAACATATCAATTATTGTGACATGTTATAAAAACAGTTATTGTACGCCGAAAGGCATAAGAAAAATAATAATGTATAATCTAGAGTGCTTGAGAAGAGCCAGTAAGTTAATGTAAGAGTGATATTTCTAAAATAGAAATTAACATTTGGTCTTAAGAAAAATATGTAATTAATTTGTTAAATAAATGTGGATATAAAACAAAACAAAACAATAGTATTTAAGGACAGAACTTTTTAAAGAATAAATCAGGTTCAATCACATTCATTTTGAAGAATAAATCAGATCAATTCAACCACAATCTGCATTGCTTCTCGTTTCTATTTTTGACAGAAACCTATGGCATTCGCGCCCTGCCCATCGGTTTCACCCTTGTCGACGTTTGGCTGAAACCTATGGCATTCGTGCCGTGCCTTGTTGGCTAAGCGAAAGATCTCACTTTAGTAACACCAGTTGAATTCGGCTCACAGCGTCTTAATTGCCCTGACCCTTTTCTTTCTCTACATCTAAACAACTTTTACTCAACATGACGATCGTGCCACATTTACTCTAGTCTTTTCTCAATCACAATATAAGCAGATCACAAAAATGAACGACCACCCAAACACCCAAACACATCTTACGAATTAAGAAAGGATCAACGACTCGGATGTCTCAGTATATTCGTATCACTCTTAATCTCTCCACTTCCTATAAATGTCACAAGGCTAGGCGGCCATTCCTGGACTCGCGACTCACATAATCAGGTAACTCTTTTTGTCCGAATTGGCAGTTGTTTTCGTGACTGTGTTAATAAACATCAGGGGCAAGATATTTGAAAATGTCAAAGAATTCAAATACCTGGGAACAATACTAACGGCCAGTAACGAAATGTCGAAGGAAATTAACAAAAGACTACACTCGGCCAAGGCTAGTTGGCATGCAGTCAGTAAACTGCTGAAATTCAAACTGCTACCACAGAATATAAAGGTCCGTGTCTATAGAACCATAATCATGCCGATTGTTCTATAGGGATGCGAAACATGGGATCTCACAAAACGGGAACAAAACAAATTCCGCGTATTCGAGAATAACGTTTTAAGGGGTATCTTTGGCGGCAAATATGACGAGGAGGCAGGACAATGGAGGAAACTCCACAACCACGAATTGGAAGAGCTATACCGCAAACCTACAATAGCGAGAGTAATCAAGTCGCGAAGATTAAGATTAAGAACCGGACACATGGCGCGAATGGGCAACGATAGGACCGTGCATAGAATTCTTGGCGGTAAGCCAACGGGAAAGAGACCGACAGGGCGCCCGCGACGGAGATGGGAGGACAATGTTAGGTTGGACCTCGAGGAGATCGGATCGGATGGTCGAACGTGGAAGGAGAGCACACGGGACAGGGAACAATTTCGGAGTCGAGTCAGTGAGGTCATGAACTTTCGGGTTCCTACAGGCCAATAAATAGTAATAGTAATAGTACCCGACCCAAACTTTCTACGGAAATAGTGACGGCCCGTTCCCATATGGCGAAGAAAAAAGTTCTGTACCAACATGATGATGCACGTCGTCCTTGAAAGCGATGGCCATATTGGACAAATTACGATTTGAATTGGTTGCTCACCCGGACTTTGCCCCCAGAGACTATTATCTGTTTTCAAACTTCAAACGGAGGCTGCAGAGAAAGAAATTCAGATCGAAGGAAGAAGTCATCGTGGAAACCGAGGATGACATCGGCTCGAAATCGGGACCGGTGGAGAGATTTATTAAATAAGGCCAAGGCCGAATCCCGGTTGTAGTGCCGATGATGATGATGAAGTAGTGAACCAATGCATGCAGCGACATTCTGAGAAAGGTTGGCGCAAGGCTAATAAATTTGCTCGGAAAAAAAAAATATTATGGACAATTTAACAAGTCTCGGATACCGGTGGAGAGACTTGCCAAATAAGGCCAAGATCGGATCCAGGTTGTAGTGCCGATGATGATGATGATGGGCTTGCAGAAAAGAAAAAAAAAACGTTCCGCACATTGCGCGAGTTGTTTCGGTGAGTGAAAACCCTACTTTTTTGCGGTCAGTGTCATTGTCCAACCGATCTGACAGTAGTTAAAAAAAAATGGTTCTGTGGTGAACGTAGCCTCGAAATCGGATCATAATCTATGAAAAATTAGATTTTACATTCGCACGGCTATTAGCCAATCAACATCTCTCAGGAATCTATTCAGTTGCATGTCTCAGTGACGTGAATAATGTTTGCACATCATTCGGCAGTCGCTGGGCACGTGAAGGAAGAAAAGAACAAAAAAGAGAGCGCAATAACTTCGGGGTTGGCTTAGCTTGTGTGCTTGTATCAATGCAGCCTCTGAGGATGACCTACTGCCCCAGTGCGATGGCTGTGGTGATCTCAGAGTGCATTGAACTGTAGGGAGACAGAATTGCGGAGGGGTGGAATATGTAGCTGGTGCTATTCACCTGCGAAAAAAGGATCATCGCTCCCCAGCGAATGGCGTGTCTGGGGAAAGTAAATAGGATGCCGAATTGGCTAGGGAAATCTGATCATGGGAACTAAATCAAATACTTTGGTAATTTCCCCAGTGGTTGTGTGATTATGCAACCGCGTCGTTTGATCAGACTTTACCGTTGCTAACCGACATGATTCGATTTCTGGTAGAAATCTCATGGAAATGGAGTTGCCGTATGGCGAAAAGATAGCTAAACTCAATTATGCATTATCTGCATAGGATAATGAGTTTAGCTATGCGTCCTTTTGGGAAACATGTTTTGCAGGTGAATTACAGAACGGTGGGACGCGCTGAAAGTGGTCGAAATAAGGCGGAATTTGTGGTTGAAATTGTGGATTGGTTCTCCATGTAGTATAGAGAACCCCCACATCATCAGGTCGTCGAAAATGTAGACAAGCGAAAAGAAATCTGCCTTTGGAGTAAACACTTGTCTGATATTTTGTGCCACACCTAATTGTCGTCGATCAATTAATCGAATAAAAAAAATTATTCGTTTTCGTCATGTTGATCTCAGTGGGAACTCTTTTATATCAATCTCTTTGGCAACCTAGAGGTGATAACCTTCAAAAGATACAAGTTACTCATATCCTTGCATACATGTCCAATACGCCTGAAGGCGCCTGCGTTTCCAATTTGCAATACATTTCATACTGTTCCCACTGGGATCGTCGGTCAGCATTTCTTCTAAGGGAGCGTGATTAGTTTCAAAGAAATAACATCAATAAATAATAGCGCCATTTTTCGGTGAGGCAGCCGCATGGTAGAAACCTTGACGTGGTGCGGGGGCTTAAATTACAATCAATCAGTCAGGCCATGCTGGCAGAAGCCTACGCTCACCCTTGTCAGACAGGCTAGCGAGGAGTAATAACAAATATCTACCATCCCCAATCCAGGCTGTTACGTGTCACCGTGCCCATTGGATGGTTTGTAAGCAGGGGTATCCCGACTGTATTATAACGGCCTCTCTGATACCGGGTCGAATCAGAACAGTAAGTACATCTTACGGTATCAGATCGGGGCTCTGATATGGCGGGCTATTTGAAACCCCAAGACTCATGCGAACAAACAAAAAAGAATGAACACTATAAACGCAACAAACATATAAGAAATGTGGTGAGTCGACAATACCATAAGGGAAGAATTCATAAAGAAAACACTGACTCGGGAAAAAGAAGACGTAGACGAGTCAGTGAGGTCATGAACTCACGGGTACTTATACAGACCAGTAAATACGAGTAGTATTGTAGTAGTAGTAGTAGTATTTTTTGGTGGGGCTTGCCTTCCACCCTTAGTCAAACCTATTACTATAAAGATCCTATTGGCGGATGTTGAAGACATCAGATCCGAGGATATCGTACCTATAAGCGCATATTTAAAGAAAAAGTTTATAGGCATGTCAGTCTCACGCATATTACTATCTATTTGCAAGTCGGATTTTGAGGGGGTTCTACTAGATGTGAAGAAAAGCGAATGTCAAACGGTTCTTATGAACTTACCGATACAATCGTGCCACTTTAATAGCCCGCAGACGGCCTCCTCTTCACTACCAGATATGGAGTTATAGAAAACAACGTAGAGACTCTAATACCCATCCCTGGCTTTGCCAATTTTCTATATGTTCAGTCCTACTCTATCAGATAATTGGTTTTTTTTATACAGTTTTAAATAAAGATTTTTTTGAATAGAAATTTCATTCCCTTTTACTATTTCATTGGGCTGGAAACTACTACTTCAAAAAGCCAAAATATTTCGTAAACCTTCAAGACCAAACGTCATTTTCAGGTACCATTGAAACTACACTCCACAAAATTGAAATTTGTGAGAGCCTTAAGTCTTTTATGTACCCAAAGTACATTCACTGCTTAACAAATTACGACCCCATTCGTAGTAGCTTAACTCACTGCCGAGAACATTTTACAATATAAGTGCAGCCATCAAAGGCTAACCCAATCCTTACTAACAATTCCAAAGGCAAACAACTGCGGCAACCTAATTCGCGAAAAAATTTACTTAAACCAACTGAATGATAAATCCTAGAAGGAAGCAAAACAGCAAATGAAACGCTCTCAATCCCTCAGCCAATTGACGTGGATCTTCTCGTAACCATGTCGCCAAACTCCTGTGGATTCCTTTCACCCACAGCAAACTAGAAAACTGGGAAACAACTTTACAGGCAAGAAACGAGAACAAGGAGCTAAATAAAAAACTTTCTATTTCAATTCATTTATTTTGTACATCGTTCACTAAAAATGTCACTCATCCGCTAGGATCGTGCTCCCTGCCGGTCAATACACCGACGACCACAAACAATTTGGAGCACCTCTGCGTCCCGAGCGTCCTTCATCGGAACACCACCAAAACTATCCGTCACAACAGTTTTATTAAATATTTAATCACGTTTCAGATTGAAGGCAATCTCCCTCAAAGATTACCGATTTCCAGGGCTCAACAGAGCTATGCCATTAAATCGCTCTTTTTGAATTCGCCGTTGAACGTTTACATAAATCCAATTAAGTCTCTTCCTGTCTTCTGGTTCAGGCGGTCAACGAAATCCATCGGCCGTTCGATGCCGACAGGCAACTCAGGAAGGAGCTTACTTTTGTTTAGCGGGCTATTTATCTGGTGGTATTGTTGGTTCTCACGGAACTCGAGGACTTTGCTGGAATTTTCATCGATATTAGAACCACGGGAATGTACGATTTATCTATCGCTGGAGAGGTCGGTAGACGATAATATTTTGCAAGTTATTTTGCGAGGGGCTTTGTTCTCGTTTTTGTTAAGTTATGGGCCCTCAACCTCGGTCGTGCGGTTGGGGCTTATCAGTCACGGATATTGAAATAACAATACCCTAATTATATCGTCAGAGTTACATTGGTATTGTTTTTGAAGTATGTCGTTATAATAATTAGGAAATTGTACAAGGCTTATACCCCGGTCATTTAGATAGATAGATAGATAGATTTTTATTGTATATCACTATAAGAAGCTACCACGCACTTTACAATTCAGAGATACGATATATAACAAAGCATAATATCTTTCAACTGAAATAAACAATATTTAAAATAACATAAAGTTATGCAAATAATTTCATTAAAGGGAAACACACCACAAAACCCTTTATATAAAGTTTATGTAAAATCTAAAATAAAATAACAAGACATTGGATTGAAAGAAATTAAGAACGAAAACAAAATAACTTGCATACACATGTTAATGAGTTAACAATTAAACATAATGAAAACATGTGTATATACCTGTTAATAAGTTAACAATTAAACACTAAATTCATTTATTAAAGGATTATCAGACAAGTTACATCTAATTATTAATATTTCGGTGAGCTTACCTATTCTATCAGTGATCATTTCAACACTGGCCTGCAACTCGCAGGTAGAATGATGCCATGGATGGTCGTTTTGAGGAGCTGGTTTGCGTCGTTTGTAATCTTTTTAAATGGTATTTGGCACAAGGACCCCACACTTGACAACCATATAGCAAAATTGCTTGGAAGATCACTTTATATATAACTATTTTATCTTCATTTGATAATAGTGCCTTATAAAATCTAACAATATTTGCTTTATGTAAAGTCCTCGTAATGCGTTCTTTAAATGTAAGTTTTTTGTCCAAATACACGCCCAGATGTTAAGTTGGAAGGTATCATGGAAAGTCATGGGAAGGATGTGACTTGAATTTCGGCACGGATCTAGTGGGGCACTTACAACAAGCGCATACCATCTATAGTCGTTGCTTTCGCTCGTCTATCGCTGGTTCAGTGTTGCATCCTTTTCTGAGGCGGTATTGGTTTTCTGTGTCCGTGTCCGTGTCTGTGTCACGTCATTTCAATGGAAAAGGCATTTCACGTCGATTGTTGCAACATTCCCGACGTAAGATGCAATTTCTCCCCTGTGTTTGCCGACCTTGTGGGGATGGGTGTGAGCATACAGGGCAAAGCCTCTGATTGCCTTCAACCCGGCGAAGGCCAGGACGATCCTTGTCCCTGTTCAAACCAAGTTGACATGCAGTCTCCACGTGACACCCCTGGATAGCTACTTTGACACCCGCCAAGTAGTGAACCAATGCATGCAGCGACATCCTGAGAAAGGTTGGCGCAAGGCTAATAACCAGGCCCGTAAAAATGAATTATTATGGCAAATTTAACAAGCCTCGGATATGGACCGGATACACGACGACGACCAAGGAAACGAAAATGGCTAAATGATTTAAGGATTTTTTCATGGAACGTACGCTCAATGTACGTAGCTCGAGCTGCACAGCAGCTAGCCGATGCCCTGTCCGAATATAAGGCTGACATAAAAGCATTACAAGAAATAAGATGGACAGGGAGTGGTGTTAACCAAAGAAAAGAGTATGACATTTATTACAGCTGTCACGCAAAACACCATGTGCTCGGGGTAGGCTTTCTAGTCAGCCAAAAACTGAAGCCTGCCATTTTCGGCTTTAACGTAATAAATGAAAGGCTATGCACTCTTCGCGTGCGAGGCAAGTTTAAGAACATAAGCCTCACAAACGTTCACGGACCTACAGAGGAGTCCCCTGACGACGAAAAAGAAGAATACTATGAGAACGTCGAACGGGCCCCCAATGCCTGCCCAAGATACGATGTGAAAATCGTTCTTGGGGATTTGAATGCGAAAGTAAGTCGGGAGCTGGTTTTCAGGCACTACACAGGGTCCCACAGTTTGCATGGGAACACTAATGACAATGGACTACGAGTCATCGAATTGGCAGCATCAAAAAACTTGGTCGTTGCGAGTACCGGGTTTCCACGTAAAGATATCCACAAACCCACCTGGGTATCACCTGATGGAGCCACTCGCAACCAAATTGACCACGTGCTGATAGATCGCCGCCACTCTTCGAGCCTGATGACGGTACGAACGTACCGAGGTGCCAACGTCGACTCGGATCATTATCTTGTTGGTACAGTTTTCCGAGTGCGGATTGCCTTACGGAGACGTATTGCATCCGCGGATCGGGTTCGAATCAACACGGCTGCCTTACGCAATGAGAATACCAGCAACACCTTTGGTCATGCGTTAAGACTCGCCCTCGAAGAGCTCGACGGAGGGAGAGTAAGTCCTGGGGCCAGAATGCCGGGCGTAGAAGAGAAATGGACACGCCTTAAGAATACTGTCATTAGTACTGCCAACTCCGTCTTAGGCAGTAGTCGTAGAGATCGGAACGACTGGTTTGATGATGAGTCCAAACTAGCGACTGAACGTAAGAATGCTGCATACCGGGCAAAGCAGAAGTCTAATAGGACGCGGGTGCGCGAGGAGAAATACAGAGAGCTCAAAAGATCCAAAAAAGACTTCACAGACAAAAGAAAAGTGCCTGGGAAAAAAACCTTGTCTGTGAAATAGAGAAAAGTAGAGAGCGAGCTCCGCACCAGGCGCGGAAGTTCTACCAAATAATCCGCAGTATGACGCGGTACACACCACGCTGCACTTCATCATCATCATCATCGGCACTACAACCGGGTTCCGGTCTTGGCCTTATTTAACAAATCTCTCCAGCGGTCCTGATTTCGAGCCGATGTCATCCAGTCCATCGCAGACAAGGTCTGCCGCGCTGTCTCCTTCCATACATCCTGCCACAAAGGACTTTCCGGGCAGGCTCCTCTTCGCTCATTCGAGCTAGGTGTCCCGCCCACCGGAGTCTACCGAGCTTGATTTTTCTTACAATATGAGCTTCAAGGTAGATTGCTACAACTCATGGTTGTAGCGTCTCCGGAATCCTCCTCCCTCACATACGGGGCCAACAATTCTCCTTAAGACCTTTCTCTCGAACGCGGCCAAAAGGTCAGAGTGCCTTTTATTAAGGACTCAGGATCCATACATGAGTACTGGTAAGACCATGGTCTTGTACAGTACTAGCTTGGATGTTCTGGATAAATGTCGGGATTTAAAGAGCCTTGATAGACCATAGTAGGCTTTGTTGGATTTAATCAGCCGTTCGCGTATTTCTTCTTCCATATTGTTATCGGCTGATACTATTGACCCAAGGTAGTTAAAGGATTGCACTACTTCAAATTCTTGAACTTCTTGAGCGAAAAGGAGCCTGTCCGGAAAGACCTTTGTGGCAGGCTGTATGGAAGGAGACAGCGCGCCAGACCTTGTCTGCGATGGAGGGATGGCGTAGACCAGGACGCCCAGACCCTGGGAGTGCTAAACTGGGTGACATCGGCTCGAAATCGGGACCGGTGGAGAGATTTGTTAAATAAGGCCAAGACCGGTTCCCGGTTGTAGTGCCGATGATGATGATGATGATGATGTTTGCCGACGTTTGTAAACAGAAACCAGACATCCTTGCACTTAGCCAGACCCAGGTGATATAGATATTTCTGTTTTTACTATACCCGGTTATAACTTAGTGCCTCTCTTCTTTCCACATCGTCGTCTAGCCATATACATACTGTGACGCATATGACAATCAGTACTAGAATATTCTAGAAAGCCCGAAACAAAGTACTAGTATATTCTAGAAAGTACTGGAAAACTGGAGACTATGAACAATAGAAAATTCGAGGCTATGGAACGGACGGAAACGAAACACCGAATCAGAATGAGGAAACGGTATAAATACGCCACACGCAGATCGGGAAGATAAGTAAGAAGTAAGAAGTAGGCAGTAAAAGACGCGATAAGTACGGAGGCGATAAGTCAAGAAATCGTTAAGTGTACGGTAAAAGTAACGGTTGTTATTAACGGACTAATAAAGCGTTACATTCAAAATCGATTTAACGGCTCTTATTAATTAAAATAATTAATCCAGCGAACCCTAAGCTCGCTACAATACATACGAAGTGATATTGCGTATCAGCTTCAACGACAATGTAGGCTCTTCTCCAAGCCTTATTTTAATTTCCCGTGGCTAAAACTACACGCTCATAGACATATCATACATTATTGGTTTCTTCATAGAAGCCCGAACTTGGATAAAAACGCATCCTTTAACAAATTTGCTCTATCTGATTCTATCGATGGGATCTTGACCCTGCATCCCCAAACTGAAATCGTTATTGCGGGTGATTTCAATGTGCATAGCTCTGAGTGGCTTCACCATTCCGGACACACAACACCTGAAGATCAGTATCTCCAGCCCCTTGCTGATTCAAATAATTTAACTCAACTCGTCAATGAGCCAACACGGGTACCAGAGATATGTAGATGGTTATTCTCCGACACACTGAACCTGTTTCTCACCGCCCACCCAAACAAATACACAATTGAAATTTCTTCGCCCTTGGGCAGTTCAGACCACTGTGTCGTGTCAGCTAAATTTGCTTTAATTAACAGCAACCCTAACGAGAAAATTCCCAAAAGAACGGTATGACTCTATGAGAAAGCCAACTCGGAAGGTCTGAAGGACTTTCTTGGGAAGTTAACTTGGTCGTTATTTTTCCTCAATAACGACGTTGACTCTATAGCGGAGATATTGACAGACACGATTCTGATTGGCATGCGAGCCTTTATTCCACAGAGTAAAGAGCATCAAACCGAAGAGAAGACAGCTCGCGCTGTGCTCTGCATTTAAGGGTACTTCAAAATCCCCTTTTGTGCGCGCGTGTTTTGTAAAACAAAAAATGGTTCGAATTCGGGTGCAGAGAAGCCATTAAGGTTAAAGACTTGGGCTCCGGCTGTATAAATCAAACAATCCTGAGGAAAACCAAAAAGGATTTTCGAGAGCTAGAAATGACTGCAATGGGCATATTCAACGCGCAAAGTTCTTGGATCACCAGAGAGTGAGACAAAAAATACTACACTCTCCTATAGGTATTAGAAACGTCTGGGCATTCGGGAAAAGCACCCAAAACTCGGTCCCCTCATCCATGCCTTTGCTTATATTCGATGTCAGACTAGTTACCAGTGCAATAGAGAAAGCGAATCTACTTGCTGCACATTTTGCAGCCCCCTCGACGCTGTCTGATACTACATCAGTTCCGCCTCAATTTGACTATGAGCAGCACAGCATGAGCAGGGTTCACTTCGGAACGCGTACTGTTGACCACGCACCAATGGAGCTAAACGCAAACAAATCCGCTGTTCCGGATGGCATTCCACCAAATCTCTTGTAGAAATGTTCCTCTTCACTCGCTAAACCATTGCGGAAACTCATCAATTTGTCTTATTCTACTGGCCGTTTCCCAAATAGATGGAAGTCAGCGAATATTCTTCCAATTCCCAAAAAAGGGAGACAAATCGTCCCTTTCTTCTTATCCGCCCATAGCACTAACTTCTATTCTCGCGAAGGTAATGGAATCACTTATCAACCGTCAACTTTTGAAATATCTGGAATCAAATGACCTCCTCAATGATCGCCATATGGCTTTCTTAGCAACCGGAAAGGAGATTTGATGGCGTACCTTACCGAAAAATGGAGCCATTCCATCCACTACTTCGGAGAAAACAAAGTCCTTGCATTAGATATTGCAAAGGCTTTCGACAGGGTTTGGAATCCAGCCCTCTTATCGAAATTACATTCCATTACATAACGATGCTGACTCAATAGCGTTTGCGGCAATAGTGAAGAACGTGTGATTCGAACCGACGCTATGACGGCAGTCTAGTGGCAAATATAAATAGGAGAGAGCCCAGGTGACTTCTTTGAAGGACCCCAAAGGCGGCAAAGAAGGGGCTCGATATTATGGACATGAACCAAACGGAATAAAGTCTATGCTTTAGATAGGAAGAAATCCAGGTTCGAACCCGAGGTCGGATAATTTGAAGAAAATTAGATTGTGGAAGATTTTGTGGAATTCTTTACTGAGGTCGGTTGAGACCATGTCGAAATCGTTACTGTGCTCTAGTGCTGAGAGTGTAAAGGAAGTGAAGTCAACGAGGTTGGTTGTAGTTCATCAGACATTGAGGCAACCAAAGATGTGCAACGAAAATTAAGAGATTCGTATAGAACGCTTTCGAGAATTTTGGGTAGGTGGGACAGTTTGGCGTTGAGGAGGTAGTTCGCGACATCATTTCTGGGACGCTGCTTGTGGATGGAGGTGATGAAGGAGGTTTTCCAAATGTGGGGGAATACGCCTTGGGAGAGAGAGATTGAAGATCAGTGAGAGGGGAGCAAAGAGAATGGATGACTTTTCTTGAGGAGGATTGCAGGGATACCACCAGGGCCCGGTGAAAACTCGTCTTTGAGTTGCAGTAGCTTGGATTCAATTAAGATCGGATCAAAGGAGTTGTGGAGAAAAGGCCCGAGGGAAAAGTTAGGTAAGTAGCCTAACTACACGAATGTGGAATACTCTACCTGATCTTGTGTTTCGTCCTCATTGTAATGTTCAGGCATTTAAGACCAATGTACTTCGAGACCTCCATTCCTGATCCGCTTCCTCTTTTTCCGCTCGCACTATGCTCTGACATTTAAGGTACTCCAAAATTCCCTTTTGTGCGCGCGTTTGTGTATTAAAAAAACAAAAAGTACTTGAAGTATGACGGGACAGGAACAAAGAAGTAATTAGTGAATGACTGATTGAAGTGAGTGGCGAAGGGGTTAGCAATAGTAACATCAGATCAGACGATTTATGAGAATTTAAGGTAAGCGATGTAGGGTAACCGTCGGATCTACGTTTATGATTTACGAACTGGAAGAAGGTTTTGGGGTCATTTCTGAGATTGGTCTGAGTTTTGGTAAAATAGTTGCGATAAAGGGCGTTGAAAAGTTCCGCGAATTGAAGGTAACAGCAAAGAAAGTTGAAGTAGTTGGGAATAGTTCGATTCCGAGAGAAGAAGGCCCATAACTTATTCCTTTTGTTACGCAGGGAAGGAAGCTTGTGATTGTGCCAAAGAGGGGAAGAGGGTGACGTTCTTTGTCTAGAGTAGCGACCGAACAGGGAAAAAAAGTACATGATTTCTATATATAAGTGAGTGATGGTATCTTCAACCGATAGGTGATCATAGTTGAACGAGAGGCGACCTAGTCCTTGACGAGGAGTAAGTTAGCTTTATAGAAATCGTAGGCGTAGTGATAGGAAGGCGGCGACAGATGGTAGCGAGTGGACTTGGAAGAAGGTCACGACGAGAAGACGAAGGGGCTGGGTGAGACAGATGTATTGCTGGATTTGCTGTAAAGATGAGGTGAAGCTGTCTACCCAAAAGGTTTCGAACGTTGCTGATCTGACAGAGACAACAATCATCTAGTCGATCAATTAAGAGACATTCCTTGGTCGAGGCGGGGTGGGAGGTGAAATGTCAGATAAAGCCGAATTGAGTTATGAAAGGTTAAAATATCCGAAGATGATGATGTCGTCCTCGCAATTACTCAGATCGATTATATGGTTGATAGCATTAAGAGCTAGCTCGGAAACTTTAATACGCTGGGGTGGCAAGATATAGAAGTACATGACAAAGATTGATTTCCGAGGAAGAGTGATTTTGACAGTCACAAAGTTCAGCTTGAAGGAGGTAGGGAAATCGACAATAGACGACTTGAGGCTGTTATGGACAGCGATGAGCACTTCTCGGCTGGGGGGAAAGTCAGTAGTATGGTTGGGGAGGTCATCGGGGAAGATGGTGAACATGGGGGGAATTTCCAGGTTATGAATGCTGGGGATTCAGTTCGTTTCACTGAAAGCGAAAATGTTGACAGGTAGGAAATGGGAGTTTTTCAGAATGGATTGGGTCTTTGAGCGAAGCCCTCTTACGTTGTGATAATAAAGAGTAAGGGGAGTTATACCGACAGTTTTGCGTGGGGTTAGCGGGGGCGGGGGGGTTGGGGACGAAAAACGTTTTTGAGGTCGGCTTTACTGCATTGAATATGTGATAGCTTTAAGTTCATTCGACACTTAATGAGGGAATACATTAAAAATTACGTGGAATTTTACTAATAGTTTGTGAAGACTGGGAACGTCGGTGGCTAAACCTTTCTGTTCAATAGAGAGTTTGACACTGGTTTTGACTTTCCCTTTGTAGCAGACAGAATCAGATTTGTCGTGGAGTTTCAGTAGAAAGAGATGGATATATTCATATGTCTTTCTGTCTCTAAGTTTGGACACTGTGTAGCGGCAACCAGATGATCCGTAGGTAAGCTGTGTGATTTTAACTGAGGGGGGCAGGACGGGGTAAAAATGGATTGGGATTGAGGCCCGGGGGTAAGGAGGAGGGAAGTGGGAACGTGATGAGTGGCTAGAATTATTTGGGACGGTAGATAGTTGGGTAGAGCTGGGAGGGTAAAAGGACTTGAAAAATGACTGTGGTGGGTTAATAGTTGGCGCAAGGCTAATAACCTTGCCTGGAAAAACAAATTATTATGGACAATTTAACAAGGACCGGGTACCGGTGGAGAGACTTGCCAAAGTAGCCCAAGAACGGATCCCGGTTGTAGTGCCGATGATGATGATGATGGGTTAATAGAATGGGCTCTGATTAAATTGGGATATTTGTTTGATGTTATTGTGGAGGGGGGTGGGATGGGATGAACAGCGAGAGTATGGCTTAGGGGTTTTGAGCCATTGAGAAGGGTGAGTTCAAGTCGACTCTCCTACCAACTACTATACTATGGCGACTTTCGTTTCTCTTTTGTCATTCGAAGAGTTCCTCACTTATCATCTGAGTGATATCGTTCCAAGTTAAGGAGTTTTAGGTCAAGTACAGATAAGTTCAGTTCAGTTGGCGTATATACAGTCGTCATCAAAATCGATTTTTTTTTATGAATGTGCAACATTTAGGAAACGTTCCTCTGAAATTTTGAGTAGATTCCAAGAAAATTAAACAAGATGGAGCATTTTTAGGTCAAAACTTTCCGACCGAAATTAACAAAAGACTACACTCCGGCAACGCTAGTGGGCGTGCAGTCAGTAAACTGCTGAAATCCAAACTGCAATCACGTAATATAAAGCTACGTGTCTATAGAACCATAATCATACCGATTGTCCTATATGGATGCGAAACATGGGCTCTCACAAAACGGGAAGAAAACAAATTCCGCGTATTCGAGAATAAATTCCGCGTGTTCGAGAATAAAGTTTTAAGGGCTATCCTTGGCGGTAAATATGACGAGGAGGCAGGACAATGGAGGAAACTCCACAACCACGAATTGGAAGAGCTATGCCGCCAACCTACAATAGTAAGAGTAATCAAGTCGCGAAGATTAACACGGGCCGGACACGTGGCGCGAATGGGCAACGATAGGACCGTGCATAGAATTCTTGACGGTAAAGCAACGGGAAAGAGCCCAACAGGACGGCCGCGACGGAGATGGGTGGAAAATGTTAGGTTTGACCTCGAGATCGGATCGGATGGTCGAACGTGGAGGTAGAGCGCACAAGACAGGGGACAATGGCGGAGTC
Source organism: Microdon myrmicae (assembly GCA_963931805.1). Taxonomy (NCBI): domain Eukaryota; kingdom Metazoa; phylum Arthropoda; class Insecta; order Diptera; family Syrphidae; genus Microdon; species Microdon myrmicae. The sequence goes on along the minus strand of OZ007501.1, from coordinate 134,424,653 downwards.
GTGTCGGTGAGGTCATGAACTTCCGGGTTCCTACAGGTCAATAAATATAAAATAGAATAGAACCATTCCGACGGCTCCTACCCTCATTGAAAACTTTAAACAAGTTTATCTCAAAACATGATCCTAAAGTCGGTGGGCGTGATACTTAAAAAAAAAAATTAATCCATATTTTTAAAAGTTTACACACTTTTTTTTGATAACCTTTACTGGGGAGTGGACGAAGGATTTTTGTTTTCAATGATTAGAACTTATTTGGCAAAATAAAATACTAAAAATCGTTTTTATTTTGACGAATATGGTACTTTTGGATTTTTTGTTTTTCAAAATCCTTTGTCCACGCCCGAGGTAGAGTACTACTACAAACGGAACCTTTTTCTTTTTTATTTTAGACTGTTCCGAGTTAACATGCGCACGAGAAGTTTTTTTTTTTTTAGGGCTCAGGGAATAATCGTTAATAATTTAAAAAACAATAATTAGTTATCGTTTAAGTAATAATAAACATTATCATCATCGTCATCATCAGCACTACAACCGGGATCCGGTGTTGGTTTTATTTAACAAGTCTGAGGCTTGTTAAATTTTCCATAATAATTTGTTTTTCCGGGCAAGGTTATTAGCCTTGCGCCAAACAATAAACATTATGGACATTTTAAATAAATATATTCAATCGATTTTTCCAAAAATTAAAAAAAGAGAGGAAAAAGAGGCTTCTTTTTTCACGTTCATGACTAGAGTGGTAACCATTCATCGCACATCAAAGGATATATGCCTATGGTGGCTTTAAATTACGTTGCCTTTAAATTGCAACGTTCTAACCGATAACTTTATGGAACCGGTTTCATACCTATGATTTAGAATTGTGTAAACATTTCGATTGCATCGGTTTTTGTTGTTATTCGCGATCTGTAAGTTAGTTGGCTTCTCACTCGCGGAAGATGGAGTTTTTTTTGTCAGTCGTTTCTGTAAGTTGTATCTAAGCTGTGAACATATTACCTAAATTTAATGTTTCCTATTTCATTATTAAGTCAAAGATAAAATTAGAGAGTAAATAAATAATAAAGTTTTAAATAAGTAACTTCTTTTTTTGGTTTGGAGGTAAACCACCAAATGCCCATATAAAAATGGTCCCATCGTAATCCTAAAAAACCCATACCATCAATCAGCCCGTAATGGATCGTAAGTCATGGGACTGACGAAGTACAAAACATTAAATAATACCCAGTTAAATAGCTTCTTTTTTGCATAGAACTGGAAAGTACTTAAGCACGTTGTCTATTATTTTTTTTATTATTTTCTTACCCACTACTATCTGGGTTAATGTTTATTTTGTTCGGTCATATTCGACAGGATATTTCTCTTCATGGGATCTGAGTACATCTCTAAATTCTAATCTTTTTTAATTTGAAGAACATTGTTTAGGGTGAAATTGCATCGACTATTGAGCCTACCACCAACTGTTTCGACGAGATGATTGGGAAAATTTAATTTCTCTACATTCTGGTTCCATAAGACTTGCAATCAAAAGCTATTTATTGCAGATTTACTCACCTACCGGAAGTGGGGAGCACGTTAGGAACGTGCTGCTAGCTTCATGTGTCAGTTATCTCTTATACTTGTACATTGTACATGAAACGTTTTCTGTGATTATGATGCACTGGCCCGGAGATGAGTTGATGAGCTGACAGGGTCGTTTTCTACAGTCTACAAACTGAAACTTGGAGTAAGTCATTATGCGAAGTCCAAGGGCAAAAAGGGGGCTGGATGGAGGACCAATTATGTAGGCAGTTTACAGTACATTGAAATTATCGAACCGTATAACCTGTAAACTTGTCTGGCATAATTAAGTCTGGTATTATCATAGCGCCGTTGGTATACATGGAGTGTCTATGACCTCATGTCCAGGTAAGTTGTTCATAGGTTGAGATCAGTCATGTACTCAATTAATGGTCTTCTCTGTTGGGAGCAAAAATGCGAGAGTTGTACAAATAGTGTACGACAGCGACAGGTTTTCATCTGTTAAATTTTGTTTGTCATTATGCCATAAGTGATTAGATGTAGGTTATTGTGAAGTCTTTTGTACCAATTTTATATAAGGAAAAATATGAGTGCCCTTCGACTTCCCCGGGTTTGTAAGATAGGAATGCTGTGTAGAGTTTGTTTAGTTCCTACTTACTATTCACTGAAAGGAAGTCTGATAAATTCTTACTTGTTCCAAAAATAAGCAATCAATCATATTTCACTCAACGGCAAATATAAAATAGGTTCAATTACTCATCCCTTCGACCAAACATCAATCTCATATTTATAAATGTTTTAAATTCCATGGATCCGAAAGTAAGTTCCTGCAAACGAATTAAAACTTTTTTTTCTTTTCCCTTCGGAGAGAACAGTCCTGTGGATAGTCATAATAATCTGTAGTTGGTTGTATAAGTCATTACTGTTCAGTTTTTGGTGAAAATATTCTTTAAAACGGCTCCTCGATAGTATAGTGGTTAGTATACCCGCTTGTCACGTGGGAGGCCGGGGTTCGATTCCCCGTTTGGGAGCCTCTGGCGCAAGACTAATGATCTTGCCCGGAGAAAACAAATCATTATGGAAAATTTAACAATCAGGACTTGCTAAATAAGGCCAAGACCGGTTCTCGGTTGTAGTTCCGATGATGATGATGATTCTCTTTAAGTGAGAGTTCGATTGAGGTGTAACAACAAGATAGTTGATGGAAGAAATGGACATTTATTAATTATAATTGGTAGTTTACCTAATTTTAATGGGCACTGCATTGTGGCGACTTCAACAAACACGACACGCCACATGAACCCCCAGATCATAGTGGGGAACATAGCATCGAAAGAAAATAGAGAAGGTAATTCATTAAAACCATAACAATCCCACCACATAAATAGTAAGTGAGAATAATACGTCATCGTCTATCTGCGGTTGTGGTCTGATGATTTGAGGATTCGGCTCTACTTTATCCTGTGATTCTAACCATCATAGGGATGGTTCGAATAGTATTCTTGACTTCGTTGCAGAACGCTAGAGCTTCACACTATTGTGTTATGTGATTCCTCAAACTGAGAGTAATTGCTTAGCACCAACTTTGGCTGGTAGTAAAGCTAAACATCCGATTTTCGACGATACTATGTTAGTATGAACAAAAGGCAATGAGACCGTTTTAAAAAAAAAAGAAGTATCCTTATTCCTATGATTATGGAAGTGTGTAATTATTTGGTAGGTAGCTTTCACAACATGTTAAACACTAACGCAATGCGATCTTACATTTATCAAAAACAGAACACACCATTCTTTATCATTATAATAATACCCCGCACTTAACTTCTTGTATGCAACAGAACATTCACACTTTGGTTAATGGTAATTGACGTCAAAGAGCTTCTTTGAAGTACGCCGAAAGCCATAAGAAAATAATAATGTACAATTTAGAGTGCTTGCGAAGAGCCAGCAAGTTAAGGTAAGAATGATATTTGTAAAATAAAAGTTAACATTTCGTCTTAAGTAAGATATGTAATTAATTTGTTAAATAAATGTGGATATAAAACAAAAAAAAAACCTTCTTTATTGATGGACAAATCTCAACTATCTTTATTGACCGTCGCTGTCGACGCTTGAATTTGGACTCACGATTTGAAAAAATGTTCGATCGTCAGTCGTTAAGAAACGTTAAAATTTACCGAAAACTACGTTCCTATACCGCAACCTGCTTTGGTTGGTTTTCTGTACGACGTGTTTTTAATGTCATTGAATACAATGATTCAGATACTATGTAGACAGCAATACATACATGGGTGGTCTGAAAAGTTTCGGGCCTAAAAAAGATACAAGACATTTTTTCTTAAAATTTATTTTTATTTTTCTACATAGTCTCCTTGTAACTCTACACACTTCTCTCGGCGATGCTCCGCGATCTCTCTAACCCATCCAAATAGTACTTCGCGTTTTTCTCTGCAAAATAACTGTTCACGAAGGTGATTGCTCCTTATTTGACGAAAATCTCTGTCCTCAGAGCGCAATTTTTAGATTAGGGGACAAAAAGAAGTCGCTTGGGGCTACATTTGGGGAGTAAGGCGGATGGTCAAGCAGTTCAAACCCAAATTCGTGGATTTTCGCCATGGCAGCCGCTGAGGTGCGAGACGGGGTGTTGTGTTGGTGAAACAGGAATTTTCTTTTTCTGCAAATGTGGCCGTTCTTCCGCAATTTCTGCCTTCAATTGGTCAAGTAATGCTGCGTAGTATGCTCCTGGAATGGTTTTTCCTTATTGAAGATAATCGATTAACCTAGCGAGGAGTAACACACAAAGACCTACCACCCCTAATCCAGGGTGTTACACGTCACCGTGCCCATTGGATGGTTTGCAGCCAGGGGCATACCGGCTGTATTATAACGGCGCTTCTCTGATATCGGGTCGAATCAGAGCAGTAAGCAGACCTTACCATATCAAAGAGGGGCTCTGATATGGTGGACTATCTGAAACCCCAAAGTGCTCCCACGAAATGAATGATCAATACACAAAAAACCCGGTAGGCGTAGGTGTGATGAGCCGACACTACCATAAGGGAATAAATCATCAAGAAAACACCGACTCGACAAAGAGAAGACGTAGGGAAAAACGGAAAAAGCGGGATGTACGCGTCGGTACGTGGAATGGTCGAACGTTATATAAACCAGGCGCGATACAGGGCGGTCGTAGAAAACGCGAGACAATATAAAATGGACATCGTCGCGCTTCAGGAAGTCCGACCCCCACATCACGTAATCGAGAGCAACGGATATACACTGGTGTGTGGAGGTATCGATACACATAACCTCGGAACCGGCTTCATCATAAGCAAGAAGATTACGCTCCATGTAAAAGATGTGAAATTTATTAATGACAGATTGCGACTCCGATCACCTTGTAGTGATGGGCAAAATTAGAAGTCGGCTCGCAGCAAACCCACACGGGCAGTCACGGGACACGAGCAAAAAGTTCGACATTGATAAACTAAAAAACCTGCGCAAAAGGGCTGAATATCAAGACGAACTAACGAATAGATTTAGCATTCTAGAGAATGGGAGCAGTGAGGAAGAGGAAGCTATAGTGTGGACACTAAATGGGCATCAATCAGAAATACAATCAAACAAACAGCCCAAAATATATTAAGATTTAAGAAAACATTTAAGTCCAAACCTTGGTTTGACGATGAGCGCAGGGCGAAGATCGAAGAACGCAAATGCCTCAGAGTGATCCACCTAGACAGATATGATGAAGTCCACGCAGAAAGATACGCGACGATTCGGAAAGGGACAATGAGATTCTTCAAACGCAAAAAACGCGAATGGGAAAAGACTCGGATCGATGAAATCCTAGAAAATTCCAGAGCAGAGAACATCAGAGGTATGTATGCCAGCATAAATTCAATTAGAAATTGCTACCCAGGGAGAGCCAAAATAATTTGAGACACAAACGGCTGTCTGCTCACAGAAACAAACAATATCGTCACAAGGTGGAAGCAACACATTGAAAACTTGCTTATTGTGCGCACCCATCAACCACAAATAAACGTATCAAACGTACATACAGCCGAGCCCCAGATCCCAGAGTCCTCTTTCAACGAAGTTGTAGGCGCAATAAATCGATTGAAAAACAACAAGGCTCCCGAAGTCGATTGCATACAGGCAGAGCTTGTGACCCATGGAGTAGAGGCAACCGCTCGAAAGATCTACCAACTGATCAAAACAATATGGGATAAGGAAATGACTCCGGAAGATTGGAAAACCTTAATAGTCATCCCCATTTTCAAAAAAGGCGACAGATCTGACTGAGAAAACTACAAAGGGATACCATTGCTCCCAGCGAAATACTAACAAATGTCATATTGGTGAGAAGCGCACCGTACGCAGAAGACATAATAGGAGACTACCAGTGCGAATTCCGTAGGAACCGATCAACAAGCGACCAAATGTTCACAATAAGGCAACTGCTGGAAAAGAAATGGGAATACGGAGAGACGGTTCACCAACTGTTCAAAAAAGCCTACAACTCGGTCACAAGGTAAAGACTTTACCATATTGTAGTTGAGGTCTCGAAAAAATATGCCGTCCTTATTCAAATCTTCATGAACGAAAATAAAGGGCGAGTTAGAATAGAAAACCGTCTCTCAGAACCATTGGAAATCCGGGGCGGACTAAAACAGAGGGATGGCCTCTCACCATGTATTTTTAACCTTGTGCTTGAGTATGTCATCAGAAAGGTACAATACGACAACATGGCCGGGTCACACAAGTGCTCGCAAATGCGGATGGTATCACCATTTTTGGCGGCAATCTAGAAACTGTAAGTAAAAACTGTGAAATCATCATGCAAGCGGCAGAAGAGGTGGGCCTAGAAATAATAAAGACAAAACGAAATATATGATTACGACGAGAGTAGCTGGACCTCAGGGAACACAAATAAACGGCAGCGGTAAGAAATTTGAATAAGTTAAAGAGTTTAAATATCTGAGAACAATACTACTAACCAGTAACGAAATGTTGAAGGAAATTAACAAAAGATTGCATTCCGGCAACGCCAGCTGGCACATAGCCAGTAAACTGCTGAAATCTAAACTGCTATCACGTAATATAAAGCTCCGTGTTTATAGATCCAGAATCATGCCGATTGTTCTATACGGATGCGAAACATAGGCTCTCACAAAACGGAAAGAAAACATATTCGAGAATAAAGTGTTAAAGAGTATCTTCGACGGTAAATATGATGAAGAGGCAGGTCAATGGAAGAAACTCCACAACGACGAATTGGAAGAGCTATACCGCAAATTTGCAATAGAGAAGATAATCAGGTCGCGAATATTATAATAGGCCGCACATGTGGCAAGAATGGCAACGACAGGACGGTGCCTAGAATTCTTGACGGAAGACCGATGGGAAAGAAACATGTAGGACGGCCGCGACGGAGATGGGAGAACAATGGAAGGTTTGACCTTGAAGAGATCGGATCAAATGGTCAAGCGTGGAAAGAGAGTGCACAGGATAGGGATCGATGGCGCAGCCGAGTCGGTGAGGACACGATCTTCCGGATTCCTATAGTTCAATAAATAGTAAATAATAAATAATAGTTTAATGAAACCGATTAATTAGATGATTAATTAGACTAAAGAAAGGTTTGCATATTACGGTTAGGTATTCGCTGGCTTTCTTGTCGCCCGTATACTGTGTATATGACATGCAATGCAGTATTGTCGTTAATATCGCAGGGTAAATCAAAATGAATTTCCGCGCGCACTGGGCTCTGACACTTAAGGGTACTTCAAAATCCCTTTTTGTGCGCACGTTTGGGTAAAAAAATCGTTAAATCGATACAATTTCAAATAACAAAATTATGAAAACGATTTCATAAAAATAATTCAGTAGGTTAAAATAAGGTCAATCGACGACCTATTCCTTCCTTAGAATACGGTCACCGTTGTTACAACAAATATTGTTGAAATATGTTTGGGAGTGGTTTCATTTTTCCAAGGTACCCGCAAAAGCCATCAGACAAGGAGTAAAGACCGGGTCACAATGAAGGTCAATTTTGGGAGGAAAAAAAAACAACAAAAGAACTCGTTCTTCAATTGACCTGAATTGCAATTGAAATGAACTATTTTATGAATTATAGGACTAAACAAAATTCAACTTGTCTCCATTGCCACGATGTGACTGTGACAATTCCACAATACTTTCCCTTCTTTTCTTTTTGCAGTGTGCTTTGTGTAAAATAGATGCGAGTTCGAGCTCTATAGCACACAGCGTCAAAATTTTGACAAATTGAACTAATTGTGGAATCATACAATTATACAAGGTGTCCCGTAAATAGCGTGTCACCTTTGGAGGGCCAATTCCTTGCTTCATAACCTATTAGAAAAAACAAAACATGGTTTTAGTAAATGTCGCAACGTTTTTGAGTTATTTGGTTTTTTTTTCAAAATCTCGGAATATCCAAACCTGGTCGTGGGAAGGAATCATCTGCCAAAGGTTGCACGCTATTTACGGCATACCCTGTATATAGGTATATGCAAGTGAAATTAATAATGAAAATAGAAACAGTAATTAAAAAAAAACTACTTATTCATTTATTTATGTAAGCCTAAGAATAGAGAACTCGGCAACAATAATTTAAACATAAGAGCCTAAAACAGGTCAACGGATAAAATGATATAAGACATAAGAAAAACAAAAAAACCTTAACTATGTCGACAAATTATAGCCCGAAGTTTTTAGGAAAGAAGAAAAACGTAATAGTTGATAAGCACCAACTATTTAAACATATTAAGTCTCCATAAAGTATCGCTACTACTACTAATTAGCAAACACGCCCAACAAAAGGGTGGTAATTGTTATCCCGATTGTTTCCATGTCCACAAGCAAGCAGTGTGTCTAGTATTAAAGATGGTTGCAATGCCTTATTCCGGACCAAGTGCTGGAGGAATTACTCAGCACCCGCAGGCATCATGCACCGGAACTTAAATTTTCAAAGTAATTAAAAACGAACTTCTGGAAAGTTTGGTGATTATTATAAAATTCCTTTGACGTATATGTGGCCGTATACAGCGCAAGTAATCCTTTGACTCTGAAGAACAATGATAGTGTTGCCATAGGCATCAGACGCTCAGAAAAAAATTACGGACTGAACGAAAAATCGATTCAAAATGTTTCTGTGCGTAATCGTAATAGGGCGGTGTAAACAGTCGGTAATGTAGTGTTTGACTGCAATGATGTATGTAAAGATAGTAAGAAACTTGTGTAACCTGCGTCTTTTATAATATCTTACCTGATACCAGGTGTACCGGTATGAAGTGAGCTTTTTTTTTTAAATAAAACACTAATTTTAAATGGGAAAGTGAAAAACATTTTCTGGCAATTTGTGGATACCACGCCAATAAAACCGGTCGTCTCTTGAGGCAAACCATTCGGAGACCCAATTTTCGACTTCTTCGTAGAAATTGAAATGCTGCTCAGCCAATGCGTGTCCCATCGATGAAAACAAATAATAGTCGGAAGGAACCGTCTTGTGACCCATTCTGGTCCTTTTTCGATCAATACATGGTTCAAATTGATCATTTGTTGTCGGTAGCGTCGCGCTTCAACAGTTTCGACAGGTTTTAGAAGTTCATGATACGCCACCCGCTTCTGGTCCCACCAAACACAGAGCAATGTCTTTTTTCCGAACCGATCAGGCTTTGCAGTCGATGTTGACGCTTCTCCTGAATGTACCATGATTTTTTGCGTTTAGGATTTTTAAAATAAATTCATTTTTCATAATCAGTCACCATTCGATGCAATACTGTCTTCCTTTCGTGTCGTAGAAGCAACGTTTCACATGTGGTGTTTCGCTTTTCCATCTACCTGTCCTTCAATTCATGTGGCACCCAGTTTCCACACTTTTGGATCTTCCCCATTGCTTTTAAACGGTCAGAAATTGTTTGTTGTGCAACATTTAACGTTTGTGCCATTTGTTTTTGACTTAAAGTGTCATCTTGATCCAATATTGCTTGCAATTCGGCGTCTTCAAACTTTTTTGGTGGTCTTCCACGTTCTTCATTTCGCACATAAAAATCATTATCTCTGAACTGCTTAAACCATCTTTTGCATGTTGCTTCCGATAGAGCATGATCACCATAAGCTTCGACAAGCATTCGATGCGACTCTGCAGCACTTTTCTTCAAATGAAAACAAAAAAATTGATGCTTTCTGCAAATCATCATTTTCTGGTACAAAATTGGACATTTTTAACAGGATTAAAAAAAAAGATGTTGTTTGTACAATGACTTGATGCATACTAAATATGTTTGACAGATGTCATAGCAACCAAATAAAAAAAATATATGGGCTCGTTCACAACAAACGTTCACTATCGATACATTTGTATCTTGACGCTCACTTCACACCGGTACACCTGAAATATACTGGAAGTGTCTAATTCAAAAATTTTGAATTAAGGACAGACGGAATTCACAATGGTGACCAGAAAACAAACCAAGTCCCGCCACACAACAGAATAAATTGAAAATAGGTAAAGAGACGAAAACTTGTGAAAAGTGATGAAGAACGATTCCCCAGTATTTATCTGTAGTGCGTATGTGGCGATTCCTTTGAACACCACCAATCATCTTCCCATTACCTATGTACAAACTCCCATCTAGGGCATACATAAAGCATAAAAAACAAGTATTGTGGCAGTTTCATTGAACGCCACTACTTACCTTACAGCTATGGTAAAGAAATAGTTCCCTAAAACACATAAAAAACGTGTACTCACCTTCCATAGTTGTACCAATAATTTTAGAAATACTTTGAATCAATAATTCTAGCTGACATGAAATTTCATCAGCAACAAATATTAATTTCCCAGAAACCAATTTGGTCGCACCATCTAGCAACCAACATCGTCGGAACAATATCCATGGGATATGCCTTTACGCGCCAGCCACACACATGCAGGAAATGTTTTATCGTTCCTTTTTGCATCATGCCTACATCGATCGGTCATCCGACCAACAAATACATGAAGGCATGTGGCTGATTGCCCAGGCAAGTCAAGTTCCTTAAATGGTAAACCTCCATCGAGATTTCGACTGCGTGGAGATACCATCAGCATGTGCACGATCAGCAATAATACTTGACATAGTCGCTGATTGTGCAAACATTTCAACCCCTTGTTGAGATATTTTGCACCAGCTGCAAGCATGTAGATTTGAACGATCCAATGTCCGCATACTTGTGGACACACACGATGAGCAGCAGTAGCAATCATCGCGTGTGTGTTCACCCCTTTCTTGTTGGACAAAATGCTAGGGAGAATCTTACCTTATATGGTGATCGAAGCGATGAATGAATTTTTGGTAATTCTGTCGCTTTAGCTCGCTGTGCCCAGATTGGATACGTTTTGCAAATCTCAATACCGTGCCAAGTGCATGTTAAATTCAGTAACATTTAAATCTTTTGTTTGTAACAAGCTTAAATACGGTGCCAAGTGCCTCCTAAATTCAGTAACTTTCAAACCATTTTGTAACCAGTTTCAATACCAAGTGCTTGTTAAATTCAGTAACATTAAAATCTTTTGTTTGTAATACGTTTAAATACTTGTCTCCAAGTACGTTTTTTGTAATTTTTGTTAACATTTAAGATTTTGTAAACATTTATTTCTCCGTTTTGAACTATTAATAAATGAGAAACAGAGATGAGCGGTGGAGCGTTTTATTTTCTTGTTGGGTGAAGTTGTGACAGTTGATTGGGTAATCTTAGTTGACCCGTGCACTTGCTTGCACATACTAAGACTAATCATAAAAAACCCACATGTACATGTGGCACGCTTTGTTTATGGAGTTTTACGGATAATTTGGAGAGAAGAAGAAGAACACCCGAGTTCATCTGACCAATGTTTATGGCTGTGTTTGAAGAAAGGTGAAAGGCACGGTCCGCTCTGGCACTAATGACTGTATTGGACGACATCTTAGTTTCCTATGAATCGGCTTGTTTGATTTTGGGCCCTATATGCAGTGTTTTGCTATTTTTCAAGATGCCTAACAAATATGGATATTAAATTCCACTTTGAACAAATGTATGCTTTGTGATTTATGGAGCGACTGGCGTTCAGCCCTATTTTCCAACAATGTAAGCGTATTTTAACACCCTACTACACGGGCCGTATTGGCCTTAAATGCCCGTAGACTATAATGTAGAAGAAATACATGGCCACGTTTCATACGTCGAACGCTCCGATGCCCGTGTGTTACGTGCGGCTTCCGCCACCCCATCAATTAATTGTTTTTAATATAATTTGTTTTAAGGTAGTTTGATGGTAAGGTGGTGGAAGAATTGCGCGATCCACATGTGAGTGTTCGAACACGCCCCGATTCGAGTGTGGAATCGGGGCGTGTTCGAACACTCACATGTGGATCGCGCAATTCTTCCACCACCTTACCATCAAACTACCTTAAAACAAATTATATTAAAAACAATTAATTGATGGGGTGGCGGAAGCCGCACGTAACACGTGTGTATCGATCGAAGAAAGATATTCTGTGTTTACTCAAATGTCTTTTTTTGGTAACGTAGGAGGATCGCTTCCTTCTAATAGGTATCGTAATACAAATTATTAATGTACCAGCTTCGGAAGGTGTAGCACTCCGCTACATAGACCCCATTGAACATAATAGTATAATATTCATATCGCACATTATGCGATTTCTCGTCAAGTGACGCGCAGTCATTACCCAAGCTACATGCTATCTAATAACGAGTACATTTTGTGCGTATCGCATATCTAAACACAAGCGCCGCACCTGGAACGGGATACTACCCGCGCCTACAGAAACGCTGGATAACGACAAATGTCGTACGCTAGGTGTCATGATACCGTTTAACGGAATTCCCATCAAAATGCTTACGCCTACGAAAGACAGGCACATGAATAATAACGAAACGCCACCCGGCGATTGGACATGACGAGACGAATTGCTTGAACCAAGACCACTGCACTTCAAGTGAATCAATTAAGTGATATATCGTTTAAGCGAATATCAATTAACCAAGCGTGTAACTCGTGCCGCAATTGGCAATTGCGCCCAATATAGGTCAAACCGAAGAAGTGAATTAGTTCCGTCGCTGCGATTCTGCCCCAATGAATTGGATATAAAAGGAGGTGCAAGGGGAATTGGTGAGAGTTAAGAAAAGAAGCAAAAGGTCACAGCATTGCGATGGAACAGCGCGTCTTTTGCTTCAGAATTAAATTAGAATTAATCAGTCAGAGAAAACGTCACAGCCCTGCGATGGAACAGCGGGCATTTTACTGTGAATAAAATAATAGGGTTAAGGTCACAGCCAAGCTAAAGTCAGGGAGCCCATCTCAAACTTAAATAAATATTATCCGAAAAATCAAAAACGTCGTTTCTTGTTAAACTCTCCGTCTACCCGCTCTTACCTCGCTATTGAGGAAGCACGGCGAGTAAATAACATAACAATAGTAAAAAAAGCAATTCGACTTCGATACTTGTCATCATCATCATCGGCACTACAACCAGGAACCGGTCTTGGCCTTATTTAGCAAGCTCTGAGGCTTGTTAAATTTTCCATAATGATTTGTTTTTTTCCGGGCAGGGTCATTAGTCTTGCACCAGAGGCTCCCAAACGGGGTATCGAAACCCGGTCTCGCGCGTGACAGGAGGGTATACTAACCACTATACTATCGAGGAGCAGATACTAGTCGGTTATCAAAAAATAATGGTCGCAAGATCTGGCGTATCTTTCTGGCAACTTGTACAGTACTTAAGTGATCGCGTACGGGGTTCCACATGCCGCCTGCTGTGATTGTTATTTTAATTAATAGACCCTTGCCCCATACTCTTTTGCTGTCGACAACACTCTAAACATATGGGACCAACGGAGGGGCTTCATAAGAACTGAAGTAGTGGAGGCTTCTTCTCAACTAAAATGTTTGAAGTTATGTCAACATGTTACGCCATTATTGAAAAATTATTTACGCCGGATTTAAATTCAATCGCACGACGAATTTTTAACTACCACGAGTCTATCTCCAAAACACAACGTCGCACAATGATTTCAAATCACACCAAGAGAGAAAATCGCTCATTTGTATCCTTTATATATGAGGACACAAGTTTGCCTCCACCCTAACATTTATTAATTCTTTGGAATTTGGTTTCGGTTCTCGCTGACCGGAATCCTCTTCAAGTGAATCGTCAAGTGTACTTGTATATAGTGGTAGGGTACCAGTAAATTTGCTGGGAAGGGTCAATGTCCCTAAAAATGTGTGTGAAAATATTCAAGGTCCCCGTTAAGAGAATTTTTTGTAATTCCTTTTGGTAAGAATTACGACAAGTGCGGGGTAGGGGATTGGAAAATGTTGTTATGTTATATATGATGAAAAGTTTTGACCATGAAAATCCATTTTTGGAATAGGAATAGGTTAGGGAAGAATATTTGGAATTGTAATTAGTATGATATGTGTATATTAGGGGAGAAGGACTTGAATTTGCGTAATTAATTAGCTAGATTGGGGGGGGGGGGGGGGGGGGTAATTATGTAACACTGTCATGCATCGTTATCACAGTCGGTAACATTAAGGCACAAGTGACCCAGTGGAGGCGACGCAGACTATTAGAAACGTTTTCATAGTTGGAAGTACCTTCAGCACCCGAATTATAAGAACAGCTAAATGGCGGCGCAGTGTCAGTAATCAGCAATAATAGTGGAACTGAAGGAAGAAACGAAATCCGTTTGAATCTACAATGCGGTTAATAGTGGAGATATACCTCGTTACTAATAATATCTTCCTTAATGACAGAATATTGGCGCAAGGCTAATAACCTTGCCCGGAAAAACAAATTATTATGCACAATTTAACAAGTCTCGTATAAGGACCGGATACCTGTGGAGAGATTTGTTAAATTGTTAAATAAGACCAAGACCGGATCCCGGTTGTAGTGCCGATGATGATGCTGATTACCCGCATCAACCCCAACTATAATTTTTTTCAAATCCACCCATTCCAGTCCCCAAAACAAAACAAAACAAAATACATGATTACGGCGAGAGCAGGTGGACCTCAGAGATGACATATAAACGTCAGAGGTAAGATATTTGAAAAAGTTAAAGAACTTAAATATCTGGGAACGATACTGACGGCCAGTAACGAAATGTCGAAGGAAATTAACAAGAGACTGCATTCCGGCAACGCTAGTTGGTACGCAGTCAGTAAACTGCTGAAATCCAGACTGCTATCACGTAACATAAAGCTCCGTGTCTATAGAATCATAATCATGCCGATTGTTCTATATGGATGCGAAACATGGGCTCTCACAAAACGGAAAGAAAACAAATTCCGCATATTCGAGAATAAAGTGTTAAAGAGTATCTTCGACGGTAAATAGGATGAAGAGGCAGGTCAATGGAGGAAACTCCACAACGACGAATTGGAAGAGCTATACCGCAAATTTGCAATAGAGAAGATAATCAGGTCGCGAATATTAAAATAGGCCGCACATGTGGCAAGAATGGCAACGACATGACGGTGCCTAGAATTCTTGACGGAAGACCGATGGGAAAGAAACCTGTAGGACGGCCGCGACGGAGATGAGAGAACAATGGAAGGTTTGACCTTGAAGAGATCGGATCAAATGGTCAAGCGTGGAAAGAGAGTGCACAGGATAGGGAACGATGGCGCAGCCGAGACGGTGAGGACACGATCTTCCGGGTTCCTACAGGCCAATAAATAATAATAACATTCCAGTCCCACCCAAGTCATTACTAAAACAAAACCACTTTTCCCGTCACAGTGGATCATCCAAGCTACTTTTACGCCCGTTTCTACTATTCCTTCCAAATATACCAACCGACCCAAACTTAAAAAGAAGTCTAGGATTACTCCTCCCCGTAAAACAGTTTCCTTTAATCCTAATCCAATCCCCCGATCCATCTCAAACGGAATCTCTGAATCCATAACTAGTGCCCCTGTAGCGTTTCTAACAAATACACTCACAATACACAAGCAAATAGTGAAGAACACCGAACGAAAATCGAATAAGAAAATGCATCAGAGCCGTATACCATAGCGATAACATAACAAATCCACATCAGTCGAATGTACTTGAGTTTAGAAATCAAATTCGTACACACGGCGGTGGCCTGATGGGTTGCGCTTTGGTTCAATTTTTGGTGATTCTAACTGTCATAGCGTCAGTTCGAATCACACGTTCTTCACTATCATCTTAAACGCTATACCCCTACTGCAAACTCAGTCCCTCTTTTCGACTTCAGAACAGGAACATAATATTCCAATTTCAATAGCTATCCGGAGTATCACTAAACATTGGTGGAGGAGGATAGAAGAGAATTATCCCCTCAACCTATGTCACAATACCTGTCCGAGATTCTATTCGTTCATAAACTTCTCTCTGGCTTCTTCGACTGTTCTAATCTTCAGAACTCAACTTTTTTTCAACACGAACGCACAAATAATATGTATCCCGCCACGCGACAACCCGTTCACGGCTCCAGCGGATCTATCTCGCGAATGTGTATGAAGTGTCAATTCCAAGTCATCCATCTTCGACTTCAATATTAGCACCTTCACTCTTATCCCTCTAACGTATTTCCTATCCCTCACCATCGTAGTTAAGTTATTAATTTAGTTAGGTCAAGAGTTAGACCTAAGAATCTTTTGTAAGCTCGCCCTAAGCCAATAAATGGGGTGTTGTCCAACTAAAGCACATCAATACTAGGGTATACTGCGCCAGTGTGCCCAGAAGCTCTATAAACGAAACAGCTGACAAGTATGATGAGAGGAAAACACAAGCTTGGTGGATTAGGGGTTATATGCGGATTCAAGACGATCTTCGATGGAGCAGTATTTGTTATAGCCAGATTACTCCCATACTTCTAGCTGAGATGATGCTCCTGACCTATAAAAGGAGAGCCACGAGACATGAAGTGCTTCAACAATAAATAAATGAAGACGATATAGGTAGAATAATGTAGGACAGGTGGAGCAGGAGTTTAAAAGGCAGATGGAACTTTAAGCTTATCCCATTCGTAGAAATTTGGATAATGTGCTCCCGGGAGCACTACATCTGCCGCATTACGCAGTCCTTATCAGGATACGGTGAGCATCGAAAATATATATACCGCTTTCAACACGACCGTTCATCTTTCTCTCTACAATATGAAGAGTGAAAATCTCATTGGAGAAGCAAACTTCCATGGCCAAGGCACCTCGTAGAATATGTATGATGGTATCAGAGGAGTATTGGACTGAAATCATCATTCTAGGAACCCTATTGCCGAATAAGGTAAGCGCACCCCGCACAGAGTAAGACGAGAAGTCGCAGAAAGCAATCGGTGGCCAACTTGAAGAATTAACCAACTCTGCGAAGGAAGACTCAACACCCAGCCCCACAAGGAGAGTGATGCGAACTGTAGTGGTGTGCTTTGGTAGGTAAACACAATGCTATTACATACTATATAACCGTGGTTGCCAGAGGCACTAGTTCATGGTATCCTTAGATTACATTTCCTTTGACGCAAAAAAACTCATTTGAGCTTATTATTTTTCTCTAGGTATATGTTTCATTCTCCCCTTTTCTTTGCCCACACTGTGCACCAGCATTTAAGAGCACCCAATACACCTTTGTGTATTTAAAAAAATAGTCCAAGTGTCAGCAACTTTCTCAACCTGATATATTTGGCCTTGAAACCCATCATTCCGAGAAAGCGCACCATTGTTATTAATTTTCGATGGAAGGAGTTTTGCGGATGATAGTACGCTTGTTTCCTCCTTTTCGAGTGATCGGCCGATTATCAGGAATCAGGATCTGGATAAAGTCCTGCAGTGGGGAAAGGCCAATCTTGTCGACTTCAACGCAACGAAGACCCAGTATACAACATTCACAAAGAAAACTGGATCATCGGTTCCACAGCTGATGATGAGTGGCCGGGCCCTCGAGGCTGAGGAAAGTTTGAAATTGCTCGGCGTCACGGTCTGTGGGAATGTATCATGGCATAAACACGACAGATTGACTCTCTGAACCAGGATCTAGATAAAGTCCTGCAGTGGGGAAAGGCCAATCTTGCCGACTTCAACGCAACGAAGACCCAGTATACAACATTCACAAAGAAAACCGGATCATCGGTTCCACAGCTGATGATGAATGGCCGGGCCCTCGAGGCTGGGGAAAGTTTGAAATTGCTCGGCGTCACGGTCTGTGGGAAAACTGAGTTATCTTTTTAGAGCCAAGAAATACTTTACTCCGGCCCAACTTCTTCTCCTATATAAATCTCAAATTAGACCCGCGCTCGAATATTGCTCTCATGTTTGGAGCTCGGCTCCTAAACATACCCTCGACCTACTTGATAGCGTACAAAGACGAGCGATCCGCCTGATCGGGGACTCGGCGCTGACGTCGGAACTACAGTCGCTATCACATCGAAGGCGCGTAGTCGACCTCTGTCTGTTTTACAGATATTATCACGGGTGCTGTTCTTCGGAGATTCTTGGCATTGTTCCACGCAATTCGGTCTATATGCGCTCCACAAGACAATCCGACGGATCGCACCCGTTTGTGGTTCATCTCCCGACGGCACGAACATCCCTGTATCAGAACTCGTTCCGTTACAGAGCGGGGAAGCTGTGGAACTCCCTTCCCACGCGAGTGTTCCCGGAGCGTTACAACATGCAACTGTTCAAAAAGAACTGCAACAGTTATTTGATGGCATCTCGGGGCGCCCACTCGACGCTATAGGTTCGCCTCTCCCGAGTGAAGTCGAATATAAAAAAAAAATAAAAAAAATAAGGAATCGTTCTTCAGTCGAACTGCACCTTTCTATCCGTCAAAGCTCACATTTTGGAAACTTAAGACGAATGTCCATTAATATTATCTTTCTCTGTCATCTTTCGGTCGGTTTTTCTCTCCTTTCTATCTGGGTCTCTCTCTACATACAATATTATGGTTGATCATGGGTATCACAAAATACCTTTTGACTGAGCATAGTCTAAGAAGCTTTCATATAAAATCAGTGACTAATTACCGGAAATAATCAATCACGTCGGAGCCAATAACTTTCGTTAGTCTTAAAAGCCATTAAATCTTTAAGAATTGATCCACATCGAAAAATAAGGTCAAATCAGCTCCACTTTGTTGCAACAATAGCAAATAATAGGCGATTGGTTTTTACAGTCTTACAGTTTGCTACTGGGTACTCATATGGCGCACCCAGTCTTCATTGCAACTATTTATCTAGCAACTAGTGACACAGTACAATCTGGCAGTAGTAGCCTGATTCCTATATGTCGTGCTTGTGGTGCGTTCCAAGAGTTCGAATGCATATTTCTTCCGTGTCTCATTGTCGAATGTAAATCAAAGAATATGTTGCCATTGTACCCACAATGATGCTGCCGTTCTCCATGTGCTTCCATTTGCTTTCAAATGTACTTTTCTTTTTATCACTGCATTGTGATGGAGCAGCCAAAGGAATATAAAGGCGGTAAAATAAAAGGCGCCAGTCACGATTCACGTGCGAAATACGAAAAGTTGTTGCATATATGGACTACTGCACTAGGAAGGGTCTAGATGCATACAACTGTATTCGGTTCATCGGACGGAGCTTCATTTCGAGTAACGTAAAACTCCTTTACTCCGGTGTGTTCCTTTTGTCGACTAGCTTTTTTTTTTGGTTCTGGTGACAACATTTCGCTTTTGCCTTTCTGTTGTTTTTGTTTTATTGGGTGGATAAGAATGTTGAATAAGACTGACGCCTTTTCTTGTTCCTAAAGTCGATGAACTTAACTCGTTGGACTGAGGAGCGAAGATGATTTGTCTTTTGTCCATGAACGTACAGCTTTGAGATTCCGTTTTGGATGGCGAAAAATCGGTAAGGGCACAGGAGCAGATTGATGGGGCATGAAGAAGTCTCGGTAATCTGACAGTTAGCTTTTTCCAAGGCTATAATTGGTTCCTCAAACAAAGGTCCATTAACGATAAATTAATTAGTCAAATAATTTATTTAAATGCAAGAATCTAGATGAAAAGTCAAATTAACTAAAAACAATTTAGATTATGAAAAAAAAAAGGTTTTTTTAGCCTCACCACCTCACAAGAAATATGTGAAATTAATCCGGGAATCCGAAAAAAATAAAGAGTCGTGCTTGGAAGAACTAATATCCTAATGTTTTGCAATCAATTTATCAATTTGACACTTAAGGGTACTTCAAAATTCCGTTTTCTGCGATATTGATATAAAAAAAGAACCCACAGTTTGGCTGCAGATTACAAAAACTGTAGAGTCTGACCGCAGTAATAGCGGATTGCTGTCAATTGAACCTTCGCTAATCATCATATGCACTAGTAGAGATGCTTACAACTATTGACACTAGAGCCTAAGGCAGATCAAAAATGAATAAGTCTAGGTTGCACCTGTTGCAGCCATTATTTATGGTTTAATTTGGTTTGGTTGAGGCTAAGTCCCCCTTTTATTCACAGTAATACAAATCAAATCGAATAAAGACTAAGGCAAGCGAAAGTGGAAAAGACGGGCGCTGTACTGAAAGAAGTCGAAATGAGTGGGGAGGGATTGAGCTTGTGGGAGATTGGTTCGTTGGAACGATAAGAGACTCTGTGAAACAGACGGTGGAGAAGACGAGACTACCATTTTTTTCTTAAATACTTCTCCAGAAGATGCCCTTAATATTGCTTACAAGGAATAGGAACTTACCACAAAGCGACTCGCGGATGTGGCCAGCGGGTGCCAACGTTTCAAGCTAATCAAAAAGTGGTAAGGAAAAAGAGTGTAGCATATTGTCTTCCTCTACTCATAAGAAGTAAGAGGGGCGTCCCGCCCATCCAGCAATTCTTTCAGTGCATCTATACTGATATTTCGTTCATTTATGTAGTTTAACATTCACCACTAGAAAGATTCCTTTGACAGAGGACTGCTAATATGAGGGTTGCCTCTTATGTTTCGGAATTTGGCAACCCTAGTGTTGCAATCCGGCAATTGACAGCTCTGTCGTAAAGTTGGACCTTTTTGAGGTTATATGCACTCAGAACGTTTTGACATACGAGCGCTATTTGTGTTGTTTACAGTAACTTAAAAGATTCATCTCGGCCCAAAAATGGAATTAAATCGTCAACATTTTCGTGCGATTATTTTTTACAACTTTCGGCGTGGATTAACTCAGCAACAGTGCATGGATGAACTTAATTCAATTTTTGGCGATGAAGCTCCATCAAGGACCAGTGTTTATCGATGGTATGGTGAATTCAATCGTGGTCGTAGTTCACTCCAAGATGAATTTCGAAAAGGTCGTCCAAAATCAGTTGTTGTTCCGAAAACCATTGATGTTGTGCGCGAACTGATATTGGAAGATCGGCATGTGACCTATCGTGAGATTGAGACAACCTTAGGCATTAGTGGGACCAGCATACATTCAATATTGCATAAACATTTGACTGTCAAAAAAATTTGTTCGCGTTGGGTCCCACACAATTTGTCAATCGCCAAAAAAAAGGCTCGTGTCAATTGGTCGAAAGAAATGCTCAAAAAATACGGTCGCGGTGCTTCGAAACACGTCTATGACATCGTGACAGGTGGTGAATCGTGGATTTACGCGTATGAGCCCGAAAGTAAACAGCAGTCGACTGTCTGGGTGTTTCAAGATGAGCCAAATCCAACAAAAGTCGTTCGCGCACGAAGCACTTCCAAGCAAATGGGCGCCTGTTTTTTCGGAAAAACTGGATATGTCGCAACCGTACCACTAGAACAACGCAGAACAGTCAATTCTGAGTGGTACACAACCATTTGTTTGCCAGTTGTCTTCCAAGAAATCAGGAAAACCAACCGCCGAAGACGGATAACTCTTCACCACGACACCCAAAACATCGATTTGATGGGTCATCCGCCGTATAGTCCTGACTTGGCACCGAATGACTTCTTTTTATTCCCGTACGTAAAAAACGAACTGAGAGGTCAACGTTTTTCGACACCTGAAGAAGCAGTTGCTGCTTTCAGAATGCATGTGTTGGAGATACCTCAATCAGAGTGGCAAAAGTGCTTCGACAATTGGTTCAAACGCATGCAAAAGTGTATAGATCTTCATGGGGAATATTTTGAAAAACAATAAAGTGATTTTCGATGATCAATATTTGTTTTTGTTCTCTAATCCCGAAATATAAAAGGCAACCCTCGTATCATTTCTTTTAAATCTTACATGCTGTTTCTTCCAATCCACACACAAATAGGCAGATATACCGAGTGTTCAGCTAACCTTCAAATGGAACGGATCGTCCTTGGGTTCGTTTTACATTCCAATTGTCTTCCCACTTTACACGACTTAGCAAGTATACCAAATACTTGAACAACAAAATATATTTTGAATTTCGCCCCGTTTTTTTTTTTTTTGTGAAGGGTGACAGTAACGCTGTGCGGGAATGAGAGCGAAAACACAGGGCAAAGTCTCTCTTTTTCAATGTTTATGATTTTTAGCAAATGTACTGCGAAGCATACCTCATGTGTATCAAAAAAGATCTATTGTGTGTAAACAATGGATGCATATTTCGGCCTGCACGACCGAAAGAGAGATAAGGGTGTGCGTGTATGAACGTCATCCGGTTTTGGAGATTCAATCAGTAGAGCCTGATACCAATCGTTGTCCAAAACGGACGTTAAAGATGAAACCCGTCTAGTTATAAATATGATTTAAAAAAAAAAGTCTGATGCCAATCGTTGGCCCGGACGGAGACAGTGACAAAGCCCGTCGCGCTTACAATTTAGTTTTAACAGAGTCTAAATCAAACAGACGTCCTAGACGGACGTAATTTAATAAAACCCATCGCGCTTGAAACTTAAAGAGGGGAGCCTAAAACGCCAATTGCACGAAATGAAACGTGTTGAGTGCGGGCCGTGCAATTAAAGCATTTATTTTATGATTACGTCGTATATAATAGAATTGTGTCTGTGTTGTGCTCTTATAACTAATTATAGAATTTTAAGTAATTAAAATGAAAGTAGTGTGTGCTCAAATTAAATTGTGTGTATCCGAACAAGACAAGCGTGTTTTATTTTCAATGTGTGTACATCTAATAAAAACAGTGGTTAAAGTGTATTGTGAATGTGCAGGCGCCGTCCGAACACATTATAACACCTCGAGCTGCACAGCAGCTAGCCGATGCCCTGTCCGAATATAAAGCTGACGTAACAGCATTACAAGAAATAAGATAGACGGGGAGTGGTGTTATTCTAAGAAACGAGTATGACATTTATTACAGCTGTCATGCAGAACACCATGTGCTCTGGGTAGGCTTGCTAGTCAGCCAAAAACTGAAGCCTGCCATTATCGGCTTTAATGCAATAAACGAAAGACTATGAATTCTTCCCGTGCGAGGCAAGTTTAAGAACATAAGCCTCATAAACGTTCACGGACCCACAGAGAAGTCCCCTGATGACGAAAAAGAACAATTCTATGAAAATGTCAAACGAGCCCTCAAAGCCCGCCCAAGATAGGATGTGAAAATCGTTCTTCGTGATTTGAATGCGAAAGTAAGTCGGGAGCCGGTTTTCAGGCACTACGCAAGTTACATAGTTTGCATGAGAACACTAATGACAATGGACTACGAGTCATCGAACTGTCAGCATCAAAAAACTTAGTCGTTGCGAGTACCAGGTTTCCGCGTAAAGATATCCACAAAGCCACCTGGGTATCACCTGATGGAGCCACGCGCAACCAAATTGATCACATGTTGATAGATCGCCGCCACTCCTCGAGCCCGATGACGGTACGAACGTACCGCGGTGCCGTAGTCGGATCACTATCTGATTGGTATAGTTTTTCGAGCGCGGATTGCCTTACGGAGACGTATTGCATCCGCGGATCAGGTTCGAATCAACACGACTGTCTTACGCAATGAGAATACCAGTAACATATTTCGTCATGCGTTAAGACTCGCCCTCGGAGAGGTCGGGGGCGGGAGAGTAAGTCCTGGGGCCAAAATGCCGGGCGTAGAAGAGAAATGGACACGCCTTAAGAATACTGTCATTAGTACTGCCAACTCCATTTTAGGCAGTAGTTGTAGAGATCGGAACGACTGGTTTGACGATGAGTGCAAACTAGCGACTGAACGTAAGAATGCTGCATACCGGGCAATGCAGCAGTCTCATAGGACGCGGGTACGTGAGGACAAATACAAAGAGCTCAGAAGATCAGAAAAAAGACTTCACAGACAAAAGAAAAGTGCCTGGGAAAAAAACCTTGTCTGTGAAATAGAGAAAAGTAGAGAGCGAGGTCCGCACCAGGCGCGGAAGTTCTACTAAATAACCCACAGTATGACGCGGTACACACCACGCTGCACTTACTGCAAGGATAAAGAGAGTAGTTTGATCACCGATCCTGAAGGCATTCTAGAGCGAAGAAGAGTGCACTTCAATGAATTGCTAAATGCTCAGCTCACACAAGAATTGGAGGCTCCACCAATGCAAAATCAAGATCGAATGCTGTCGCTACCAAGTATTGAGGAAAAATTAAAAGCCATTAGATAGCTCAAATCAAATAAAGCCCCTGGAGCTGATTGCATATCAGTTGAGCTGATCAAACAAGGAAGGAAAGCGTTACATCACACAATTCATGAGATCGTGGGGCACGTATTGGAGCAAGAGGAGATGCCGGAAGATTGGCGTCGTGGAATAATTTGCCCCATACATAAGAAAGGAGATATCACACTGTGCAGCAACTATAGGGGTATAACATTGCTGAGTACCGCCTATAAGATACTCTCCACTATCTTACAAGATCGTATAGCCCCATACGCTAAAGCCATCATTGGTCAATATCAGTGTGGCTTCATCCCAGGCAAATCAGCAATTGATCAGATATTCACCCTTAGGCAGGCGATGGAAAAATGTCAGGAATTTAAGATTCCACTATATCATCTGTTTATAGACTCCAAGGCCGCCTACGACAGCATAGCCAGGGTGGAACTATATAATGCCATGAGAGAGTTCGGCATTCCAAACAAATTGATACGACTTTGTAGGTTGACCATGTCCAACGTAACTAGTCAAGTAAAAATACCGGGATTGCTGTCCAAACCAATAAACATCTTTAATGGACTCCGACAAGGGCACGGTCTGGCCTGCCTCCTCTTCAATCTGGCGTTGGAGAAAGCAATCCGTGACTCTGGCGTCATAACTAGAGGGACTATTGTCACCAAGTCCAATCAGATACTTGGCTACGCACATGACATCGACATCATCGGTAGATCCGATTCGGCTGTACAGGACTCCTTCACCCAGATCGAGCAGGCGGCACAAAAACTGGGACTGCACATTAATGATGGAAAAAATAACTACATGGTGGCAACTTCTGCGAAGAGAAGACCTAACGTTGGTCAAACTATCAGGGTAGAGGAGCACGAATTTGAAGTAGTGCAATCCTTTAACTATCTTGGGTCAATAGTATCAGCCGATAACAATATGGAAGAAGAAATACGCGATTGGCTGATCAAATCCAACAAAGCCTACTATGGTCTATCAAGGCTCTTTAAATACCGAAATCTATCCAGAACATCCAAGCTACTACTGTACAAGGCCATGGTCTTACCAGTACTCATGTATGGATCCGAGACCTGGGTGCTCAATAAAAGGCACTCTGAACTCTTGGCCGCGTTCGAGAGAAAGGTCTTAAGGAGAATTGTTGGCCCCGTATGTGGGGGAGGATGATTACGGAGACGCTACAACCATGAGTTGTACGCAATCTACCTTGAAGCTGATGTTGTAAGAAAAATCAAGCTCGGTAGACTCCGGTGGGCGGGACACTTAGCTCGAATGAGCGAAGAGGAGCCTGCCCGGAAAGTCCTTTGTGGCAGGATGTATGGAAGGAGACAGCGCGACAGACCTTGTCTGTGAAGGAGGGATGGCGTAGACCAGGACGCCCAGAGCCTGGGAGTGCTAAACTGCATTAAACCCAATATAGAATAGAACCAATAACATTACTCATTGTATTAAACAAATTTCATATGAGTAATCTTAGTTTGATAAAAGATGTGAAGTGTTACAACAGTCAAAAGTAGGGTTTCAAATTTTGGTGTTCTATTCCAAGAAAGATCAAAAACCATTCGGGCTGTTTTACAATAGATAGGAAAGGTTGTCTGAACATAAAACATACGAAAAAAGCCTGCCAAGAATTCAACCGATTTCAAAGAAACGGAAAAAGGATCTCGCAAAAAAATCGTTGAGCAATGGTTTTGTACATGCTGTTCAAGGTAATGTAAAAAGTCATTTAGTATTTAAGGCAAAAACAATAACAAACTTTTTACTGTTCTTCATTTTCTTTGTAACCAATTAAGTTCATTAAAATTCATGTAAACAAAACAATCGTTATGTCGAAAGACAAATTTTCGCGCTTTAAGCGTACGCATGTAACTTAGAGAGTTCGCAAGGGACCAGTAAGTTAGGAAATAGGATACCATAAGCTAGAGTCTTTTGTCTAGCGAGTAAGTAAAATAGAATAAGAGGAAGAAAGAAAAAATGATATGAAAAATGAATGAAAAAATGTTATGTCCACAAACTGTTTCAACTTCGATTGTGTTTCATAGTTGGCACATATATATTTCTATGTAACATGTGTTTCTTTGCACAGTGCTTGTGCCATGAATCACAATCACATCAGTTTCAAATTTTCCAAAGAGATTTAGCCAACATAAAGAAAGCAAAGTGGAAGTCATTTTCCTTTAAGAAGTCCACTTCAAAACGATAAAAGGAAAACTCAAAAGTAAACATTATGTAAACTCTGCTGTGCAAACTCAAGTGGGACGTAAATATCTAAAAATATCCAAACGAATTCCCTTGTTACTATTTAGAAATGACTTCCTCGAACGCCAAATGTCCAAACCAAACAGGGAATGTAGTCTCCACCCATCGAAACAGTCAATTAAAGAGTACATCTCAAATAACACACAAAATGCCACTTCAAGCATTTCACTGATTTATCAATGGAATACAGCAGCTCATGATCTCGTTCAAAAACAAAGATACAAAACAGCATCTCAGACGTATACAACTTCCCCTTGTGTTTCAAGTTGTGTGCCCACAGCTGTGTTGGGACAAGATTTTTGACCACATTCTCCCGAGAATCTGTTTGCTTTTCCTTCTCTTAATGCAATCACCATCACCTTTGGAGTACGTGACTTTAAACCTGATATCGGCAATCGTAATTGGCCTTTTTTTGTTCTCACTGCAAATGGTCTAATTACATCTGTCAGTGGTCGAAATCCATCATCAAAATTGGAACAACCCAATTGATAAGTTCTGGGTCTTCCCTCCCCGTGGAGTGATGCCAAGTTTGCGAATTTACTTTTCCTTTATCTAGATAAACACGTTTTGTGTTTCTTCTAATCAGCGGAAGTAACCGCCGTACCCAGAATTACACATCAGCCTCCCTTATCGCTTCCAGAATTACACCCGCATCGTTTTTATGAGCAACTCTTATTTTTTTCCCCTATTTTCAAGCCTGACTAGTGATTTAATTAAAAACAAGGAAACACGAGAACGAACTAAACTAGAGTAAAGGCAAGCGATTTGAGATATCGTATGTTTTTTTTTTTTTTTTTCTTTTTTTGAATAAGGCTGACCGAGTTGTCCGCCCTTGCTCGAGGGTAAGCTGCCGGTCATGTTAGAGAAACAATAGCAGCTCGAAATGAGAATTTAATTAAATTGGACAATTTAGATAGAGCGGCATATACTGGCGAAATGTATATCCACCATTTGAGATTGTAGAAAACGCGGGCTGGGATGGTACGGGATAGCATCCAGTGTAGCTGTGAGTTATTTCATTTTATTACCCTTTAGTTTAATTTGGTTCTATAACGAAGGTCGAAAACTATATTTGACTAATAAATATCGTTAGTGGGATGCAATAAATCAAATTTAAAAAAGAAAGGACAGCGGGAACTTGATTTCCAATGTCAATCAAGAGTTTTGAAAAACCTGAGCTTGCGCAAATTGTCAGCACGTAATAGAAATAAATAAGCAATTTGCCAATCAAGCACCTCTTGTCAATTGAAGTTACGCAACAATTATAACATAATTAAATTCTGCCAAGCAATGGCTTTAGAATCTATTTACATTAAAATTTGACATGGACACCGACAGATATGATGTGAACTTATATTTACTATTTTAGATAGCTCGAAATTTTTTGGTGTGTTCTCGTTGTTGACTACTAGAGAGTTGTGCAATATAAATAACAAAATGTTCGACTATCATGTTGTTACAAATGAAAGTTGATCAGATATACATTTCTGTATGTGCCTTCTTTCAGTGTCACGTGAAGATAAATACAAAGTGCTCAACTTTATAGTTTCATGTATACAAATGTCCATCGAACTGGCATTGCAAACAAATAAAATACATCGGCAGGCGAAAAACATGGTGAGTCAATAGTAGTTGTATTGGATATCTCCAATGATTTTCACTACATAGCGCATAAAGCAAAACAACAAACTCTGGGACGTCTATTCATTTATCTATACGATTTATTGTAGTAGTGCATGAATCAGAGCCTTAGAATATACTCATAGGTATGCCAGCTTATCGTGTTTGTCGTAAAGTGCGATTAAAGCCCGACTGGTGGGCTAAGCCATGGACTCCGTGAAAAATCGTTGGCCATATTTTCGAATTTCGCAGATGGACCACTTTTGAAAAGGTTAAAACAGATAGTACGTCAGTTTCAACTGTAACCCTCCGATGGGATGTCAGATCGGCGATTTTTCAAAAGAAGAATATGTTACGGACTTTGGTGAATGATCCGAACGATATAGGAAAATGACATGAAGCTTTGATGATTTCCAACCAAAAGTTAGATTTACTTGATTTTTATTTTTATAGAATAACGAAACACTTCGCATGACGATTAAAATTTTACATTGATACAAATGAGCCATTGGTCACATGATATACACAAATAGTTGCTGAGAGTGCCTTAGACCAACGGACTTATACCAAGAACAAGAAAAACCGACGCCATCGAAATTTCCAGAAATTTCTAAATGATTGACGTGGCCCTGTTATTTTATTCATATTCGCAGTTCCTCAGCAATCAGTTGTAAAACGTCAAGGAAGCAATACAAGGAATAACTAAAAATCTCGAACAGAACTTAAATAATTCACGAGTGATAGAAAGACAGTATGAAAACGTTCAGCCGAAAAAAAAATCAAAAGTCTATGAAAGCATTTATGTATAGAAAACTTTAGTTGCAGTCAATTTTGAATTTTTAAATACTCCAAAAATTTATAAGAATTAGGAACGTTACCGTTTACCGTTACACGCGACGCCTACCTTCTCCTAATACTTACCCTTATGAGGCCATCATTAACTGGATTCATCTTCATGTGAACCCCAATATGTTGATTAACCCTAATCAACATGTTTGTGCAATGTGTTGCGTTGGGTAGCACTACTGTCTGCTCCTTTTTTGAGTCTGCATCCGCAGATTGCGATGTCTTATAGCACAGCCTTCCAGTCGATAAAATAGCAGATGGCCACCGATCCCATAGGCTGGAATAGACGATGCCTGGCGGTGGAGGCGCAGCCGTTGGACGAGGAATTCTGATATCTCTGAACAGGGGTCGACCAGGGTGCGAGCCTCGATCCGGCGTTGACGTTTTGATTGGATGTGGAGCGTTCTATAGCCAGAAGAATCGTCCGCGGAGGAGGAGTAGTTATGGTGTGCGCCGACACTTTGGGCGTCTGGCCGGTTTGGTCTCTGGAATTGGTACCCGCTTCCGGGGGTGATAGTGTGCCGGACGTTGGGGTTGAGGCCGTACCAGCGTGGAGAAGGTTGTGGTGTTGTGATCCTTCTCTCAGGGAGCGTGTGTCCTTGTCCTGAAAAGGATGAGGGGTCTATTTAAGCCGCTCCTGGGCGACCCGTTGCGGTCGACACCGTGCTTCCTCAGACCTGAGGGAAGAGTGACGACCTATTGTTGAACAGGGGGAATCAGCCAGGCCCAATAAAATGCTTTTCAAATACTATAAATTTATTTTACTAGTAAGTTTATTTTCTGGCATCCTTACACCTTGGACGCCAATCTAGACTGATCCTCGAATACAAATTTCATCGCCCTTTTATACAAAATCTTATCAGGATTTTGTATCGCGGATGCATCGAAATGCAAGCAGAATTTCGAAATGTACTTCGACTGGAGTCGAGTACTGGAGAAAAGGAGTGGAATATCTATTTTTAAAATGTACACATCTGGCTACAATCCAGATGGAGATAAGGATTTTAGAATTGTGTGTATGGGAAGGAAATGAATATCTTTTAATATGGGTTTGTTTGCATATGAAGATATGCATTGGGATTCGGGTTTTGTTTACGGATGGTAATTGAACATCTGGTTCAATTTGCCATGCGTTTGATTTTGTTTGATAATTATGGGGAATTGGATGTAAGAGTGATAAACGAATATTTGATTCGTTTATCGCAAATTTGGTTTGATCGGGGTAATGGATTTGAATATGAGTTTGGGTATAGGGATTTGGATGTATGAGTGGCGGAAGGAGATGGCTGGGCTTTTCAGAGCACTACAGTGGTGTCGTTCTTAACAGTGTCTACCTGTCTTGGTGGAACGGCACTCGCCAAACAGAAGCCTTCCTAGGCAGTTGAAACACAGTTTTTGTTGATTTGCGTGCGATTTCCGTTGGTCCGAGGTGAGCGCTTTGAATCCCTCGCACGAGCTGATAGAGTGCGATCATTCACAAATCGAGCAGCGAGGCTGTAGGTTGTGAGCGGAGGGTTGCCTGCGCAGAGAGGCGTGATCTCTGGTGGGGTCTGGGTGGTCGTTCCTGGTCCGCTGGGAGTTATCGACGGTGATTCTAGGCAGGCAGTTCAACCCCACAATCCTGATTTTTAGGAAGGCGTGGAGTTGGTGGTATGTTAGCGGGGGGGGGGGGGGGGGGGGGCCTCCGTAGTATTTCCGGGCGCTGTCTGCCAATCACGTCCCCGCCCCGTGTGTGGATCCAGGCACTAGGTGGCAGGTAACAGGTAAACGAGATGCTTACGGGACGGACGAGTGCATTCAGGGTCTCGACAGCCTCATTGGAGGTGTCGCGGAGTTGATGTAGACCCAAAACAGATTCCTTGTGGATAGCAGGTACCTGGAAGAGGGCGCTCAGGGCCGATTGAACCAGGGCACGAGTGTTGTCGTAATGCTCTACCAGTTTGCCCTGAGCCCAATTATAGTTTTCCGCGCTAATGAGGCATAGTACTCTAGAATCTTAGATAGTAATTAGATCTGCTGGTGCCATCTGTAGATCAGGCCGGAAACTTTTCACCCCACCCTCGTATAGCATTTATATGTATATATATGTATGTATGTACATATATACATATATACATATATATATATATATATATATATATATATAGATATATATATAAATATATACAAGATGGCGCAAAATGAATCACCCCATCGGAAGATGTTATAATTTTTGCAAATGGCGTCGCACGTCAATCATATTTGACATTTGTGAACTAGACAGCTGCAGTACACAAACAAACAAGCAATGGAGCGCTATACTCCGCAGTTGCGTGGAATAATAATGTCAACAACGAAGAGGACGATTTTGCGTCGAAAATTATCATGAGCGACGAGACGCATTACCACTTAAGCGGTTACGTCTATAAGCAAACTCTTCCTTTCTGGGGACTGCAAATCCGGGTGTGATGCACGAAGAGCCATTACATTCACTGAGGAGTGATTGGGCCGTATTTTTTGGAGGACGCCATCGGCAATACGGTCACTGTTACTGGCGAAGGCTACAGGGCCATGATAAACGACTTCTTACTGGCGGAATTGGATGAGCAGGGCTTGGTGAACACGTGGTTTCAACAAGACGGTGCATCCACACACACAGCACGAGCCACTATGGATATTGTGAAGAAACCGTTACCTGGTCGGGTTATCTCCCGTTTTGGCGATTTGGCATGACCAGCAAGATCGCCCGATTTTCTTTCCTTGAGGCTGGTTGAAGTCACGGATTTATGCCAACAAGCCTCTGACAATCGCAGCCTTTAAGGAGAATATTCATCACCGGAACTCGCGCGGAAAGTCATGGAAAATGTGACAAAACGGGTACAAATGTGTATTAACACTGGCGGCAGCCACTTGACGGATATCACCTTTTCCACTTAACAGAACAAATTGTAAAGGTCTAAATAAAGATTTTCATCACTCAAAATAACTTTTTTTTATTTAGTAAAAAAGTAATTCTAAAACAAAATTGGATGATTAATTTTGTCCCACCCGGTGTATATATGATATACATCATCATCATCATCGCCACTACAACCGGGAACTGGTCTTGGCCTTTAGCAAATCCCGAGGCTTATTAAATTTTCCATAATGATTTAAATTTCCTGGGGAAGGTCATTAGTTTTGCGCCAGAGGGGAATCGAACCCCGGTCTCCGACGTGACAGGCGGGTATACTAACCACTATACTATCGAGGAGCAGTATATATATATATATATATATATATATATATATATATATATATATATATATATATATTGTAGCGAGCTTAGGGTTCGCTGGATTAATTATGTTAAAATAAATAAGAGCCGTTAAATCGATACAACACTTTATTAGTCCGTAATACAACCGTTGCTTTTTACCGTACACATAATGATTTCTTTGTAAACACTTTCTACTTCTTACTCGAGACTTTCGCTTCCGCACGTATTGCTTGCTTCACTGCCGTACTTATGACTCCTCTTCATGGTCTGTGTGCGACGTATTTATACCGTTCCCTCATTCTGATTCGGTGTTTCGTTTCCGTCCGTTCCATAATCTCCACTTTTCTATTCCAGTTTTCCAGTACTTCCTAAAATAATCTAGTACTTTGTTTCGGACTTTCTCGAAGATTCCAGTACTGATTGTCATATGCGTCACAATATATATTAGGTGTACAACTTTGCTTCCGCCGTTTTGCAATAGATGGCTGTAGCGGTAAGTGGGAATTGAAATAAATAGATCATAGATGTCACCCAATAAGCTTAGGTATTTGTAAACATAACGCCATCGAAATATTAGTCGATTTGTGTCTAGGTCAGAAAGTTATTCTCGATTAAACATGTCAGCTTACGAGCCAAATCTCGTCATTTGCGGGAGGTTTTAATTTTCTGCTTTAATATGAAGAAATGGATTCGTATGCTGCCCGAAAGATGGGAGAAAGTAGTGGCCAGCGATGGACAATACTTTGAATCATAAATGTATATTTTACAATAAAGCCTCGAATTTCGGAAACGGCGGGAGCAAAGTTGTACACCTAATATATATATATATATATATATATATATATATATATATATATATATATATATATATATATATATATATACATTAGGCCTTCCTTTCACGACTCTTGATTTTTTAACTTTATATATATATATATATTATATATAAATAAACATAGATCATATTAAATGTCAATTAAGAAAATATTGTACGCCAAAAGGCAAAACAAAGCGAAAAGACATTGGACAATTTAGAGCGGTTGTGAAGACCCAGTAAGTTAACTAAGAAAAAATAACTGTAAATAGGACATTTAGTCTAAGTGAAAAATGTAATTATTTTTTTTTTTTGGAAATAAATACGAAATTTAATGAAATAATGAAATTGGGACCAAACTTAAATTCCCCTTCTGTTTCTTCTGCTTGCACTATGAATTGACATTTTAGGATATTAAAACTTGCCTTTTGTGCACGCATATTAAAGAAAAGGTCAAAGGTACACAATGCGTCACTGCAAAGCCCTACAACGCCAGTTCTCTCCAAGTGGAAATATACTGTGATCAAGCAAACCTGGTTTGATTGGGATAATTAAGTACAAAGTTTTGACAGTAAAAGCCCCAATAACCTCAATTAAATCAATGTTTGGTTATTGCATTATCGCCTAAATTGCAATAAACGAGAAACTGGGTTATGCATTCAGGCAGAGCATCCTTCTCATGACACGATTTAAATGTCATAAACGATGATATTCAACAGATCCTTATTTGGGAATCTATTAGTGCACCTCTGCAGCAGACATGACCATTGATTCGAAATAATGCATGGTCCCTTTCCGATTCCCCTGCTTCATGTGTAGCGCCCCATAGTGAAAGCAATCATGATAAAGCCACTAACTTGACCATCGCCAATTCTCAGTCCGATTCAGAAGTCCAAAAGCCCCAATTCATTATCCCGTTTTGCGAATCTCTTTGAATAATTCACTTAGCATTCAAAATGCTTGGCCCAGAGGCATCCTTATGGCATCTGCATCACCACACAGGCCACTCTCACCACCCCCACCACATCCGGACACATTTCGTGGGTTTCCAGTTCAATTATTTTATTGAAATCCACATTAAGCCCGGAAAAGGTCGATGACAGATATTTTCTTCATATTAGTCGTATAACCGACCGTGGCCCATAATTACAAAACCCGGTCAACATGGTGAGGGATGCTTTGAACTCTGGCATTCACCCCTTGCCATGTCCCGGAAATATCGAACAACCGCCCACGTCGTGACGTCGTATAACTCAATTTTGCTAAAAGTTCACGCTTCCTTTGTTGCCGATATTGCGCTGCAATAGTTGATAGAAAATTCCATCAAAAATAAATTTATAATTTGCATTCGGTCGCCGGGGTGCGCCCGCGTGTGTCCTTATCATCATGTAAATTGATTGAAATTAAATTCAATTTGCGTTTATTTCAATTAAGTACTTACCAAACCGCCGTTCCGTGGGAGAAAGATTTGAGGTAAACGGAGTATCGGATTGATTTCCTCCTTTCTGGGTTTTTGATATTTGTACCACAGGTTACATGGGACTGGAAATTAACTATTCTATGGTGGTGTCAGATCGACCATTTGGAGGCTAAGGTATTTGGTATCGTGAATGAAATTCAGTGTTTTTACGTTGCGTAATTGTCAAAGCGGTGGCACTTTTGAAGCAGAACTAGACTTAGTTTCATTTATGAGAAGCGGTCTCAGCTTTTATATTTATAGTCGACGCAACTTCACACGTCTCTCTTACAATCGCCTTGGGGTTGCCGGTGCTTGTTCACGTTTTCCACATTGTGTGTACACTGACACACCTAGTGACAAATATTGATTTAGTGTTTGCTGTGAGCTAGCGTTTTTTTACGTTTATTTGAAGACCAATGTAACGAATTTGCTTTTCTTGCCTCCATTTTTGGGGCTATTAAATACATTTTGTATTTTTGTTTTTACTCATTTCTGTGGTAATGCAATTTGGTTTTTGAGTTTTTTGATGCCCGTAAATATCAAAACCCAGTCCGAAAGAAAGGGTAAACCACAGGAAAAGGTAGCTTCAAATACATTGGGGTCAAATGCCTTGAAATAGCTAGGAGTCACATTGCAGAGCGTTCGACGTTTGTGTTGTTCGGCTGAAGAACATTTGGTCTTTTCAATGTTGAAATCTCTCAAAAGCGTATGACCAGGAAGCTCCGACACTTCTTTTTTTCGTTTGAATTCCATATACAATTTGACACTTTTCAATTGATGAGTTTTGCGGGACTCTCAAGAAATTGCAACCGCAAGTTGCCATCGTTCGTTCTTGAAATTTCAACAGTAAAGGTGATGTTGCATACTTCGATGACACAGGTGATAATGGTAACGGTTTCGTCACACCAATTACCCCACAGAACCTAGTTAAATCTTGAAACCCCTAGAAGGCACCCGGTATCGACAACATCTCGTACCAGTCGTTGGGAAGGTTTTCTGGCTTATTTTTTATAAGGCTCTCGATTCTGTTCAACCATGCCTACAACATGGGGCACTTTCCCCAAACTTGGAAGCATGCTATTGTTTGTCCAATAGCAATGTATCACCCTTCAAGCTTTCGCCCCATTTCGCTCATTACTTGCATCAGCAAAATATATGAAAAATTCATATACGAGAAGCTAAATAAATTTATCAGTGCAAGGAACCATATACCTGATTTTCCATTTGGATTTAGAAGAGCGCACAGCACCACTTGGCTTTCAACACATTTCAACATCACGCCTGTGTGCGCCTCTTTAATAAGGTACCCACCATTGCGGTGAGCCTAAACATTGAACAGGCTTTTGACACGATGTGGATCGAAGGTCTTGTCTTTAAATTATTGAATACTGGCCTCGGTAGAGCGCTATGTAGTATCATCTTCCAGTTGGTTCTAAACAGAACCTTCCAAGTTCGAGTGAATGGAAAGCTTTCCCGAACTTTCAACGTCGCTGCAGGCGTACCACAGGGCTCCATTCTAGGTCCCATCCTATCTAATATCTACACCTTAGATATTCCTCGCCCTGTGGGTGGGAGTGTAAACCAGATATGCTATAAGGACGACGTCCTAGTGTACACATCATCCAAAAGCCCTAAACTCACAACAAAACTGAAGAAAGCGCCCTTCACAACAACATTCTATAATAGAGAATTACTGGGCTCATCCCATAGGGACTACTACTAACACGCTATACCCACGCACGCACGATACAAGACGGAACAAATACACTCACACATCGCTACAGCGCAGATTAACAGACGCCAAAGACGTAATCTGCGTATACGACCGCACCCAGGACCCTGTCTTCTATGATCTCTTTCAAACCATCCCCCAATCCAAGTAGATAGAGAACATTCGAACTAACCCTGTCCATACTATCCTTCGATACCCCCCCCCCCCCCCCCCCCTCCCCTTCGGGCGGATACCTTATTTTTCTGATATTGGAGGAGTATGAGGTGGCTTCACGAGAGGAAGTCTCAAGCAGATTGTGCAAACTGGAGGACACACTTAAATCGGTTGAACGCCTCCAGGAATGCATCGGAGAGATGGACCCGGACGTGGAAGTAGACAAGGAGAATGAGTAACGAGCAGCCTTTGAGGACTGATACTTTTCGCTATAAGGCAGGCTCATTCAACGGTTAAGCGCATCAACGGTGGGACAACTAGTTAGCCGGTCAGCGGACCTGACAACATCGGATTCAATGGGTGGAACGGCAACCGGTCGAACAAGCTAAGGAACGTCGACGCACCTACCTTCAATGGAAACTACAAACAGTGGGTAACGTTCCGGGATATGTCCAAACCGCTCATTCACGATAACTCCCAGTTATCAGCGGTAGAGAAATTCCAATTTCTCCCGACTTCCTTGAGTGTGGATGCATTGTCATTGGTTCGCATTGTTCCGGTCACGGCGGCTAACTACCAGGAGGCTTGGGCCGCACTAGTCTCGCGGTACGACAAAATGAAGATCATCCTAGAGGCGCATCTCTGATCACTCAAGTCGATTCCATCTATCCATACACCAGGTGCTGCGGAGTTCGCAGATTTATCAATAGCCTTTTCGAGCAGGTTCGGCCCTTGCGGGAATTGGAGCTGCCAGTGCAGCATTGGGATTGTTGGCTGGTTTTCACTACAGACGAGAAGCTCGATAGTGAGTCGCAGCAGGTGTGGACTCGAGGAACCAGCAGGAATGAAGTGCTGACATTCGGGGAGCTGACCGAATTCCTGGAAGGCCGACTTACCGGGCTAAAGAGAATACCACCATCGAAGAACAGTTCCAAGGGTCACTTTGTTCGGGACAGAAATATAACAGCCGGTCCACCCAAGAAGACGTACTCGGCAATCACATCACCAGTGCGGGCTAAGTGTATCAAATGCGCACAGCCGCAGCCATTGTTCGTATGTGGCGCATTCAGGAGTCTCTCAAGTCCACAGCGTGATCAGTTTGTCCACCGGCATAAGTTATGTAGGAACTGTCTCAGCACAAATCACGGCACTTACAAATGTGCGAGAAGTAACTGCCGAGTGTGTAACGAACGGCACAACTCTTTGCTGCATCAATCGGTGAACGTTCCGAGGTTATCATCAGAGGCTCGGCCAACAGGGGGATCCTGCGCGGCAGTACAAGCCCAGGATTCGATGCTGCCTATGGCAATCGAAATTGTAGTGGGCGATAGAAACCAATTGGTTCGTTGTAAAGTGCTTCTGGACTCCCGTTCAACTACATCCTTAGTCCGGGAATCATTTGTTCAGCAGTTGGGCCTGCGACGCATTCCGGCGAAGTTAAAGATACGTGGCATAGGCAAAGGGAATCCACAGGTCAGTCGAGGAAAAATCAAGTTGCTACTGAAAGGTCGAATAGGATAAACCAGCGTATGGGTAACGGCATTGGTGCCGGGGCGGTTGACTTCGGATCTGCCGTCAAGGTCACTGGACCATGACTGAAGAAGCTTCTCGTCGCTGTTGTTGTCTGACCCGCTGTTCTATAAATCGATGCCCATTGACTTTTTGCGGCGATCGGACACTATCTTCCAGGTCTTGCGTTATGGACTGATGGATTCCGACAGTAGAATGTGTCCAACCTGGTCACGTAGACTTCCAAAGAATTATTTGGCGAGACAACCCAGCGAAGTCATACCAAACGTTTAACCTGCTAACCGGAGTATACGGAACGGCATCCGCGCCGTTTCTGGTAATGCGTTGTTTGGCCCAGATTGCCGAGGCGTTCGAATAATCGTGCCCGGAGACGGCGCGAATCATCAGAGAGGACTTTTAGATGGACGATTGCATATCCGTAGAACAATCCATGGAGGAGGCAATCCGGTTGGTGGGCCAACCGACTGAAGCTTTTAAGAGCGGGGGATTTCCGCTACATATGTGGAAATCAAATTGTAACAAATTATTGGGGTAGCTGTCGTCTGATTCACCAGGCGCTGAAAAAGTGTACCAGTTTATCACGAACGAAGGAACGAAGCTGCTTCGAGTGAATTGGCATCCCAGGGCAAACTATTTGAGCTACAAGGTACAGACGGTTCCGGTGGTGTCACCGTCCTATCACACGTCTCGAAGCTTTATGATCCATTGGGCTTCGCCGCTCCAGTGGTAGTGCCAGCCAAGCTGGTATTGCAGAAACTGGAGCGATCCTCTACGTCAGATTTGAGGAGAAAAGGGCTGCCTAGGTGCTTATCACCATGGCAAAGCTCAAGGTGGCCCAAGTTAAGCAGGTGTCCCTCCCAAGGGTCGAGTTATGTGGAGCCCATCTCTTGGCTCGGCTTTTTTCGTTCGTGAGGAAGGCGCTTCAAGTTAGCGAGGTTCAATCCTTCACATATACCGATTCCACCATAGTGCTGCAATTACTATCGGATCATCCCAGGCGATGAAAGACATTCATCGCGAATGGTGCATCGTGCATTTTGGAAAGGTTGCCAAAATGCCAGTGGGATCATGTACCGTGGCATCATGTACCTATCGCGTTAAGCAAGGATAGTGAAGATGGTGAATTGAACACATGGCGAAACGGTTGAAAAGCGAAACATTGAAGCATCAGGCTACTGCCGCGTGTGTGAATACGATTTCTAAACTCAAATACACTGCCTGATGTAAAATTGTTATGTTATCGCTATGGTATACGGCTCTGACGCATTTTCTTATTCGATGTTCGTTCAGTGTTCTTCACTATTTGCTTGTGTATTGTGTGTGTATCTGTTAGAAATGCCACATACCAGTAGCATCATGTAGGCACTGTATTGTGCGCGGCTCAGACTGAATCGTTTGAGACGGACCTGAGGGCCATTCGAACTGCGAAAAAATTGTCAACATGAAGTAAACTTGTTGCACTCGATCCATTCATCGATGAACAAAATATCCTCAGGGTGGGCGGAAGACTGGAAGCAGCAAAGAGGGAATACGAACGCCGACATCCACCAATCTTACAACGACATCACCTCGCAAAGATCATCGTAAGGGACTTGCACTTGAAGCTGATGCACGCTGGAAGCCGGCTACTGTTCGCCGCAGTGAACTCTCGGTCTTGGATCATAGGAAGTCGAGGGCTTCTCCGGAAGGTCATCGCTGTATGCACGGTCTGCGTTCGTCATAATACCGATTATTTTCTCTGTTTCTTCGATGAACACGCGAACGGGGACACAGGGGCACACAAAAAATAAGCAGCGGGAGTTGAAAAACACGAATTTAATCATACAACAACTGTAACATCAAACAGCTGATAAAGTACAA
This sequence comes from Microdon myrmicae, assembly GCA_963931805.1. Taxonomy (NCBI): domain Eukaryota; kingdom Metazoa; phylum Arthropoda; class Insecta; order Diptera; family Syrphidae; genus Microdon; species Microdon myrmicae. The sequence continues at coordinate 134,385,046 of OZ007501.1, read as the reverse complement.
GGAAATCCAAAGTTGCAAAGAGATGTGGTATACGGCTGCGGATTTGATGTTGTGGAAATAAGTAGAATAAAATAAAACCAATTTATACTCCAATTTGTACGAGTTTACACTTGTAAAGTTATATTTTTTGGGAATTGTAGGCTTACCCCCGTCCCGGGGCTCCTTAATAGCCGGATTGGTCGTTAATGTGGGTGTCTGTCCCAGCTGGAGGTGTGAGGGCCGCGTAAAGGGTGTGTCCAACCTCTTTAGCTGGAGCCTCTCCGATGGGCTGATGGTATGTTTCATGGACTAGTCCCACGATAGGTGGTGAACTTCCTTGTTGGCAGTAGTGCCAATAGCCTTGGCCGTCTTAGGCGAGTGAATCTACAGTTGTTTCTGTTGACAGGAGAGCGTATCCGCAATAGTTGAATGGACAATGAAAAGTCAATTGCTTTTTTGTATATTGGGGACCTTCTTTATTTATACTTTTTACTATATATTTTTATGGCCGTGGTGTCGGCCTCCGGATTCGAACTGATCACGAATCCAAAAAAACAAAAAAAAATTGGGTGGCGAGAGGCCGACTTTAGGGAGACAAGGACAACTATGTCCTTCATCTTGTCTCACATCCGTGAGGATGTTGGGCTCGGTCTCAAGATATCTGAAAAGAAAGGGGGGAAGGAGGTATCTAAGGATAGTGTGGACAGGGTTAGTTCAATTGTTCTCTAACTACTTGGATGGGGGGATGGTGGGAAAGAAATCGTACAAGACCGGTAGGTCTTGAGTGCGGTAGTAAACGCAGATCACGTCTTTGGCGTGTTTTAATTTGCGCTTTGGTCGGTGTCTATTTGTGTGTGTTTGTGCTGTCTTGTACTGTGCGTGCGTGTTTGTAGTGTATCAGCAATAGACCCTATGGGATGGGTCCAGGAATCCTCTATTATAAAGGAGAATGTGGTTGTGAAGGGTGCTTTCTTCAGTTTTGTACTGCAGAAGAAATTGTGGTGGTCTGATCCGAAGAGATCGAAAGAGAGAAGGGTCAAGAACGCAAGACTCCCGTACAAGACTCCGTGGGTTCTCGCTATTCTGAATGCTTTCGAGGTACTTATATGCTAATTGTAGCAAGTACTCGTCGATAGGGATAATGGAGGCACCTTCGTATAGGCGAGAGTTCGGGTAATGGCGACCGTCAGGCCTTCTAAAGTGGTTGGTGCATCTTCTGAGGAGTTTTCTTTCGAAAACCCGCAGTCTTTCCATTTCGGCCGAAGATATGCAGGGCCACATGGGAAAGGCGTATGATATTCCAGATTGGATTAGCTGCTTATAGCAGAGAAGCTTAACTTTGGTGTCAACTTTGTTGCTCCACTTCAAGATGTTATGCAGTTGCTTAGACCGACCGAGGCCCGAGGAAGAATGTGGGTCACATGTTTGATGAAATTAATTTTTGGGGTATAGATGACCCCAAGATATTTCATCCTGTCCTGTGGTCTAATCGTAGTACCTTTCACTGATCACGAATCCAAAGTGTGCCGCCCTTTTATACTCTGTGGCGACAGAGATTTGTTAAAAAATGTTCTTAAAAATTCCAAGAAGCACAAACAAGATTTTGTGTGCTTCAATTGGAATGGGATTCTGGGAAGCGGGTGGGAATTTGGTTGAACAAATTCTCGGGGGGAGAAATTATGAAATGCATTTAGAATTAGGCATTTCAGAATGTTAATGGTTATTGGGAATCGAATCAATGTACGACAAATGGACTTTCGGTTAAATTTGTCGTGCATATGATTCAATTGGAGAATATGATTGGGATTATGGGTAAGGGTAAGGTAATTGGGAATTGGATCAATGTGCGACAAATTAACTTTTGGTTTAATTTGTCGCTCGTGTGGTTCACTATGGGAATAAGATTGGGTAAATAGGTAATAATGCGATTTGAATGGGAGTAGTGATTTAGGATCAATGCACATGACATTTTTTGTGTACTTAAATATAATACACGCTGATTAACTTTCTCAAATATTATTAGACTGTCTCCTTATCCTCCGTTACAAAAAAAAAATGTCGAAGCAACTAATTTTTTAGGTGGGTTTCGTGGTGTTCCTCTTTAAAGGCATTCTTTGTAGCTTGAGGTTCAAAATCCGACACAGGGCAAGAGTATTCACTTGCCACTAGGCCTAGCTTGCTAACTGAAATTTTGTAAAGTGTTTTCAAGTGCAAAATCAAAATTTAGAGAAAAACTAAAATTCTCTATACAAAACGCAACCGCAACAAACACACTTACTGAAAGGCATTGTGGGAAAACGTCTGATTCCCCTATGAAGCTCTTCTGTTCGTCTGTTATATGTTTGGCATGGGGTAGTTACTAGTAAAACCGTGACAGCTGTTTATAGAGATACTTGTTTAACTGAATCAACCAGAATTTATATTATTATTTTTTTAAATTGATTCTTGTCATATGTCAAAGGACGTCTTAAACTTAACAATAAATATTAGTCTCGTATATAAATAATTCGATGCAAATAGGAACCCCCTGATCTTTGCTCATTTGCCAGGCTGAGGCAAGTATTAAAACAGCCGCATGACTCGGACAAGTTCCGAAATGAACTTCGCCCGTTTGTATTGTATATGTAACTAAAGGGTCATTCACCCTTAAAAGCAGCAGTTCACATTAACATAATAACTTTAACCCTTTCTTTTGATTTTCTGTACCAACGTGCCTGAAATACTCATACGAATGTGGAAGGAAGCACAAGTCGGGAACTTCCAATTTGAGCCATGCAAGACTGTCTCACTTACAAAATTGGATTCATATACAATTCGATTTCCACGCCGATGGCCATTTCTGAGCGCGCACTTTAACGCGTCAAATGTTCCGACCGGCTACCGCTTAAAGGCAAAGAACTCACGCACACGTTTAGACAGACGTAATTGCCACGACAATGTCGCCCCCGGGAACAACACCCGTCACGTGTTCTGACTACCAAATGAGATATCCGGATCGATTGTGTCGTTCAGAGAGAACTGCATAGATATGCAAATGCTCGTGTGTGGATCTTTATCGGCGAAATAAGATCAATTCTCATATCGACAGGAAACATTCACCGAACTCACCTGCGGCCATTAGCCACCAATCAAGTGCCGTGAAATTGTTTTAACAGGCATGTCAAATTATCATGACATGACTCCATTAGCAGTTATCTGAATACATTCAGACGCTCGTTCCCGAAGGAATGTGAGCAGAACGTGTGGAGCTGTGTATACTTACACATGAGTAGGTGCGTGCAACGCTCCCCAAAGTGAAGTAGATTCTATTATTTCTCCTGTATTGTTTGCTCGAATAAGTTGGCGGATGGAAAGGGTCGCAAGTAGCATCCTACCTCCCAAGGTCCATCATTCGCCATTCTCATTTCGCTCAAGTGTTTCCGGAGCAGCAGTAAAACATGGCGCGAAGTATACAGCGAGTGCTACTTATCTCCATGCATTATAAATCAACACTCTAAAAGAACAGGGTGCTGGTTTTATTCTCATAAGAGCCCCTCAAATTGGATGGCTCCCTCGCATACACGAGCTCAGCCGTCCGGTCTGCTCCCCAGCTCCACCTCATCGTTTTCCAGCTCATACTACTTGGTCATATCCCATTGGCCATCTTGAATTATTACAATGCTTCGTGACGGAGAAAAAAAGAAATAATGGGACTAAACCCGAAGGACTTTCCGACAAATCCAGATTCACAAACACATGAATGTACGAATGGGCTTGTAAACACAACATAAATCCGGATCAATGTAACGTAGTGCCGCCTATCCAAGCCTATTGTCTCCGAGATACATTTCAAATTGATGCCGTGTGTGATTAAACGGAAATTATTGTCGTGATTAATTGATTCTCGGCTATGGACGCACTTGGGTGTAATCACATTAAACAATATAACCGACATGATAACCAAATACATTACCTAATGGGCCAACTCCCAGACAACTGTTGCAATTTGAATTGAGTTAAAGCCTCCTTCGGTTTTCGATTGATCTGAGAGGCAACAAGGATTACCCTAAATTTGGGATCGGAATTGATAGAGAGGATTTCTCAGTATCTGAAACTGATACCACATAAGTGGTACTTGGTTTCGAAATATATTGAAATGATAAGGTTATTTTATTACGATGGGAAAGCCGGTAGGCACTTGTGATGTACGGTAGAGGGTTAAAGGGACTGGTGTAAACAAATATTTCATAGGGATAAAGAAAGTGTACCATTGTTAAATGGCTTTTTTTTCAAACTGGTTGGAGTAATGTCCAGCTCTATCGTGTTTTAATATTACCATGGATTTTTCCTTCAAGAATATGCGCACGGAAAAGATTTTATGGTTCGATGAAAAATCAAAAGTCAGAGCTGAGAGGGGGCAGTTTCGGTTTTTGAAGTTTTTTATTTAGAAAACGCGCGCATGAGTGCATTTAAATGTCAAAGCGCAGTGTAAGAGTGTGGCGGCGCTATGAGCTCACAAGAGATAATTACTATCGATAGTAATTAAACGACTCTGTGCTAAGTTCGGAAACAGATCTTGAATTAACGAGCGAATTTGGAGATAGCACCAATAAGGGGCGCTTGTCGTTGAAGATCGTTCCTCCGGTGAATATTGTGGGTTGGATTTCGGCTACCAAAAAAAGAAGGAAGGACAGTCAGGAGGCTGATTAGGAATGTGGTGTCATCATCGACACTACAACCGGGAACAGGTCTTGGCCTTATTTAGCAGTCCCGAGGCTTGTTAGATTTTCCATGATAATTTGTTTTTCCGGGCAAGGTCATTAGTCTTCGCCAGAGGCTCCCCGACGGGAAATCGAACCCCGGTCTTCCGCGTGACAGGCGGGGATACTAACCACTATACTATCGAGGAGCCGGAATGTCGTGTCGCTTTATATAAAAAATCGTTGATCTTCAATTTTGTTACTACAAATCATAATTGAACTAATGAACTTAAAAATATGAAAAAACTGACTTTCTGTGGTTGGAAAATCGTTTCCCCTGGAAACTGTTAAACATAGGGTATAGGGCAAAGGGTATAGCCCTTCGCGAAGTAGTAAAAAATGTGATTCAAAGCCAGGTTATGGAAAGGTCAGAACCAAAGCAGCAAGGGATCACACCACGGCCGTGTGTACGCGAAAATATATTAGTTGTTGCTGTTTTGGTATAAGGCTCTGATCACCATTTTTGGTGCCGTATTCCTCATTATGTTAGCGCGTCTGTGATCTGTTTAAATTGTCACAAGACGGAGGATAATGGCGGCAAATATCAATGTATGTTGGTTTTGAATGCATGGATGTTAGAACGACGAAAAAACTTAAGACCAAGCAGAACAATTGTGTAGTCCGCCTAAAGAACGATGATTTGTGTTCATCCGTACGTCAGAAGTTAATAGGTGTGGAAGTAGAAACTCGCCTCTGAAGTAGGTTGCGTTAAAAGCATGCTTGAACGCTTCCAAATCGCTTACCAATCGGTGTTTTAATTACTAAGTTTTAGTCATTTGCAGGTGTGGGGTGCGAAGTATGATGCCTAACATGGGCACGGTTTCACTTTTCACCCCAACGCACTGGATTGTGTTGCTTCGATGTACTCCGTTTTTATTGTCCTGTTTTTCTTAACTTAACTTAGCACTTATAATTAAATTTACTAAATTGTATTATATACATTTCCTTTTTTTTATATTCTTTTTCAAAGATAGGATAGCGACTCTTATGCGGAGAAGAATTAAATTGCACGCTAGCGCAGCGGTGTAACCGAGCGCGATGAGAAATGACAAGCGACTGATTGGAATTAGGGATGGAAATTGGGATTTTTGCTTTTATACAACGATCAGCCAATGGTAATCGTGCTCTCTTGTGCATCCTTCAATTCCCCACGCCCATCGAGGTGGATAAGTACTTGCGTACTCGTTCCACGTCCATGGACGTAGAAAAGATGAAGAAATCAAAAGGAAAGCACAATAACCCAGGGTTGATCTGGCTTAGTGTGTCTGTATTAATGCATCGTCTGAGATGGTCCACTGACCTAGTGCTGTGATTGTGGTGATCTCAGAGTGCATTGCACTATGGAAAGACAGAATTTTGAAGGAGAGGAAAATGTTGTTTGCGCTATTCACCTGTAAAATGAGATCGTTGATCCCAAGCGAATGGGTGATCTGAAGAAAAGCCGAAGTGACGCCAAATTGGTTAGGGTAATTTATCATCAGAACTAATTAAATATTTTGATAAATTCCCCAGCGATTTCGCTATGATGCGACGGCGTCGTTTGCTTCGACTTGTTGTTGCTAACCGACATGATGTGATTTCCGATGGAAATCTCATGAGCTGGCGAAAATGGAGTTGCTGTATGGCAAAAGGTAGCTGAATTCAATTCCGCATTATCTGCATAGAATAATGAATTCAGCTATGCTTTCTTTTACAGGTAAAATAGCCGAACGGTGGGATAGGGGATAATTTGACGCGCTGTTAGCGGTCGAAATTAGGTTAGGATTGTGGGCTGGTTCTCCATGTGATATAGAGAAACCCCACACAAGCTTCCATTCCCTGGCCTTCAGTTGTATAAGAGACGAATTTCGACAATTTCGACATTTATGCCATTGCATTCTATTCTGTTTTCAAATGAAAAAGAGTTGCTCAAGCTATGGAATTGATTAATTCGAGTTTGAGTGAACGTTCTGTGAGTAATTCAACAGTAAAAAGGTGGTTTGCCAAATTTGGTGGGGTACCTTTTAGTCTTGAGGATACTCCAGGTCCACGTACAGTACAAAAAAATTTGACGGCGAAGAACTTCAAGTATTATTGGATAAAAATCCCTGTCAAACTCAAGAAAATCTTGTAGAAGAGTCAGGAGTTTTTCACCAAGCAATATCACTTAATCTTTGTATAAGTGTCTTTGCCAATAAAATTGAATTTGACAAAAAAAGCCAATTTTCTACTTGCACGCCTATTAATATTTAATATAAAGTGATGTGCTCTCGGAATCGGTGTCGCGGGAAAATTCTTGTACCATTTTTATACAAATGTGCATACAAAAGTCAAGTGGAGTGCGAGCGGGAGAAGCAGAAGTAGGGGTGTCGATGTGTTTTTTACACTAACGTGCGCACAAAGGGGATTTTCACGTACCCTTAAATGCCAGATACACCTGGATATTACGACTGGGAAACATGCGATAAGGCAGAGCACTTCATATTCGTGCGGTTCGGCTAAAGAATGGTTTACTGTGCTTATACTATATGTATATCTGAAGTTGACTTTCAAAGGGGACTTATGCGCACCCTTTGGTTGAGGTGTTTCGTATGTTTGGAAAGGTGGAATAGAATCACCAAGTTCATCCATCACACCCACATGATGTTTCAAATGTTGGCAATATGAACATGCAGCGAAATCCCGCAAATCCGACGAAGATCGTTCGGAAAATTGACTGAAATGCGGAGGAAAGGGCCACAGACCGATGGGCTGTCAAACACAACCCAAATACATGTTCTGCGAATCAGGGTGCGAAGGCGGTAGCGAATTCCCAACAGGGAGTTACAAATACCGAGCATTTTAAAACTCTATGTATAGTATACCCGCCTGTCACGTGGGAGATCGGGGTTCGATTCCCCGCCGGGGAGCCTCTGGCGCAAGACTAATGACCTTGCCCGGAAAAAAACAAATCATTATGGAAAATTTAACAAGCCTCAGGACTTGCTAAATAAGGCCAAGACCGGTTCCCGGTTGTAGTGCCGATGATGATGATGATCAACACCATCATTAAGTACCTCTACATCTAGGACTGCGTAGGCTTCGAGTAAAGCCTGCCCCCTACTGTTGGTTCTGGTGCCTCCGATTCTACCGCCCAAAAGTTAAAGTCTCCAGCAATTATACGGGGGTTCTCAACTCCATCTACTTCTGTTACTCAGTCCAAAAAACATTGGTGTTGATGAGACCTTCATAAATGAGAGAGGCCGGTCCAAAATAAAAATCACAATTTCCTGTTCCATGTTAAAAAGAAACATCGAATGACGAGTTTTTGATACCTACGCACATAGTGCCCACCAAGCCGTGATGTACGAAATATTCCCACACAGGGGATTCATTACTGGCAAATTGGGGAAGAAAGCCGAGAAAAATGGGTGGAAAGAGAAGGACCTCGATGCGGCACTGCTCGATTATATACTTGAACAATTCGATACAGAATTCGATGCGAACAGACAGGTTGGAAAAGTCATGAAGTGGCCAAATGACGTCTACGATGCTTCTATGCCAACAAAGACAGCAAGCAGGGGCTATCAAATAAGTGTACTGGTGGAATCCAGAAATCGCCCACGTGCAAGCGGAGTGCAACAGGTTACGACGCTTGCAACAAAGAGTAAGAAACCGTAGCACCTACCCACTTAAGGAATGTGATCCGCAAAAGTAAATGTATGACGCGTTCTGCTCCCTAAGGGATGAATTAAATAACAACCCACAGCGCTTTCATGATAGTCATGACAAGACTACACAACAGTAGTCAAATGCAAAGGAGTAACAGTGACATGGCCATGTCTTCTTCCCGCAGTATGATTAGGTGATGAGAGCGTAAGAAGAATGGAAGATCAGGGAAAGAGGAATATGTTCAGTGACCACCAAAGAGGTGCTCTTGACTGCAGGGGTGATTAAAAACAACAAAACGCCGGGACTGGATAGAATTTATAATGTTGTGTTAAGACTACTTTAACAAAAAAGCTGGACGTCTTCAGCAGTCTCTTCACGACCTGCCTCCAAACAGGATACTTTCCTAAACTATAGGAAAAAACAGCGACTTATGCATATAGCAAAAGGAGTCAAGGAACCAGAAACGCCGGCGTCTTATCGCCCGTTGGCATGCTGGACGCAACGCAACTGCTACCTACTGTTGTGGGACCCCGGCCCCAGATAAGGAAACTGATAACCAGCTTCAACAATTCCATTATAGGCAAGCACCGCACAGTATAAGTCAAACATGGGGGAGTGAACTCAGCACATAGGCTGGCATCATTAAGAGCATGCGCACATTCCGACACCACTCGACATTGCAGCTAAGGAAGACGCTGCTTTGCATGAAGTCTCACAAGAGAATCGCCGGGAAATGCGGTGCCCTAATTGTGCTCTCATGGATGGAATGGTGGGCAACGAAGGTGGGATTCTTCCACGAAAGGAAGATGGACCCACACCATGATACCTGATATAGGAACATGGATGAAAAGAAAACATAGCGAGCTGAACTACCACTTGGATCAGCTGTTATCAGGACATGGTGCTTTCGGAAATACTTGCACAAGTATAGGCATGCCAATCAGCCATTCTGCTTGTACTGCGATGGCAAAATAGAAAATGCGATTCAAGACCACGCAAATGAATTTGGAGAAACAAATGAGACGGGCCGTTACTCCGATAGGAATAACAGAATTGAATTGATTTGATTTAGTGAGGGCAGGAATCCCTTATATTTAGCTTAGTACAAGCAATACATGGTAAGTTCCACACAAGCATGGCTCGTAGCAAATGATATTGTGACGCATATGACAATCAGTACTAGAATATTCTAGAAAGTACTGGAAACCTGGAGACTATGAGCAGTAGAAAATTCGAGGCTATGGAACGGACGGAAACGAAACACCGAATTAGAATGAGGAAACGGTATAAATACGTGACACGCAGATCAGAGAGGAAGAAGTAAGCAGTGAAAGACGCGATAAGTACGGAAACGATAAGTCAAAAAAACGGCAAGTGTACGGTAAAAGTGACGGTTGTTATTAGCGGACTAATAAAATGTTACATTAATAGAAATCTTATTTATTAAAAATAATTAATCCAGCGAACCCTAAGCTCGCAACAATATTTATTGTGTGTCATAATGCGGCAGTTGCGGAACGAGGAGCGGAGTTACAGTAAACTCAGCCCAGCGCCGCAATGGAATATCTAAAAGAAAGCTCTGCGGGGACCAACGGAAGTCTGTTGGCGGGTGGTGGTTTTAGTCGGTAAAATTACAGCATTCCTCTAGATCGGTCTAGAGGTATCTTAAAGATTTCCACCTTCCTACCGTAAAAAAAAAACAAAAGAAGAAAAAAAACTCTTAAAAAAGTGTTAGCGGGTTGCCACCCGATACAATGGATGCCTTGATTTTTAGTTTTTTGAAGCTTGGGCAACAGTATGATTTCCAACGTAAATGTAGCTCGGGATGTACCGCTTTTACTCAAGTTGAGATGGAGCTAATGCGGTATCAAGCAGTGTTGAATTGTTTGCGGTAAGTAAAACCGCTTTCTCCACTGCATTGATGACTGGTCTGTCATTAACTAAATGGGGTTCCAAATAGAACGAAGGATGTTGTTGCGATGGGTTTGAATGTGGCCGATAATCTAAATTCCTTGATTAATCATCTTGGGTAGGAATTGAACCTCTCAACAAACATCGAATTGTGGTAAAAAAAATCTGTTCAAAGAAAGTTCAACCAACAAAAAGACTGAAATATTTTAAGCGCCGCTTCTCTCCCATATGGACGCGTGACCAAAGAAAAATTGATGAGCATTTTTCGCAAGAAATCATCTTCATGAATAAGCAAAATTGCTGGAGCTGGGCTGACGAAATAACAGAGTTCTGTCGCCGAAGGCAAACTGCACAATAGTCACATAATGTTTAGCTTAGAGCATATGATCGGATGGGTAGGTCCTATTTACTGCTATTTATTGGTTCATAGGAACCTGTAAGGTCATGATCTCACTGACTCGGCTGCGCCATCGCTCCCTGTCCTGTGCACTCTTCTTCCACGCTTGACCATCTGATCCGATCTCCTTAAGGTCAAACCTTACATTGTCCTCCCATTTCCGCGGCCGTTCTATCGGTCTCTTTCCCGTTGGTCTTCCATCAAGAATAATAAGCACGGTCCTATCCTTGCCCATTCTCACCACTACTTTTCTCGATTGTGAAAACTCAACTGCAAACTGTGAAGAGTACGCCCTCAAAGAGCCAAATAGCACCAGAAACCCCCTGATTTTTGATGGGTTACCTATTCACGACCAAAAAGTTACTAATTGGTATGGTGTTTGTGGTGATATAGTTGTTACACCTCGCTTTACACCCCCTCTCAAGCATTATAATATTTTATTAATTTGATTCCATCATCCTTGCATCCAATACTCTCAAACAATCCTCAAAATATTTCCCATACAATGCATACAATTGAAATTCGCATTCATCCATTCAGAAGCAAATCCTTCTCCACGGGCAATTAATTCATATCGCATGCGTTGCGATAATTACCCATTCATGCCCACCGTTCAATGCCAAAGTAATTATCATGTATGAAACACTTGACTCACTCCCCAAGGCCACTGCATTCTGCTTCGTATTTCAAAAATCAAGCGAGCACCTGTCCGCGGACCTACACGGTTTCATATTGTGAATACATATTTTTTTGCCGGGAAACAGGTGTGATACACGATATATGATCACAAGCGGTGTTGTCAAAGGCCACCGACTACGAAATAATTGAGCGTCGGAAAAGTGCTGAGTTCGGCGAAGTAGCGAACACACCAGTGAGGCGCAATTAATCGTATGATACGATTAACACACACGAGCAATGTCCTATAATTGGTTCTTCGTATGAAACCAATTAAGTAATTGCTCAATTCTTTGTCGCTGCATTTTTAGCAGAGCAAATTAAATGATTATTGAATATTGCGAATGGTTTATGACAGGCGGATAACCTCCGAATAGGTTACAGGTTCTAGGTGAGGAAAATGCATCATCTGCAGTAACTCACCAATAATTTGGTATAAAAAGGAGTGCGCAAATGACTTTCTTCGCAGTGTAATAACAAAACAAGAAGACTGCGGCCCATTGCATTTGTACAGCGGGTCTTCTTACTTTTGATTGAAGTAGAGTTTTAAGTAGTAATCAGTGAAACTTCAAAAAAGCATACATTGTAACCAAAAAGTAAAAGCGTTAGTCGTAACTAAGTCAATAGCCGGCAGTCGATACCAGTCAGTGATTAATCGTACACCAGCCAGTTATTACCTAAATAAAATAAAGCAAAGAGCATCCAATAAATTATAAAAAGGTCTTCTTATTCGGTCCCGGAAGGTAAGTAACAAAGTATTAAAAATAAAATAAAATATTGTTGGGTACCGATATATTCCGGTACACTCAACATTATTTGGTGCTGCCGGCTATCTACAAATAAAAACCAACCAAAACCACTTCAGCTTACTTATTTCGTCTGGGAACCCGAATAGAAAGGGCGGACCGCCCCACAACTTACACTCTACCACAGCGAAACCGCCTCCAGGAGACGTGGAATTAACAGATGAATATCCTTAAATTAATAACCTCGGAGGGCTTTCCCCCGAGAGATAATATAAATATTAAGTGTTAATACCGGAGTTTACCTCTGGTGTTACATAGTCATGGGGACGATCTTCTTCGGAGATCAAAGGGGTCAAACAGCAGCCTTTAATTGACTGTTATCGGACTATGAAAACTGATTTTTATGTCGTTTCTTCTTGAATATGATGTGGAACACTCTAGGTTTCAATACGACGGTGATATACCACACACCTAAATTTCCAGTTACAAAAATTGTAGTTTTTGATTGGCTTCCGCGTTCATCCGATTTGACTGACGCCGACAGATTTTTTCCTGTGGGAATACTTGAAATCACAAGTTTATGTCACCAAACGAAGCATCATAGGCCAACACCCGTCAGAATATAGTGGGCGTATCGACCAATGTGATGGAAAATGCTAAAAAAAACATATTACCCCATTTGAGCTCATAGCGACCACTTGCACGATATCGTGTTGAAAAAGTGATGTAATCAAATCTCCTCAAATCGAATTACATGGTTTTTACTTGAATAACAGAAAAAAGTTTTTTCTTTAAAGATTTTCTGCAGAAGCAAATGGATCCGTCTAAGTTGGACCACCTGGTAGATACAATTTATAATTTCTTAATCATTTTCACCGTTGTGTTTCTACGTAATAGGTGATGATGGGTTACGTGTAAAATATCACTTGATTAGATAATGAACAAAACATACTATATCATTAGGTGGGTATTAAACAAATCGTTATGAATATTTTAAACGAGTACTGTGATTAACTGATATTTAAGCATAACAATTGTAAAAGAGGATTTAGCAATTATTCAAGAGTGGGAAGAATTTGTAAACTTGTGATGAAAAAATATATTAACTAAACTAAATCAAAAATAAAACCACATCACCACTAAACGCTACTTACTTCTTTTTGAAGTCACAAAGTACTCAACTCACCTAAAAAAGAGAAAAACGGGAATTTATTATAATATGTTATTATGTTAATTAAAAGGTTGTATTACTAAATAAATTATTTAGACAAGTTACGAGGGTATGCTGAAATGTAATGCACACGTGCTTGTATAACGCGAATGAAATGTCCTTCGCATGTGCGCCTTGCGGCAAATGGAAGGGTCAATCCCTCTTAATACACATGCGCACGCCCCAGGTCGGCTGTGCATCCAGTGTCTTTGGGGGGACGGGATTGTTACAATTAAATAAAGTAATATTCAATTTCACCACACATCAAACAGTTTACATGCGCATTGTCGTTAATGAAATACACAACGTTTCTGTTTTTTAAAAACTTTATTTTCCAAACTTACTGGCGCAAGACTAATGACCTTGCCCGGAAAAAACAAATCATTATGGAAAAATTTAACAAGCCTCAGGACTTGCTAAATAAGGCCAAGCCGGTTCCCGGTTGTAATGCCGATGATGATGATGATTTTCCAAACTTAAGATTAATTAATGTTTAATTGATGTAAACCTTATTATATACTTTATTTTACACACCGCACACATTCACTTTACACGAGTTACAATTAAACGTACATCCGCCTTTAGTTACGACGGGTAAATCTCCACGACTCTATTTTTATTTTCGTTTTAATTTGCATCCGACAAGGACGAAGTTGTGACTCAGACACTCTAATATATTATAATATGCCCGCTCAGGACAACGATTGCGCAGAGACTCTCTTATCTCACCTTCGACCGTGCAGACCCAAGGATGCATCCATGTTTACACACACAAATAGATGTTTTTCCAACACAATCGTTTTTCCAGTACAATAGTGTGGGTCTCGCAATACATTTTTTGTTTGTCTAACATTGAAAACGTTTACGACCTGCGAGACCTGATTGTGTGGATGTGTGTGATGCAATTCTTAGAACCTTGTATTTGCACAAGTGTTCATTTATGGTGAACGATGGCAAAGATATTTTGTATATCTTATTGCTTCGTCACCGTGGAATTGTTATCTGCTTTGAGTAGCACATTATTTCTTTTGTGCCGTCATGGATTTTTTCCAGATATGATTTTTGGATTCCATGATCCACCTGTGTATGCATTTAGGATGTCATGCACTTTTACAGGTACTCATCATCGTTTAAGGGCTGTTTATAGTGACAATGCTGTCGATAGATCTGCTGAAAATTGATGGATAATAAAATTTCGTGTTTGTGAGCCTGGGCAAGTCATAGTTGTTGATGGAACACGCAGCGGACGTTCGATGACTGAATTTAATTCGATTACCAACAATTGATAGTTTGCCAAAACATGCCGAATACAATCGTTGACAATGTATTTATCAGGCGACTCGTCTTTGATGACAAGAGGTAGCACTGGATTCTAGAGACATTGAATTTTACTGATTTGTACTTGGTTAGACGATTTTTACTACCATATTTTGTTGAGGTCAAAGTTCAATGGATTTGGCATATCCTGCTGATTGATAATGAGGTTCGAAGGCATCAGTTGGGCATGTTCGAATGAAAACTTGAAACTGAACGTTCTGTCATCAGCAAACGAATAAATTAAGTTACAAATAATGAATAAAATGTCGTCTTTATAATTGAGAAACAAAGTGGTTGAGCCTGCGGAGTCCTGTAGAACACCAGTATTCATTAATACAGATTTGATACTATTTAGAACCACTTGGATTGAACTGGCAGAAATCTGGTCTCTTGGTCATTATAAGTGAATAGTCAGCTCGAAATGAATGTAATTTCGACTACAGAACTGGTTGCCAAACACTATTAAAGCCATTCCATGAGACAACTTTGCTATCACAAAAGTAGTGAATACAAATATCAATTTGATGAAAGGCAAATTCAACGTTATCCAGAACAACTTGAGTTCAGGGGGAGGAAGGATAGGCGATCGACCACTCCAAAAGAAAGTAATCCGGCCGGCTGCGACAACCATGCTTTTGCCAAGACAATGGATGGATTGGGTCAAATTTTTATCGAGTCCTGAGTCCAGATGTCCTGCGGACATGTCCGTATGTCGTCCGTACTTGTGGTCATTAAGGACGCCGTCCGTTTTCAGCTATTTCGAACGTTGACGGTTCCATCGTGACTTTCAACAGAAAATAGTTTCATGTTACAAGTAATAAGAAGAGGAGGTTCATAATTCACCCTTTTGTTAATTGATTGGCCAATCACTGACTTAAATCGGTTTAGGAATTGATCGATTGAATGGGACAAATTGTAGACCTTTCGACGCGGTTTATGGAGAGAGGAGAAGCATATTCTTAAAAGTTTAGTGGAAATGCCATGCGAGTCAATGGATAGGTATATATTTAGTCTTCTGAGTACGCGAGCGACAGTAAGAGTTCGAAGTGAATTGGTTCATGGAATGCTGTTTGCGCTCAAGTTCAGGGTATTAAAATAAACTTGTAAGCAATCGGGCCGGTGTATGTTCTGATTCAAGAAAAGCGACGTGCCAGCAGCTCACAGTCCGCTGCTCATGTATATATTTTCAGCCGCCTGCGGTTTATCGATTGCTAGACTGATGCTCCATCCCTATAATCTGTCCACCACGAACGGTTCAAAAATGAATCCAAGTGGGTCGTCAGAGTAAACAAGGGTGAGTTTTCGTTCTCGTTAATGAGATTTCTGAGTCATGAGAATGCGGAATCAGTCGCAGTTTATACTACAACGAGTCGGAAGATGGTTTTTTAATACAAAGATTTCCTCTTGGCGAAAATTGGTATAAACGTTCAAACAAATGTGTGACCTCTCGTTGGCTTGCATTACCCACCGGGCATACACTGTTCGTCAGGACTAAGCGATGCATATTGTGTGAAAGTTTATTATCACACGATATAATTATCTACCCAGTGATCAGTGACTAAGCGGTGCATATCGTGTTAAAGATTATCACAAGACAGAATTAGATGCTCATTGATCTGTGATTAGTGACCGATGCTCCGGGTTCAGTAACCAGCCGCTAGAGTGGCCCATGCCTGTGGGGTTGGAGCTTCCACACAGGATCGGACATCGAGGACTATCATCATCATCATTGGCACTACAACCGGGAACCGTTCTTGGCCTTATTTGGCAAGTCCTGAGGCTTGTTAAATTTGTCCATAATGATTTGTTTTTTTCCGGGCAAGGTCATTAGTCTTCCGCCGTTCGAGGACTATCACCCTCCTCATAACCTCACGACCTGAGGAGACGCTGTACTATTATGTCCCAGGTAGGTGGAAGTTTAGTGATTCATTAGGTTGGGGGCTTCATCTTGGCACGACTCCGAACTCTGCAATGCATCGGTGCTTATCTCCTGTTTGAGTGCCTGAGGTCTTTCATCACCCATTCCCGTGACTGTGCCCGCTGCCTGATCAAACAGAGGTTCTGGATTTAATGGGCTCATGACTACCCAGTTAGTTCTCGCACTGCCCATTTTCATGAGACTGGCGTTGAGGTATGTTACGGCGGCTGCGTTGCCTGCTTCGTATGCGTTTGGACTTCTTGTCAGCGAGGGCGAGCTATTGATCACCGGACGCGATAGTAGCTCGGATACACTTTGACTATAATAACATTCCATTTTTGTTTCCTCCAGATCGGCATCGTGTACTTAGATAGTCCTGTCCCAATAGCACATGGAAGTCAGTGCTTTAAAGGCTGGCGCCGTCTAACGTCCCCTTCCCCGCAAAGGTGTGTGAACTCATGGATGCTAAGACCTACGACAACGGTCGAACTGTACCTCGTTCCGCTTGAAGTCACCCTCATATAGAGCTGCGTCTCGATCTATCAACCAACGTTGCTCGGCCGATTGAGAACACCTACGCTAACGATATATCGTTCTGTTGCTGGCCAGCTACTTATTACAGCGCTACTCCTACCATCCTCGAATACCTCCGTGTTAGGGTTCGATGGAATGTCAATTCCCACCTACCCCAATGGTGAGTTTCTACTCCTATCCAGCGATCATACTATGCGTTCATATGACCACGATGGCATTCCTCTGACGCGTCCTGCTCTCGCTGATGCCTCGTCCCCTCAGCTCGAACTCCCTTCACAGAATCTCAACTGATACAACTTTTTTCAGAGTCACCGCTAAGTCATCCACAGCAGTCGAACCCTATTCCGTTGTGTAACACAGGGAGAGGTGATATAGAGAATAGAGTTGGGTGCGAAATATACTGGTAGTAAAATCGATTTCGATTTTTAAACGATTGCCCTACAATTAACAAAGTTTGATGATGAGAAGTGGTTTGGAACACTCTTGTTGCATGTGGTGAGCAGTACAAAACGCCAAAAAGGTATTATTTAATGAATACAGTAAAAATTAAACATTTTATAATTTAGAATGGTCGTGGCGAGCCAGTAATTTAGATAAGAAATACTGTTGTAGAAATATAGGTATAGGGTTAAATCGAAGTATGTCAATGTTAGAAAAACCCATTTATAAATAAAAATAGAACAGAAAAAACAAAAAGGAAAAAAATGCTTGATGTCCTTTCAAAATGGTTATTTAATCTAACTGGGAGACAATATATTTTATTGTACAGGAACAGGTATGATTTTCAAATGGCTAGATATTTGTTTTAACTGGGAGAAAATATATCTTATCGTACATGAACAGGCATGAGTAAGTATTGCAATCAGTCTTTGCCCCTTCTTCTCTGTTGTTCAATTTATATTCATCATCATCATCACCACCATCATCATTATCATCATCGGCACTACAACCGGGATCCGGTACTGGCCTTATTTATCAAGCCTCTCCACCGGTTCCGATTTTGAGCCGATGTCATCCAGTTTGGCACTCCCAGGCTCTGGGCGTCCTGGTCTACGCCAACCCTGCATCGCAGATAAGGTCTGCCGCGCTGTTTCTTTCCATACATCCTGCCACAAAGGGCTATCCAGGCAGGCTCCTCTTCGCGCATTCGAGCTAGGTCTCCCATCGACCGGAGTCTACCGAGCTTGATTTTTCTTACAACGTTAGCTTCAAGGTAGATCGCGTACAACTCATGGTTGTAGCGTCTCCGGAATCGTACTCCCTCACATACGGGGCCAACAATTCTCCTTAAAACTTTCCCCTCGAACATGGCTAAGAGTTCGAGTGCCTTTTATTAAGCACCTTGGGTTCGGATCCATACATGATTACTGGTAAGACCATGGTCTTGTACAGTAGTGGCTTGGGTGTTCTGGATAAACTTCGGGATTTAAAGAGCCTTGATAGACCATAGTGGGCTTTGTTGGATTTTATCAGCCGTCCGTGTATTCCGTGTAAAGGATTGACTACTTCAAATTCGTGCTCTGCTACCAACGCTGACGTTGCGATCATGTACTTAGTTTTCCCCCCATTAACGAGCAATCCCAGTTTTTGTGCCGCCTGCTCGATCTGCTCAGGGATGAAGCTGCATTGATATTGATCAATCATGACTTTAGCCTATGGGGGTATCCGATCTTGTAGGATAGAAGAAAGTATCTTATAGACGGTACTCAGCAATGTTATACTCCCATGCAGTTGCTGCACAGAGTAAGATTTCCCTTCTTATGCATGGGGCCAATTATTCTACGATCTTGCATTGGTGAAGCCTCCAATTCTTCTGTGAGGTGACCATTTAGCAATTCATTGAAGTGCACTTCCCATCGCTCCAGAATGTGTTCCGGATTACCCTCTTTATCCTTGTAGTAAGTGCAGCGTGGTGTCTACTGCGCCATACTGCCGATTATTTGGTAGAACTTTTGCGCTTGGTCCGGACCTCGCTCTTTACTTTCTTCCATTTCACAGACTAAATTATTTCCCAGGCACGTTTCATTTGTCTGTGGAGTTTCTTTTCCAGATTTTCTGAGCTCTTTGTATTTCTCCTCGCGTATCCGGGCCGTATAAGACTGCTGCATTGCCCGGTGAGCAATTTCTATTTATATTGCCGGGAATTTATTTCTTGTTTAAGACGCTGCACTTTTCGCAGCCTCCCTGTAACATAATCGATTCGTATTAGTTGACATACGTAGCACACAATACACGCTTACGCAGTCTGTTACAAAAGAATATTTATTCTTATAGTTCCTACTGCTTTTAGGAATTCAAGTCATGTATTTGTTGAGAAAATTTGTAAGAATTATAAAGTAAGGCAAAGAAGCACCAAACATGATTTTAGTTTTATTTTATTAAATACAAAAATGACCGTCTTTGTTGACTGGAATGACCGATTTTCTTGACTTTGATTGTTTAATTAAAAAAGATGACTCGCCACCCTTGATGACCGTCTTCGTTGACGATTTGTTGTCCTGGGCATGCTAGTGATTTACAGCGGACTAATTTAACAATAAAATGTTGTTAGCACTTTAGTTTACACTGGTTAACATCGACGTGAATCTCGTTTGAGGGCTTCGAAAAGTCTTCGGGCGAAGACCACGGTTTCTTAGACCTTAAAAAAGCAATCTTTGAATGCCGTTAAAAAAAATAACCCTTTAAATCGACAGCGGAATTTCGACTTTTTTAATAACCATTTCGGTTGACGGTTTATCGTGGACTATTCTTATGTTCGACCGTGCCGGTCGACTGGACATTTTTCAATTTCGATTTTTTTTATGAAAATTTCGGTTGAGGGTTTATCGTGGACTATTCTTATCTACGAACGTGCAGGCCGACTGGCAATTTTTCTAATTCTCTTTACCCTTGACATATAATTTGTTACAATCGGGGCACATTACCTACGGATGTAATCTAAACATCCTTTAAGATGCATGCATCTTAAATAAGATTTAGAATACGTACTGTATTCTTTGTTTACAAAAGATATAGTCGACCGGCACGACTGTTAATTTTTCAACTTAAGTTTTTAATGGCGATTTCAGTTGTCGTTTTATCGTAGACTCTTCTTATCTCCGACCGTGCCGGTCGACTGGTAGTTTTTAATATCCTCTTTACCTTTGACATATAATTTATTACAATCGGTGCACAATACCTAAGGATGTAATCTAAACGTCATTTAAGATACATGCAACTTAAGCGGGTATTCTGGTCTAGAAATTTGAAAAAATCATTTTTTTTTTCATATTTGCAAAGCTTAACCCACTAAGAATATGTCTTTAAGAGGATTTTGCAAATTATTTTCGGAGGTATGGCTGTTTTGCTGACGCGCCGTCTAAACCGGTTCATCATCATCATCATCATCGGCACTACAACCGGGAACCGGTCTTGGCCTTAGTTAGCAAATCCTGAGGCTTGTTAAATTTTCCATAATGAGATATTTTTTCTGGGCAAGGTCATTAGTCTTGCGCCAGGGGCTCCCCGACGGGGAATCGAACCCCGGTCTCCCGGGTGACAGCCGGGTGTACTAACCACTATACTATCGAGGAGCCCAAACCGGTTCGGCCGGAACAAAAGACATTAGGGACTTTCTGTCAACCTGCGACCCTGTTTCCTCGAAAAACCATTATATATATATATATATATATATATATATATATATATATATATATATATATATATATATATATATATATATATATATATATATATATATATTGAAATACAATAACCAAAGGTAACCTTTATCCATTTTTAAATTATCTTTTATATTTAGAGTGAGCTTACATCCAGTTGCGAACAGTTGAATTCTAACTTAGACCACGAGAAACTTTAAACGCGTTTTCTCGAAAATGTCTTTTTTAAAACAATACCCACGATTTTTCAAATTCTACTTAACCGATTTACTTCAAATTTATTATATGTCTTCTTTATAGGCTTTTCTATTGCATGAACTATCTTCATCCCCAAATTTCAATGTTAACTATTTTTAAAAAATTCGAAAAACTAAAAAAAAAGTGGTACAAAAATAAATTTTTTTTTCAAGAAGTCGCCATTTTGTAAAAAAAAAAAAATTTTTCAACTTTTTTTAGTTCTGAGCTGAATTCGCGACTATTTGATTTGGAATTGATGCGATGTGTCACTACCGTTTCCTTAGCACATCAAAATGAAAATCGAATCAACCCGATATCCGGCTCGCATGCACTTTCGACCGACACCAAAAGTGTTGTAATTTTTTGTTATTTTATATTGAGTTATATTCGCGATTGGTTTCCTTAAGTGCGAATTAATCGGTATCGAATTAGGCATGCCTGTTAAGTGTGTGGGTGACGCCATAGACAAAGATGAGGTACATGAGGCCATTGATGCACTCAAATCAAAAAACGCTATCCAATTCTAAACTCGAATAACCCCCAGAACGATAATGCAATTAATTGCACATTTCGGCATAACCAATAAACCCAAAAAAAAAAAAGCAAAAAGGTAATTAAATGCATATTTCAGTGCAATTGACAAATCGCATAAAAACAATTAATTGCATATTCCGGAACAATTAACAAATCACGGAAAAGCAATTAATTGCATATTTCGGCACGATTAATAAATCGCAAAAAAAAGTAATTGCACAAAATTAATTGGGTCAGTTCGCAATTGCGGATATTGAACTGTTCGATGAAGAAATATCGGCTGACGCCACAGTACAAAGCAATTGCGAATTGAAATTGAAAATCGGAAATTAGGTCACTGCGAAATGTAATTGCATTATCGTCATCGGGAGGTGTTGACCCCGAGCTGACGAGAAGTGGTAGGAAGAAGTTAGCATGGAGTCTGATTTTGATCGTTAAAGCAATCGAGTCTGGTGGTGAATCTTGAAGTAAAGTAATTGAGTCTGGTGGTGAGTCTTGAGAAAAGTATATGAATCGAGAAAGTCCAAGAAGTAGAATTGAATTACGGATGTTAAAATGTTAGTGCAGTTCGTGTACCTTTAAGTTTTCTAAAGAAAAGCATCTGAAGATTAGAAAGAAAACGAAAGTAGAAAATAGTGCAAAGTAAAGATAAGTAAAGTACGAACTAAACGTTTGCTAGTAAGTGAATTGTAAAAAAAAATAAAGTGTATATTAATCTTGTACTCGAATGGAATTGTGAAAGTAAAGTACGAACTAAACTATTGCTAGTAAGTAAGATGTAAAAACAAAGGGTGACGCTGATAAGTGAAAAATAAAGTGTATACTAAATTTATACTCAAATAGAATTCTGAAAGTAAAGCATGACACAAAAAAGTAGTTTGAAGTAACATACACAAGGTGAAAATCAACACTGTTAAGTAACTAAGTTAAGACTAAGAAATAAAATAAGAAAAACTCTCTAAGGAGATTAAAAGTTATAGCAAAGATAAAAACAATAAAAGTGGAAGAAGATCAAAGAAAGACTCTGTGTTTGAATAGTTGGTGTACAAGGAAGATTTGGTCGCTGTTCCCTCGGTGTCGTGACTTTTGTTTAGTGGGATTTTCGAAAAAACCATATCTTGCGCGTCTTACTGTTCGCGCCACTTCCTATCGACCTACTCTTCGGGATACTCAATGTAGACTGTGGTAACTTCCCTGGGGATGATTCCATTCACCCCATAGTTTTCTTTTCCCTTCCGCTGGTGGTGACTTTCTCTCAATCGAGAATCTCTCCACCAGGGACAATCGTGCTCACACATACAGACGCGGGGGTTATTGCCTGGTTGCTGTGGATCATTTCACACTTCTGATGCATCGGTTATGCACACAATCGAATGTGTGATTTACATTAGGCGATCGTGGGATAATGTTTACTTTGCCCTATGGGAACATCATTTTCGTTTATTGCTGTTGCTCCGCAATGGCCTTTGTTTAGGTGAAGTACATTGCGGCAGGGACAACGGTTTTGTCGACAGATCGGTTTTCCGGGAATTCGCTTATCGCCGGAGATGTGATGTTTGTCGACATCGGGCGCAGCTGTGCCAACCGTTTGTGTATATCTAGTTGATGGATCGATACACAATTTCTATGCTGGGTCATGTCCTTCGATCGCCGTGCAGGCGTAGGAAAATTGGTCAGACTTGTGGCCCATGTATCTGTGGATACGTGGGGTTGTTGACTGCAAGATGAATGTTACCTTTTATTTCAGTTGGATAGGAGGATTTTGGAGGACACGTGTCTGTGGGCATGTGTAGTTTGGATACAGGTGAGTATGTTCCTTGGTGGAACGACGACATCTCGACCTATAGTGGTTTGTGTGGTTCGTAGAACCGCCACAATAAAACGTTTGCTTCAGCAGAATATACGACTGTTTGTGTCAACCTTTTGAGCGTAACACTTAAGAACAAGGGCGTATGAAGTCATGAGACTAACACGGTTATATATTTTCTATTTTCAAGTGTACGGATATTCGGAATTTAGATTTGCACCAAGTTCAAAATTTAAGATCCTCGACGGTTCAGGTTAACCAATTATACCTTGATAATATGGAAGCAAGTCCGATGAACTGATTATGATATACACATGCAGTTAAGAGTTTATTCCCTCAAATCGAACCTTACCATAGAATGGAAAGGCATCATATTTGTATTTGTGACGTCTAAAGTGACCATGTGTTAAACAAAAGGTAATCCCTATTGGGTTCATACAACGAACAGTTACACAAACCCCGAACCCACCGCCACTAAGCAAAGATGAAGGCATAAATCTTCAGCGTTTCTCCAAAAAACATTTGACGATGAAGTGAGTCGTTTCAATATTTAAATTACAATTTTTGACCCATATACTCATCTTAAATTTCCCACGAAAATCATACACGGCGCATACAAGTTTTACTTAGTGTAGCCAAAAAAAAAAAAAAAACACGTGGCATTTATTTGCTTCGTCATTTTACTGCAAGTCACACTGGGCGTAGGGTTTCGAGATGTGTATTTACGAATGTACTTCTTGAAACATGATCATCAGTTAGAACAGTTAGCGCATCAAGGCAGCTAAAAGCCGAGTGCCAAATTCAACAAAAATATTGACGCCGATAAATCCACCAAGTTCCGGCGCAAGACTAATGACCTTGCCCGGAAAAAACAAATCATTATGGAAAATTTAACAAGCAGGACTTGCTAAATAAGGCCAAGACCGGTTCCCGGTTGTAGTGCCGATGAGGATGAGGAAATCCACCAAGTGATTATTTTTGCTTCCTCATTAAATTAACTTTTTGTTTGTTTGCTTTTTTTTCAAGAGCTGCTTGAAAAAAATCCACAATCCTTGATGAAATAAAACCATTTTTTAATAAAAAAAATCATGCCACCTTTTACTGTAAAACGTCGAATATTTTTTCCGCAGCCTTTAATATCGGTTAAAGGTGTCTAAACTGTCAACTCCAATTCTAAAGTCCTCCAAATGGCTGTTTAGCTGTGACAGACCACTTACACCGGCTGAACACATTTTTTTCCTAATCAGATGTCACTGACAAATTGATGAATCATCCTTTTTTATATATTTTCCTATTTTTCCATCTACAGAGTTTTTCTTTTCTTCCTACCTTCGTTCAGCTTGACTACTAACTTTCTCCTCGACATCATTCGAGATCTAATTTGTCATGTGCTGATTGACGCCCCCCAAGATGCGCTTCGATCGAATTTACACCATTGCATCTAAGCTTCTACCATCCTGGCGTTACCGAAGTCTTTTTAGAGTGCGAACGTTTAAACACTCCACCCATCAATTCATCCACCCGTCGCATACCAAGACCAAATGTATCTTTTGGCCAAGTTTTCCGTTCCGCTCTTTTCCAATTTGCAATATAATCGAACCACCTACAGTTGAATCGTCCTTTTCATAATAAATTCTCAAGGTAATTGTTAGAGTTCTTGACATGGAAATCGAGGGGAGGCTATGAAAAAGGAGCTTTGATAAAATGATAACGAAAAACGGAAGTAAGAAGGACAAAAACAAATTCATTTAAATTCTGTGACACAAAAAGGATGTCATTTCCTGAGAACAGCAGCAACGACACATAATACCGTTTTTTTTATTCCTTTTTGATTATTGTCATTCTTCATTTGAGGTACAAGTCTGTGAATATGCAAGGCGATCAATCGAAGCAATTTATCAGACTGAGAAAATTGATGAGAGATGGGCAGCGAGGTAGAAGAACCAGGAAAAGGACGAATGCTATTGCAAGAGAGAAAAACAAGTAAGTCTACCGCTTTGATAGATCCGATAGTAAATTGATTTACAGTTCTCAAGTCATAATTTATACTCATGTTGACGAATGCTCGTCAGAGTACAGAAGGCATATGAACTGCGGGTGGAAGTTCTGCACAGATCCTATTATCGTCTTACTTCAAATGTGTAGGTGGGGTTGCAGGATATCTCGGCTGGCCATTTAATTGCCTGCGATTCAAGAGTCTGAATAGATCTATATGTCATCCCTATAAATCTATCACATTCAAAATGGCCATTTGGGAATAGGGGAAGAATTTGGATATTCAATTAGATTTTTAGGTATTTAGAGCGAACCGTTTTCGATACCCATGGCACGATTGTGTTTTACTTTCGAAATTTGGTTTCATTTACCATTACCAGATTTGAAAATATGGACGTTACAAAGAGAAAGGTTGACATAATTCATAAAGGTAAAAAGGAAAGTCAAGGACTGCAATGGCCTTGATACTTTCGCAGCCAATTATGTGCAATTTAGTCGACTCCGTTGTGGTATTTTCAACGTTAAACATGCACCTCACATAGATAAGGCCGTCGACGGAAATGTCGATAAAATCTGGGAAGTGATCAAGGTAGAGCGGCACGTTAGCAATGTAACATCACCCAGAAGCTAAAAAACGGTCACAAAAAGTTTTGAAGACGCACTTTCTCCAATTGACGAGTATTGTGGGTAAATATCTGGAGAGAAAGACCACATTCAGCAAGTTTAGTTGAGCAAGGACATTGAAATATCTGTAGAAAAAAGACAGACATGACACGTTGTGTCTATGTTCTAACGGTAGAATTGAACGACTTACGGCTGGTTCCCCAATAAGTTCCACTGTTCGGTTTTGCATCCTATCAAGCACTTGACCAAGTATGGGATTTGAACTCTATTTTAGGAGGAATGTACGCCTTGTTAATAGTGACCAGGTTGGATGGTGTGAAGTATTTTTTGCATCTCTTAAGGAATTATTCAATATAAAATATCCAATGCGATAACTTTGCTTTAAGGTATCAGCATATGGCTGGATTTCAAGAGACGTTCGAAATATATAACAGACCATGCAAAAACACATGCTGGATAGAAGTTTCTAATGCAAAGCTTTGACCAAAAGGAACAAAATCGACCCATTTCTTAAACGGCAGTGACTGGGGATAAAAAATTAGTCACATACAATCGTTTTGTGCGGAAACAATCACCCGCAAAGCGCAGAGAAAATGCTCCCGTAACCCAACCAGGACTAACGGCTCTTTTTTTTACAATACCGCGTGCACAAAAGGAAGTACTTTCAAATGTCAGAGTACTGTGTGAGCCATGTCCACGTGCTTGACTGCAACGTTGTTGTTATTGTTTACAATATACATTTACAATTATGGGGATTGCTTTGTATGCTATCGCATAGGTCGAAGAAATGCTTAGGAGCACGACTCCAAATATGTGAACAATATGCCAATGCTGGGGACCAGAATAAAATATCCTCTACCACTGAAAAAACCAGCTCAGTTTTCTGACACATGTTCATGCTACGTCGTTTTCTCTCTTTTCTTAGACTTAATGACTTGTCCGTCCATCATAAGCAGTGGTCGTCTACGGGCCTACTGTCTAGTTATGACTGCAGTGCTCATGTTGTTGGGGGGATAGGAGCGAACATACAAGGCAAAGCCACTGATTGTTTTCAACCCGGCGAAGGCTAGAACGATCCTTATCCCTGTTCAATCTAAGTTGACATGCAGTCTCCACGTGAGACTCCTGGATAGCTACTTTGGCACCCGCCAAGTAGTGAACCAATGCACGCAGCGACATCCTGAGAAAGGTTGGCGCAAGGCTAATAACCAGGCCCGTAAAAACGAATTATTATGGCAAATTTAACAAGCCTCGGATATGGACCGGATACACGACGACGACCACGGAAACGAAAATGGCTAAACGATTTAAGAATCTTCTCATGGAACGTCCGCTCACTATACAGAGCTCGAGCTGGACAGCAGCTAGCCGATGCCCTGTCGGAATATAAGGCTGACATAACAGTATTACAAGAAATAAGATGAACGGGGAGTGGTGTTATTCAATGAAAAGAGTATGACATTTATTATAGCTCTTATGCCAAACACCAAGTGCTCGGGGTAGGCTTTCTAGTCAGCCAAGAACTGAAGCCTGCCATTATCGGCTTTAATGCAATAAACGAAAGGCTATGCACTCTTCGCGTGCGAGGCAAGTTTAAGAACATAAGCCTCATAAACGTTCACGGACCTACAGAGGAGTCCCCTGACGACGAAAAAGAAGAACTCTACGAGAACGTCGAACGGGCCCTCAATGCCTGCCAGAGATACGATGTGAAAATCGTTCTTGGTGATTTGAATGCGAAAATAGGCCGGGAGCCGGTTTTCAGGCACCACACAGGTTCCCATAGTTTGCATTAGAACACTAATGACAATGGACTACGAGTCATCGAACTGACAGTATCGAAAAATTTGGTCGTTGCAAGTACCAGGTTTCCGCGTAAGGATATCCACAAAGCCACCCGGGTATCACCTGATGGAGCCACGCGCAACCAAATTGACCACGTGTTGATAGATCGCCACCACTCCTCGAGCCTGAAGACGGTACGAACGTACCGAGGTGCCAACTCGACTCGGATCACTCGGTATAGTTTTTCGAGGGCGAATTGCCTTACGAAGACGTATTGCATCGCGGATCAGATTCGTATCAACACGGCTGCCTTACGCATTGAGAACACCAGCAACACTTTCAGGCGCGGAAGTTCTACCAAATAATCCACAGTATGAGGCAGTACACACCACGCTGCACTTACTGCAAGGATAAAGATGGTAATCTGATCACCGATCCTGAAAGCATTCTGTAACGATGGGAAGTGCACTTCAATGAATTGCTAAGTGGTCAGCTCACAGAAGAATTGAAGGCTCAACCAATGCAATATCAAGATCGAATGCTGTCGCCACCAAGCATTGAGGAAACAATAAAAACCATAAAATAGCTCAAATCAAATAAAGCCCCCGGAGGTGATGGCATACCAGCCGAGTTGATCAAACAAGGAGGAACAGCGTTACATCACGCAATTCATGATATCGTGGTGCACGTGTGGGAGCAAGAAGAGATGCCGGAAGATTGGCGTCGTGGAATAATTTGCCCCATACATAATATCATACTGTGCAGCAACTATAGGGGTATAACATTGCTGAGTACCACCTCTCGCCTATCCTACAAGATCGGATAGGCCCATATGCTAAAGTCATCATTGGTCAATATCAGTGTGGCTTCATCCCAGGAAAATCAGCGATTGATCAGATATTCACCCTTAGACAGCCGATGGAAAAATGTCCGGAATTTACGATTCCATTATAGCATCTATTTATAGACTTTAAGGCAGCCTACGACACCATAGCCAGGGCATTCCAAGCAAATTGATACGACTTTGTAAGTTGAACATGACCAACGTAACTAGTCAAGTAAAAATAGCGGGATTGCTTTCCAAACCAATAAACATATTTAATGGACTCCGAAAAGGGGACGGTCTGGCCTGGCTCCTCTGCAACCTGGCGTTGGAGAAAGCAATCCTTGACGCTGGGGTCACAACTAGAGGGAGTATTGTCACCAAGTCCAGGCAGATACTTCCCTATACGTATGACATAAACATCATCGATAGATTCGGCTGTATAGGACTCCTTCACCCAGATCGAGCAGGCGGCACAAAAACGGATTTTTGAGGGAAAAACTAAGTACATGGTGGCAACTTCGGCGAATATAAGACCTAACGGTGGTCAAACTATCAGGGTGGTAGAGCGTGAATTTGAAGTAGTGCAATCCTTTAACTACCTTGGGTCAATAGTATCAGCCGATAACAATATGGAAGAAGAAATACGCGAACGGTTGATCAAATCCAACAAAGCCTACTATCGTCTATCAAGGCTCTTTAAATCCCGAAAGTTATCCAGAACATTCAAGCTACTACCGTACAAGACCATGGTTTTACCAACACTCATGTATGGATCCGAGACCTGGGTACTCAATAAAAGGCACTCTGAACTCTTAGCCGCATTCGAGAGGAAGGTCTTAAGGGGAATTGTTGGTCCCGTATGTTAGGTAGGATCTACTTTGAAGCTAATGTTGTAAGAAAAATCAAGCTCGGTAGACTCCGGTGAGCGGGACACCTAGCTCGAATGCGCGAAGACGAGCCTGCCCGGAAAGTCCTTTGTGGCAGGATGTATGGAAGAAGACAGCGCAGCAGACCTTGTCTGAGATAGAGGGATGGCGTAGACCAGGACGCCCATAGCCTGGGAGTGTCAAACTGGATGACATCGGCTCGGAATTGGGACCGGTGGAGAGATTTAAATAAGGCCAAGACCGGATTCCGGTTGTAGTGCCGATGATGATGATGATGGCGATGAAAACTTCCTTAGCGATATGAAATTGGTATCAAGAGCCGATTGCGAAAATCCGAACAATATAAAATAGTCTTGGCACCAACGTAAAGTATAATATACTAAATTGTTATGATAACAATATTAAAATTGAATTGTTAAATCAACAACATTTAATCAATGAAATAAACACTAGTCTTGTAGGTGATCATAAATATACCCTAGTTAGTAAAAGCGCCAAACAGCAATCATATATGGAGAATGTGGGTAGCTGGAGACGAATTTCCATCAAAGCTACCAGAAATGATTTGCCATCGAAACTGCAGTTAAGTAAAGATAAAATTTGTTTGATACTACGAGTATTCCGAACTCTATCCAATAAATAAATTAACTTTGAAATGAACCGCAAACTAGTTTGGCGGCATTCTCTCGGCCAGAAGAGGCAATTGCTCAAAATAAAAACAATCTCTTTGTAACATACATTAGTGTGCTATACAAACTAGACACTGATGATGAATCAGGCCTTTGGTCATATAACGCGATGTTTACCAGCGTCGCAGCGAATTGCAATTGCTCGTGGCAGGTTTTGTGTATTTAGATATTCTTATGTAGAGTTGCTCATTTATAAGTTGGCTATGCAAATGTTTTATGCGTTACACAAGCTCCATTGCATCAGCGCGTACTGACTGGCTCAGAGAATATTATGTGACAGATAATACGGAGCTTCTGCCGAGATTACGCCAAGTTGAAGAGACGTGATTTGCATAGAAATTGTACTGCCACCACTGCGGACTTGCGGACGATAAGTGTCCATTTCAAAAGAGCGAACCGTGTAAGGGACTTCAAGAACTGGACATCGTAAAACTTGCATTATCCATTTCGAATACATTAATTAACTTCGTCATCATTTTCGTCTAACTGTAGAATAGGTAATAGTGTTAAGGATAAAAACGTCACGTGCGATGATTTTATATCCAATGCAATTGTTAGCAGATAGATGTGAAACCTCATCTGTGAACAAATGACTAAAAGCAGAAAAAGCGTACAAACATCATTGTACTTGCATTTGAACATCGGTCATGTTTTGGGACCTTCGAGCAGTGGCACTTCTTATGGGGTTAGTATTGATGTCCTCCGCTAAAAATTGTTGACAATTTGTCTCAACTATAATTACACAAAATTCGAATTGCTTACCTCCGCCCGACGCAATTATAAATATGTTATTCAGTTGGGTACAGAGTATTTCGGTGGTCACTAATGTTTTGAAGGACTTTTTTCAATGTTATGATATTTTTCTTTTGACGCAATCACATTAGCACCTTAAACGATTTACGCATTAAATAGAGCATTTTATAATCTAAAAGCCCCTAGAAGAGAATTCTTACCTTTCATGCATCTCTTCGCACACAAATTCCCTATAATAATTCCTTCCCAACTTATCATAAATTCCCTGAAAGAAAATTTATCGGTTTACATATAATACAACCGCATAATCAAGGAATCTTACCCTTGAGTTGGTTTTTCCCAGCTTCATCATGTGTACAACAAATCCCGTTTCATACACATTGGCTAGCCACCTTTTCTCCAAAATAAACAACCCAAGTAGCTGGATATAATTAGCGCAATCGACGCTGAAGCCAATTTCCCTAACTCGCACCATTTGCAAACAAAAGAACGCTGTTCTTCCGCAGGCATTCTGGCGATACGATAAACAATCTATATCGTTTGAAGTATCCCAAATGCATCTCCCATCTAATGAGTTACAACTTGTTTACTCAGTTGAACTCTCAGATCATAAATTCCCTTTGTCCTACATATTCCTGGACCGTTTGCCATTGACCTTCTCACATAAGCAAACCCAATTAGCATCCAATGAGATTCGGCATGTTTGCTTAGCCGAACTCACACCCCATGGATGCACATTTTCCCTTTCTTTGTTTTAAATACGTTCCCATGGCTTTGATCTATAAAAGAGCCAATGTACAAACATAACAGGACAATTGAAAAGTCCCCGGCCTGACACAGATGGCGGCACTAAAATGATTTTTAGTTAGCCCTAACCTCAAAACAGGCGTGTATAAATTTGACAGATGTCGGATCATTAGTTTGTGAATTATAGTATTTTGACTGAAGCAACTTCTGTTATTGTGAAAAAAATGGATAAAAAGGAATTTCGCGTGTTGATAAAATATTGCTTTTTGAAGGGAAAAAATACAGTTGAAGCAAAAACTTGGCTTGATGACGAGTTTCCAGACGCCGCCCCAGGAAAATCAACCATCAAGGATTGGTATGCTAAGTGTAGACGTGGTGAAATGAGCACCGAAGACGGTGAACGCAGTGGACGCCCAAAAGAGGTTGTTACCGACGAAAACATTAGAAAAATCCACAAAATGATTTTGAATGACCGTAAATTGAAATTGAATGAAATAGCAGGCACTGTAAAGATATCAACTGAACGTGTACATCATATCATTCACGAATATTTGGGTATGAGAAAGCTCTGTGCAAAGTGGGTGCCGCGCGAGCTCACTTTTGACCAAAAACAACGACGAGTTGATGACTCGGAGCAGTGTTTGGAGATGATCAAGCGTAATAAACCCGATTTTTTGCGTCGATATGTGACAATGGATGAAACGTGGCTCCATCATTTCACTCCGAAGTCCAATCGACAGTCATCCGAGTGGACTGCACACGATGAACCCGCCCCAAAGCGTGGAAAAACGCAACAGTCGGCTGGCAAGGTTATGGCGTCTGTATTTTGGGATGCGCGCGGAATAATTTTCATTGACTATCTTGAAAAAGGAAGGACCATCAACAGTGACTATTACACAGCGTTATTGGGCCGTTTGAAGGACGAAATCGCCGAAAAAACGACCGCATATGAAGAAAAAGAAAGTGCTGCTTCACCCAGACAATGCACCGTGTCACAAGTCAGTGAAAACGATGGCAAAATTCCATCAATTGGGCTTCGAATCGCTTCCGTATTCTCCAGATCTGGCCCCCAGCGACTATTTCCTGTTCTCAGATCTCAAAAGAATGCTCGCTGGGAGGAAATTTTCGTCGAATGAAGGGGTGATCGCCGAAACTGAGGCCTATTTTGAAGCAAAGAACAAATCGTACTACAAAAAAGGTATCGAAAAGTTGGAGGGTCGCTATAATCAGCGTATCACCCTCGAAGGGAATTATGTTGAATAAAAAAAACGAATTTTGCCAAAAAAAAATGTGTTTTGCTATGGACGGCCGGGGACTTTTCAATTGGCTTGTTACATGCGTACTGTGACGATCTTTTCTATGAGATCTGTTTGGTTACCCCAAAGAGAGACTTTAAGTCTCTCTTGGAATAGGAAAATGCACCCCTTAATGAAGAGAGTCAGTTTCACTGGCCGAATTTCTTTTGACAACGAATGAATATCGTTGAACCCTTTACCATCCACCGACCGAGCCGGTCGTTTTACTCCCGCTGTCCGTAGCGCTGCGGACACGCGTATATACCCGGAGACGTTGTTGTAGTGTTGTGTCAGATAGAGTAAATAGTAAATACATTCAATTAAAGACATTTTTCTTGTGTCCAGAATATAACTAAAATAACTATCAATACCAATAAAATAAAAAAAAACATTGGAACATTAAAACGGTGCGCTTCATTAACCTTCGCTGCGGTGTCGTGTGTTTATGCTTTTCCTTTGACGTTAGGAGGTGGAACTTATAGTGACGTCGGTGAGGGCGAAGTAGAACCTAGTGCCTGTAGGGTTATATTTTATTAAAGATTTTTTGTTACCTCAATGGGGTGTCTTCCTTCAGAGTTGCCAAATAAAAATGCGATTTAATTTTATTTACTACATTTATTTTATTTATTTATTTGATTATTCAATTTTCGGCCGTTGCCTCGACCTCTGGATCCCAACTGATCTAGAATCCAAAATGCACTCCCCTTTTATACTCTGTGGCAACAGAGATTTGTTAACGATATTATTTAAAAATTCCAAGAAGCCCAAACAAAATTGTGTGTGCTTCAATTGGAATAGGATTCCCGGAAGTGTACACGAACTCTATCTGAACTAATTCCCGGAAGGAGAAATCATGAAATGCATTTAGTATTACGCATTTCATAATGTTTAGGATTATTAGGAATTGAATCAATGTACGACAAATGGATTTTGGTTTAATTTGGTCGTGCATATGATTCAATTGGATTATGGGTGAGGTAATTAGGAATTTGAATCAATGTGCGGCAAACCAACTTTTGGTTTAACTTGTCGCTCATATGATTCACTTGGATTGGGATTATAGGTAAGTGGGTGAGAGTAGTGATTTAGGATCACTACATTCCTCCCCCCTTTAGAAAAGAAAATTAATCTGGAAGAGGTTAATTTTCTAGAATGAGTGAAAAGCAAGGGGCGGTGGCATTTTGAATTCGCGATAGTTTACATTTTTTGTTTTAGTTTAACATTTAATGCATTAATTCGTTATGTTTAATATGTGTGCTACATGTTGTATTTTCTCTTTTGCGGTAATGCTTCTTAAGTTTGTTTGTATAAAGAATGGTATGGTATTTATCAAATAATTGTGGCTGGTGTCATGTTTACATTTATCATTTAAGTATATTAATGAAAGTGAATTTTAAAAATAGACATATGTATTATAAGAATAAGTAAATAGATTTCTTAAATTAGTAATTGTTTTCATTTTGGTTCGTATTTTACTATGTTATTTTTCTAATCTATACTTAAGCCATTAATATTTATTTTGTTGTTGTTGTTCATTTAATGCTAGATTAATAGATATAGATGTGTATTTATTTTTAAAGAGCGCCTTACACTAGTTGTAAATATGAATTATATTTTATAATATTATTTAGAATTCTTTATATCTTCATTCTTTGTTTGTATTTTGATTTAATCAATTGATTACATGGAAATTTTAGCTTAGGTCTGTTTTCGTATATCTGTATTGATTTTTTTTTTTGTATTATATGTATTATATATTTCAGTTTGATATTTAGTGTTTTTTTAATGCTCATATTTTTCATATTTCTAAGTTAGATCTTAATTAGGATTTACATATATTTTTTGAAATAGTTATTTACAATTTTGTTTAGTGTTCATAAATTGTCTTCCTCATTGAGGGTCAATGTTTGTTTTGTTTTATTTGTATGCGATTTCTTTTTTGTATTTCATTCCATTTATTTTAATATTACCACTTTTTTGTCATCTTTGTCAATATTGTGTGTCCATTAGTATTTTTAAGTGATAAAATATCGAACTATAATACACCCTGGGGATAGTATATGTCTGGGGTTGATAGTGGAAAGGAAGGTGAAACTGGGGCGAAGATCAGAACTAATCAACCTTGGAATACGATTTCAGCCTCCTATTGCTTATTACCATTGACTTCTGACCAATTTTGATGGTCGTATTGTTTGGCTCAGTTATTCCTGTAATGAGGAAAGGGCCCTTCCAGATGGGTGTTTCTTTGTCCTTGCGGTTTTTATACCTTACTAACACCCTGGTTCCCACTTGAAACGATTGCGGTTTCGTTTCACTTCCGCAGCATGCGGTTGCCTTCGAAGAACGGCATTCCTTGCATTGCTTTTTATATTTCCGAATGTCGGAGAGCATGGACGGCCACCAGTATCTTTGTCGTATTTTATTATACGACTTGGTGATGCTCACATGTTCACCGGAAGGGGAATTGTGATAAACCCTGAGTATCGTCGCGATCTCATCGAGGTTTATTATTTTTTCGGGTGTGTTGGGCTTTTGCAAAAAATTTGTATTTTGAGAGGAGCTGGGGCACTGTGGATTAGCTGACGAAGTGTCAGTTATTTGATTAATACTTTTGATGTTACCACTTAGCTCCATGGGGTTCCTCTTTTTATGGTTAAGATTTAACCTGAATATTTTGCACTTACCTTGGGCTTGCTCCTGTTTCCCCTTAGCGTATTTATTTTCAGGTGCCTTTTTCTCGACGTGTGAGAACTTTATTGGCACACTAAATACTTTGGGGTTTATTTCCGTGCGAGGAAAAGTGACGCGTTGTTTGGGGTCTTCCACATTGCAATATTTAGACAAAAAGTCATTTCCAAGCAGACCGTCTTCTGGTAGACCGGGCATACTGCTCACTACTTGGAACTTGCATGGGAGTTTAGACTTACCTTTTAACTG
The DNA here is from genome assembly GCA_963931805.1 of Microdon myrmicae. Classification (NCBI taxonomy): domain Eukaryota; kingdom Metazoa; phylum Arthropoda; class Insecta; order Diptera; family Syrphidae; genus Microdon; species Microdon myrmicae. The sequence goes on along the minus strand of OZ007501.1, from coordinate 134,349,215 downwards.
GAAGTTGACCTTGCAGCTTCCCAAGGTCCTAATGCTTCCGAACGGCGTCTCTAAAGTGCAAGCCTCTTGATGATTTATTTTAGCCTCTGATTTTCTAAGGCAATTTTTGTTAATCAGGCTTACTTCCGCACCGGTGTCTACTACTAGTGTTGTGTTTTTGTTAACACCTACATCTATTGGTAGTTGGACGGTGGGGATGCTGGTTATCGGCGAGAGGGGGGTCCTTACATGGTAAGTCCTTTTTGCCACCGAGGGTTTTGAGCTTCTTCGTTTTGGGCTCGAAGTGGGGGAATTCTTTGCAGGTTGGCATTGAACTCGCGACTCCCATTTCAGCTTTTGCTGACAGGTTCCTAGATTGTGACCTTGTTGGCCACAGAAGTCGCAAGTCTGCCTTATGTGCAGAACTCTTTTTACCTCCCTTAATCGCCGGCAATCACGGATATCGTGATTTAATTGCTGGCAGTGTGTGCAAAAGGGTGTGTTTTTCCTTTTGACACAATCCTCATAGACATGCCCCCTTTTATTGCAATAACTGCAGGTTATTCTGCTGAGGGGGGCATCGTGTGTCAATGATATGTTGGGAGGGACTGATTCCATTACCCCTTCGGTTCCCCTGTATGTTTGGCCGGCTGGCGGTATTTGCGCCTGAAGTTGCGAAGTTCCCTGTGCTATGGTTTGGATGTGTGGCAACCCTTCTATATTTGGAATATTGGGCTTTATTTGAGTTAGAGTTTGTCCCAGCTGGGTACCTACAGTCGGTTTATAGGCTTCTGAAGGTGCTGTTGGTGTATAAGGCGAAGGAGAGTTAAATAAAACCTGCGAAGAGATTAATGGCAGCTGAGGTTGTTGGATTTGTTCCAATTCCAATGTTTTTTCCATTAAGGAATCTATTGGTACATCTCCCATCAGTAATAAAAATTGTCGATGGTACGGATTTATCAACCCCTTTTTGTAGATGCTTTTTGCAAAGTCATCTAATTGTATCTTTACGGCCTCAGACAATATGGGACCGTATTTTAGTTCCGCGGCTCTCTTACATTCCCTTAATGACTTCTTTAGTCGTAATTGGAATAGGATAATTGCTTCTGCCGGATTTTGCCGAGTAGCTAATAGCCCATTTACCAGGTCCCGATAGGTTTCTACTGGTAAATAAACCTTCCTTAGCACATCCTCGGCTTCCTGAAAAGATGCGAACGGAGTGGACGCGAATAAGGCAGAAGCTTCACCCCGTAGCCTAGTAGGGAATATTTGTAAGAAAGCCCCGTGTTCTTCAGTCCTGAGGCAGTTTAAAACCCTCTTGCAGCAATCCAAAAAGGTTTCCACTTCTGCACCTATATGCGGATTTGGTTCCCCGGAGAAGATGGGGATTAGCTGTGCTGACAGCTTCGCAACCTTTGTGTAATCAATGGCCATTGTTTCAAAGGTTGCGAGATCCGTTTGGTGCTGAAGAACTGGAATTTCCGATAAGGATGCGCTGGGGTCGCGAGTTTTGATCGGAGGGTTTGCTTCGATTATGGTTCCGCTGCGAAGTTTTTTCGGTGAACGGGGTACTTGGTCGCGGGAAATATTAAGGTTTGAGGTGGTTCCCTGTTTCATAGACGGACGGTGGAATGGTTAGGTTTTTATATGATGCTGATAGGGAGGAAGAAATGGTAGTAATGATAACTAGGGGGGAGTCTGTTAATATTTAAGACATTTGCTATCCCGTAAGTGTTTTTCGCGTTAGTTTCATTATTTGCGTTATTTATTTATTTAGGAGTGGAAATTCTTCCCTAGGTTTAATGGTTACACAATACAGAAAAAAAAGCAATTTTGTCAAGGGTGGTTGGTAATACGGACGGAGATGGAGACGCCCGAGTCTTAAAAATTATTTTTTGGAACAAATTATAGATTATGTTAAAAAAAAAAAAAATGTCTTCATGAAGATATTAATAAAAGGAAATAAAATGCTTACTTAGATCTATGCGCTAACTGCTGCCCCTGTTGGTCTGCTGCTGTTGTAACTGCTGCTTCAGCTCGCCGATATGTCTCCAAATTGGACTGTCTTGTTCAGCTCGATAACAGACGTTCGGGTCTCACGTCGTGGGACCCGTGAAGTTGTTTTCGTTTGACCGGTAATTTATAGATTGCCAAGCATCCAATTCTAAGTCTTCAACTCTTTACTAATTCCGGCTCTGTCGAGCATTAATGTGTTTTTTTTTTTTCTTTTCTTTTGACACTGGTGTTTAGCCCCAGGTACGCTTTTAATTATTTTTTGTTTTTTATAATTTTTTTATAGCACTTCCTGGTGTTTAAGCCCCAGGCACGCTTTTTTTATTGGTTTGATTATTATTTTTTTTGTTGGTTTATGATTTTAATTACCAAGTCGTACCTCCGAAGCCAGACTCAGCTCCGGACGCAGGGCTGAAGGTGTCTTGTGCCCAGTACGCTTGGATATATATTATTGTAGTGATCAAGGGTTTTCAAGCACTTACAAGTGTTTAACTTTGGCTTCCTTGATCCTACCGGCTGCGCCAATTATGTAGGGTTATATTTTATTAAAGATTTTTTGTTACCTCAATGGGGTGTCTTCCTTCAGAGTTGCCAAATAAAAATGCGATTTAATTTTATTTACTACATTTATTTTATTTATTTATTTGATTATTCAATTTTCGGCCGTTGCCTCGACCTCTGGATCCCAACTGATCTAGAATCCAAAATGCACTCCCCTTTTATACTCTGTGGCAACAGAGATTTGTTAACGATATTATTTAAAAATTCCAAGAAGCCCAAACAAAATTGTGTGTGCTTCAATTGGAATAGGATTCCCGGAAGTGTACACGAACTCTATCTGAACTAATTCCCGGAAGGAGAAATCATGAAATGCATTTAGTATTACGCATTTCATAATGTTTAGGATTATTAGGAATTGAATCAATGTACGACAAATGGATTTTGGTTTAATTTGGTCGTGCATATGATTCAATTGGATTATGGGTGAGGTAATTAGGAATTTGAATCAATGTGCGGCAAACCAACTTTTGGTTTAACTTGTCGCTCATATGATTCACTTGGATTGGGATTATAGGTAAGTGGGTGAGAGTAGTGATTTAGGATCACTACATGCCCGTGTTTGGTACAATACTTCGTCCCCCACAATACCACTTCAGTTCCGGCTCAGCTTGAGCATACACAGTACACCATGAGTCAGACTCACTTCCGAATGCGTACAGTTGTCCTCACGCTCAAGGAGCTGAACGCAAGCAAATCCGCCGGCACTCCTCCAGTTCTCTTGAAGAGATGTTCTTCTTCATTATTAAACCAGAAACTTTTTTATCTGTCTTATTCTACAAAGTGCTTCTCAAATAGCTTATGTCAATGACCAACTTTACCGACAGCAGTCAATGACCGAGTACCCGGGTACCCACATAGAAACATTGTTTTAACAATGTTAAAACAAATATTTTGCAATAGATTTTAATTTGTTTATCAGAAACAAATATATTGTGAATATTTTATGTATTTTATATAATTATTTTTTATAAATATAAAGAATTTTGACTATCTGCGGCTACAAAAGGCCTATTGAAATCGGCGCAGAGCAAGGTCAGGATCGGCAGGTGTGTAACAAATTCAGTTATACCTGCTAGAGGGATCTCGAGTATTCGGTTGACGAATAACTTGTACGGTCAACTTTCTATTTATAACTTGCGAGTTTATGGTGAAACCATTCGAATCCGGCATTAGAGAAAGCGTGGTTCAGTCAGCGTCCTTTGTGCATCTGAGCATCTTCAAAATGACGACTTTGTTGACATGTGCTCAATTCAACAGGTAATAATATTAAAATTAATATTGTTAATGTATTTAATAATATTAAATAATTTTGTTGTTGTATTTTTGTTTTTAGAAAACAAGAAAGGCGCGTCGGCAATGTGAAATGCCGGTTTGCGACGAACACACAACTACGTTGGTTGAATGTAATGCATGTCACAGAAGTCCTTCTGAATAAATTTGTTTGTTAATTTAAATGTATTTTTATTGTTTTTCATTAATTATTAGTTATTTAAATAGTTAATTATCAATAATTAATTAATTAGTAACTATTTAACATTCAATTTTGCATCATTCTTCGTCATTCTCAATTTATTCATTCTCAAATGGGGTACCCGGGTACCCGGTCGTGGAATATAAAATACAATTTTTTAAAATGTCAATTTGAAATTAAAAAAAATTTTTTTTTTACATTGAAATTTCGTAATTATCATTCAGAAACTTTTGAATGGAGATGATCTAAGACATGGGACCGAAATTCGTCTACTAGGTCGAGCAATCGTGAAATTGCGACGAAATGGGTACCCGGGTACCCTGTCATTGACATAAGGGATAGATGGAAGTCGGCGAACATTCAGCCAATTCCCGAAAAGGGTGACAAATCGTTCCTCTCTTCTTATTGACCCTTAGTACTAACTCCTATTCTCTCGAAGGCAGTGGAATCACCTATTAACCGTCAACTTTCGAAATATCTGGAATCACATGACCTCCTCAATGACCGACAAAATAGCTTTCCTCACAGCAGTCCTACAGGAGATCTGATGGCGAACCTTACTATCTTCCCGTCAAAGGCGAACCCTAAACTAGAAATACTGTCGATGAACGGCAATTCCATCAGCGAAGCCAAGGAACTATAAATCTTCGGCACCACATATTTGCAATTGCGAACCCCAAAGTAAATACACTGCCGATGAATGTCACTTGTCTGAATCTTAATTGGAGCGGCCACATTTTTGAAGCTGCGAAAAGTGCGGCCAAATACACGGGGTTCCTTAAGAGATGCAAAAGATACTTCACTCCATCTATCCTGGCCACTATTTACAAGGGGTATATTCGTCCAAAAATGGAGTTCAACTCCCATATTTGGCAGGCACATCCAAAACTAAGTCGTCTAATTCCGTCATAAGAACATAGGCGCAACGTATCATATTTATCTATTTTCTATAGGTATTACCACGGTACTTCAAAATCCCCTTTTATGCGCGCGTTAGTATAAAAAAAAATATATTTAGAAATTTTCTTTGGTAACAAAATCTTCCACAAAATAATTGTCTCCAAGCTAGAAGCTTTGGGTTTCCCGTCGCACCATGTGTTTGGTAACCCAAACATTAAAATACCTCAAGTTCTGTTCTCAACATATCAGTAAAGGGAATTTGATTGAATAAAGCTGTGTGCGAAAGGACTTCTCTTGCCATAAAACCGAAATATCATTATCCAACGATTACTTTAGTTTCTCATACCCTCCAGTCTATTGCCATTTTGAAGAACTTACATCGAGGACCTTAAAAACACTGAAAACTTCTACATGAACGATATTTGCCTGATCGAAGTTCTGACCATAAATCCCAGCAAGTCAAGTGCATAATATAAGTTCAAATGAGGAAGTCAATTTTCAGCACAAACTTTCTCCCAGACAACAGTCCATCACACCCTCTATGAGGCTCCACTGGCTTTCAAACGATTTACATTAAATTCACTCTAGTTAGTAGTTGCTACTTCACAAACTGCATCCAATAAAGGAAGTATCTAGTAAAAGTGATGAAAAGCAAATAATCTCGTCAACACTGCACCGATGGCACCATTGAAACACTGTGCAGGCGCAATATCTCACCCTGGGTCACTTTAATTGATTGGAGGGCAGCTTCGTGCATACTGTGACCCACAAAGGGATCACAAAAAGTCTCGTATTATTTTAACATTGTGTATCAGAGAGTGTCAATCACAGCTCTTTACTTTGCCGCCCATTGTCCACTGCAACATCAGCTGTTGGTTCCTTTAAACGTTTGCATAGGACGGAGGCGATGGCTTTACAATCCCCTATCCATAAGCTGCAATTGATGTTGCACTGGTCCCTTTAGGGCTAGGTGCCAGTGGCCTTTAACTCGGTTGTCGCAGGATGGGTGTGTGACTCGTGGCTGCGATTTGAATGAAATGCAAATTCGGCGTTTCTCTTGAGAGTGCCACTATTTTTATTGCAACTAGCGCAGAGCTTAAATGGCAAGGGATGTCAACACCATTTTTGCACTGCACGAGTCAATATCCGCAGACACGATTCGCCCGTCGACAACAAGGGATTTGTAGGGCATGGTAATTTAATACCTCCATTTAAAAGGACTCATGGCTCTTTGGCGGCCAGTCAACAAACTTAATACCGGAAATGTGAGCCGTTGGATTAGGGGATCCAGTATGTTGGGCAAATATCATAGAAGAATAGGAAGTTTCTAACTTAGTTGTAGCTTTCTGTTTGTTTTAGAAAGCGTGTAACAGTAAAGACGATGATTAGGACAATGAATACGGACTTTTTTAAGGACAAAAATTTCGATAGGAAACATGCGAACGGCTGAAACAGAGAATATTAAGCAAGATATAAAAAAAAATAGATAATTCTATTAAAATAATAATAACCATCAGAATAAAACAAAAATGCAGTATTCAATACAACTGAGGAATATGAACAAGTCAAGAAGATAATCATATGGGACACAGAGCTGCTTATACGTCATGCTTCGTAGTTATTCCACAACATTTATTTACAAAGCCATCAATGCAAATTTGTATATCGCATTCTCTAATTTTACGTCACTCTCTTCTCTTCAAACAAGGTCAATCATCTTTTCAATATTCAAAATTACTTTTAACTTGCCAACAAGTTCCGCTCAAATTAAGCGAATTTCGACGTAAATTTAATCAGCGCTTTGCGCCGAACCCCTCATGTTAAGAAAAATACTATTTAATGGACAATTTCCTATTCGCTGTTCTCATAACTCGCTGTTAATGTCGTTAAGTACTATCGCAACCACCATAATCACGATCCATGCCTGTGCATCGTACAACCGCGGGAACTCACTTTAGTAAAAAGAAAAAAAGTAAAACGGATTAAATAAATCCAACCCCTTGCACCGGGTTTCGCCACATTCTCATACCAACTTCATCGGCAGATCTTATGCCCTCTCCTGATGTCTGCTGGCAATCTTCCCGAGTTGTCTTTGATACTTACGACACCAAGGCGCAGAATTGTCCCTCATTCTCATGCTTTCAATACTATTCCATCGTGTGTACAGAAGGCGGCAGCGGAACTCTATTCCAAAATTACAACCCGGTTGTTCATAGTGGATTAGATCCGACACAATAGCACGACCTAAGTCAGCTGGAGTGCTTGAGGTGTAATTACTCTTGAATGGAAGCAACTGCAATTGCTTGCTTAAGATGACATAATTATCGCGACGGGATTAGGTGAAAAATGTGCCATCGAAATCGTACAAGTAAAAGGGAACGCAAATTCAATGCAAACTCAGCGGGAATAAACGTGATCTTATTAGAGTTAAGAATAGTTAATTAAGGCAAGTCCCTTGGATTTGGATCAAAGTGAAAGCAGACCAAACTTAGTGTGACATTTCAGGCCCACAAACTGATTTTAATTCGATCTATTCATGATTACAGGTGCAGAAATTACGATAGGAGTTACAAAGCGTGCTGTTTACGAAATTTTCCCGAGCAATGTGTCCAAGTTGTACATTTAAGTCGTTTAGGATATAAACCGATGGAGAATCAAAATGGGTTTCGTAGACTTCCAATCCAAAACATTTTTGAAATACTTCTGCCGCAAAAAGTGAAGCCAACTATTTCTGGAAATTATATGAGGGGCTAGACATTATTTTTTCCCATTTCAACTTATGTATAATATTGAGCTATTGTGTTATTCACCTTAGGTTCTAAATCGTAACTAAAACTTCGTCTACATTTTCATATTAACACTAATTTATTTATCAATCTTTTGTGTCTAAACGTAACAATTATCTGCTTTATTTAGGCACCACTTAGGTAATCAAATGCTTCATTGGCAACTTACACTCATGAAACTGATTACGTCTAGATAAAGCAAACTTTGCAGCAACAAATAGACCTCAACTTCTCGCAGGAGGGGAGGTTAGATGAGGCCACTGCGATTAAACCACGCTATAAGATGCGAATCGTTGATTACTGTTTGTTGTAAAAATAAACTGGAAATTATACGAGGGTTGCCTCTTATATTTCGGGATTTGGCAACCCTAGTGTTGCAATCCGGCGATTGACAGCTCTGTCGTAAAGTTGGACATTTTTGAGGTTATATGCACTCAGAATGTTTTGACATACGAGCGCTATTTGTGTTGTTTACAGTAACTTAAAAGATTCATCTCGGCCCAAAAATGGAATTAAATCGTCAACATTTTTGTGCGATTATTTTTTACAACTTTCGGCGTGGATTAACTCAGCAACAGTGCATGGATGAACTTAATTCAATTTTTGGCGATGAAGCTCCATCAAGGACCAGTGTTTATCGATGGTATGGTGAATTCAATCGTGGTCGTAGTTCACTCCAAGATGAATTTCGTGAAGGTCGTCCAAAATCAGTTGTTGTTCCGAAAACCATTGATGCTGTTCGCGAACTGATATTGGAAGATCGTCATGTGACCTATCGTGAGATTGAGACAACCTTAGGCGTTAGTGGGACCAGCATACATTCAATATTGCATAAACATTTGACTGTCAAAAAAATGTGTTCGCGTTGGATCCCACACAATTTGTCAATCGCCCAAAAAAAGGCTCCTGTCAATTGGTCGAAAGAAATGGTCAAAAAATTCGGTCGCGGTGCTTCGAAACACGTCTATGACATCGTGACAGGTGATGAATCGTGGATTTACGCGTATGAGCCCGAAAGTAAACAGCAGTCGACTGTCTGGGTGTTTCAAGATGAGCCAAATCCAACAAAAGTTGTTCGCGCACGAAGCACTTCCAAGCAAATGGTCGCCTGTTTTTTCGGAAAAACTGGACATGTCGCAACCGTACCACTAGAACAACGCAGAACAGTCAATTCTGAGTGGTACACAACCATTTGTTTGCCAGTTGTCTTCCAAGAAATCAGGAAAACCAACCGCCGAAGACGGATCACTCTTCACCATGACAATGCGAGCTCTCACACAGCGGCTGCGACAACTACATTTTTGAGCACCCAAAACATCGATTTGATGGGTCATCCGCCGTATAGTCCTGACTTGGCACCGAATGACTTCTTTTTATTCCCGTACGTAAAAAACAAACTGAGAGGTCAACGTTTTTCGACACCTGAAGAAGCGGTTGCTGCATTCAGAATGCATGTGTTGGAGATACTTCAATCAGAGTGGCAAAAGTGCTTCGACAATTGGTTCAAACGCATGCAAAAGTGTATAGATCTTCATGGGGAATATTTTGAAAAACAATAAAGTGATTTTCGATGATCAATATTTGTTTTTGTTCTCTAATCCCGAAATATAAAAGGCAACCCTCGTATGCTAGACCCACAGGTGAACCCGGAGAATATGATGGAACCCCGTTTGCGGAATGTTGAACGACTAGGATGTAAAATTCTAGAAGAACGTACTGTGACGGTTCTACGAACCACACAACCCACTATAGGTTGAGATGTCCTTCCGCCAAGGAACATACACACCTTTACCCATCACACGTGCCCACAGACACGTGTCCCAAGAATCCTTACTCCCACCTGAAACAGAAGTTAACATTTCACACACAACATTGAATTCAATAGCAGAAATCAATCGAACTAAACGTTCAAAAGTCTCTGATATTGAATTCAACGCATCCATCCAACGCATCCAATTCGACGCGCCAATTCAACGCATCCAGTCCAACGCATCCAATTCAGGGCATAAATGCAATACACCCATTAAACACGTTCTTCGGTAAACAAACCGAACGACGAATATCTCCGCTTGTAGCTAATAGCAATTAGCACCTAAATTCCTAGCATGACCCAAAACCTAAAAGGCACACTTGTGCAAACAAAGGATAGCGATTCGCCGCCAACCAACAGTCATGCAATCATAAACATCTTAACGTAGATCGCTCGCTAGATGTTTATGGTTTGGAAATGCTAACAAAGAAACTATACCAATCCCACGGTTCCTTTATTACCCATCTGAAGTGCACAAGAACATTGTTAAGCCAGATGGGTAACCTAAACAAGTGGCGGTACGATCGATCGTCAAACAAAGGAACAAGATTCCGATAAGGAAGACGAAAAGGAGAATGATGGATTGATGATGGGAAACTTTTCTTTGCAGATTGGATGGGAAATTTTCTTTTGCTGATGCGGGGATGAGAAGTTCGAATGGGATTTTAAGGATAGAGACAATTAGTCTCCTTCGAGCATCCGTCCAAGGGCGAACAGTTAGAGAACTCGACGAGGAGGTAGCCGTAACTTCGCACTTGCGCTAGATTATCTCACCGCGAAACAATTAAAGGTAATAGTAAACCTTCCGTGTCGTCAAAAGGAAATGTGTGTCGGTTGTCTTGTGATTCGTATTTATACGTTGTAAAATAGAAAGTGAAAATAACTCTCAGCGTTTTATTTGTGGCAGTGTCCCCGTGTTCCAGGTTGTTTCTCTCCTCGTGAACGGTGTTCGGCGGAACACTTCGGTGACACTTCGGCAACAACATTCAAATCCGCCAAAGTACAATATGTCATACCATTTCACTTCGACAATAGATGTCTCAATTCACCTCCACCTGATTGCAAACAGGGAGGAGAGCGATTCACTTTCTTTTCAGATTAGATATCTACCACCGCCTCTTTAAATAGCACTCCTCTACAATTCTCACAGCGATTGTTGTACGTCAGAACTCTTACCTAATTAACATTCGTAACGGGAGCTACGAGAAAGTTAATGAATCTGATTAAATCCTCGTAATAAGTAAGTCATTACTGAATATTATTTCGAGTCATGAATCCAGACATTCAGATGTAAATAAGCTGCGCAATTTCTTTTAAATGAATTTTCATATTCTCCTGAGCAACCTCGAGTAACATAAGTTCCGAATCTCCTTCTCTACTAAATCCTATTCTCTTCGACCGAACGTCCATCATAGACAACTAAAGTTAGAGTCATCACCATCGGCACTACAACCGGGATCCGGTTTTGGCCTTATTTAGCAAGACTCTCCACCGGTATCCGGTCCTTCTCCGAGACTTGTTAAATTGTCCATAATAATTTGTTTTTCCGGGGAAGGTTATTAGCCTAGCGCCAAAGTTAGAGTATTCAAGTGAAATCCCTTAAACAAAAAACTACAATAATCTTAACCCATTTTTTAAATTATATTTCTCTCAGGGGAGGTGAACCTTGGCGCCCCAAGATGCCACAACAAGATGGAGTTCTTCTTGAACTGTTGCACTCTGTACCGGATCGGGTTCTGATGTAGAGATGTTCACGCTAACGGGAGATGAACCGGAAATTGGTAAAGATATGTCCAATCAGTTGACGAATCGACTGTGTCTCAGTTAGGGCAAGGATATCATGTTTCGCTGTTTGCAAATATTGGTCGACGGCGGTTACATTTGAATTGTATGAAAAAATAAGATCAAAAAAGAAACAGCAGCTTGAAAAACCATTTATTTACGATCACTCCCACACATGGTATAATTCTTGCCGATAACTGACCCCCATTTTCCCGCTATACCCTCTTTTTATAGCCGATCATCTGCTGATCTCGCCGCTTATAATACGGCCGCGCACTGGTGCTGTGTACTTTACAGGGGCATTGGCATAGGCGATTTCAAACAGGGAGTCATGTAAGGCGCCTACACAGATGCTATTTGATGATGATGGTATGCAGTAGGAAAAAGGTGTTTCAGCTCGTCCATCCTGAGTTCAGGCTCGCTCTCGAGCCTTAATGTTGGATAAGGGATTGCCGCATCGAAACTCCCAAGGTCGACTTCTTCAACTCCATCCACTGACCTGGTTGAGCACTGCTACAACCCACTTTGTTTTGGTCGTCCTTACAGTATTCCAAATCGTATATTTGGTAAAGTTGTCCACCAGCGCTACCAAATATTTATTATAGTTCCTTTCCTTCCAGTTATGAATGGTCCAAGTTGACCCATATGGACCGTATAAAACGGTATGGGCAACTTCTCTAACCAACGCAGCTCACCTTCCGCCGCACCGCCTATTCTCTTGGACATGCGCATTCCACACATCCCTTTATGTAACGCGGAGATGTTCGCTGTTTGTCGCAATCTGACTCAACTTGTAGAATAAACCACGAGGGGTGAAGAAACCTGCGCGAGTGCCGGATAGTCGAGGTGATTATGTAAACCCCCTGGATCTGTTTTTGACACCCAATCCGAGCATTCATACCGTGGAAGTTGCTGCGCCACTGGGAAATTCAGAACAGTGGTTGGTATCGGTCGCACAACCAACTGCATTGAAAGCAAATAACCGATCTAAGAAGCTTCGCCATGTACGCGTTCCTTCTAATCAATGGAAAGGGTAGTCAGCAATAATAATTCACTTCCTCCTCTTTTTCCCCGTTAGTGACGGGCAGCGGGGCACTAGTCACAAATTCACAGGATAAAGCTAATGTGTTCTTTTTGTCGAGCCGGTGTTTTCTTGATGATTTGTTCCCTTATGGTAGTGTCGGCTCATCACACCTACGCTTACTGGGTTTTTCGTGAGACTCTAGGAGTTAAGCAAACAATTAAGTCCAAACTTTGGTTTGACGATGAGTGCAGGGCGAAGATCGAAGAACGTAAATGACTCAGAGTGATTGACTTAGAAAAATACGATCAAGTCAACGCAGAAAGATACGCGACAATGCGGAAAGAGACAATGAGACTCTTCAAACGCAAAAAAACGCGAATAGGAGAAGACTCGTATCGAAAAAATCCTAGAAAATGCAAGTGGGGGGGGGGGGGGGGGGTGACGTCGTTTGTTTTAAGTGTGACGTCGGGGGCTACATCGCTGTCAGATCGAAGGCGCGTACCTGACCTCTGTTTGTTTTATAAATATTATCATGGATACTGCTCGGAGTTTCGTGGTATTTTGGCGGATTTTTGTCAAGTCACTACTGGAGTCTTCCACCGAACACTGTTCACGGTAACACAAAACAACCGGAGGGGATTCAATTACAACACCGAGAAATTGTCACAAATGAAACACGGAGTTATGGTTATTTATTTTGATCCTTTTATTGTTCCTTAATTTGTTGAACGACGGCGCGCGTTGAATTGCGGTACGTTGAACGTCGAATGTCTACGTTTATTTCGTTTGCCTTAGGTGGCAGTTCCGCGAATGCACTCGGTAAACTCGCGTATTTTACAAGTGAAGAGACTTCGGCTCGGCCGGTTTCTTTTTTAGATTTAATGCGCTGTGTGGAGACCTCCGCGTCAGGGTTCTCTATCGTTCGACTACCCGATAAAGACTAATTGTCTCTATCTTTAAAATTCAATCCGAACTTCTCATCCTCGCATCTGAAAAGGAGAATTTCCCATAGTATTCGTTAACAGAATTTCCCATTGCATCTGAAAGGAGAATTTCCCATAGTATCTGAAAAGGAGAAATCTTTCCTCATGATCATGACATTATTAGCTGTTGGTTATCGGAATCTTGTTCCTTTTGTTTTAAGATCGGATGCCGCCGCTTATTCTCCGATCTTTTCGTGGGATTTGTTTAGGTTACCCCTCTGGCTTAAGCTAACAATGTTCTTGTGCGTTTCAGATGGGTAATAAAAGGAACCGTGGGATTGGTATAGTTTCTTTGTTAGGATTTTCGAGCCATAAACATCTAGCGAGCGATCTACGTTAAGATGTTTATGATTGCATGACTATTGGTCGGCAGCGAAACGATATGCCTTGTTTGCACAAGTGTGCCTTTTGCGTTAGGGTCATGCAAGGGATTTAGGTGCTAATTGCTATTAGCTACCAGAGTAGGCATCCGTTGTTCGGTTTATTTACCGACAATAGTATTTCATGGGAAACATCGCGTTGAGGCTTAGCATGGGTGAGTGATTTACATGCGACGCTTTCCTGCATGGCGCATTTGCTTAGATGCGATGTTTTACTGCCTTTTGGAATTGGGTTGAATACAATGTATGGATGCGTTGAACTCGATATTGGGAGCTTTTGAACGTTTAGTTCCTTGCTTTCTGATATCGGGTTCAACGCCGTTGCATGTCCTATAACCTTTTGTTTCAGGTATGGTTACTGACTATTGGGACACGTGTCTGTGGGCACATGAGTTGAAAAAGGTGAGTAAAGTTCCTTAGCGGAAAGGATGCCTCAACCTGTAGTTAGTTGTATGGTTCGTAGAACCGCTACAGTATTGTTCCGCGCAATTCGGTTTATATGCGCTCAACGAAACAATCCAACGGAACGCACCACTTTGTGCTTCATTTCCCGACGACGCGAACAGCTCTGTAGCAGTACTCGTTTCGTTATAGAGCGAGGAAGCTGTGGAATTCTCTCCCCACGCGAGTGCTTCCGGGGCGTTACAATCTGCAACTGTTCAAGAAGAACTGCAGCAGTTATTTAATGGCATCTCGGGGCACCAGTCAAGAAGCTCCTCGATAATATAGTATTTAGTATACCCGCCTGTCACTCGGGAGACCGGGGTTGGATTCCCCCTCGGGGAGCCTCTGGCGCAAAACTAATGACCTTGCCCGGAAAAAACAAATCATTATGGAAAATTTAACATGCCTCAGGACTTGCTAAGTAAGGCCAAGACCGGTTTCCGGTTGTAGTGCCGATGATGATGATAATACCAGTCAGGAAGTAGAGAATGCACATCAAAGCATGTTGAAAGTCAACTTCGGATGTACAAATAAACACAATAAATTATTCTTTAGCCGAACCACACGGATGTGGGATACTTTGTCTGATCACGTGTTTTCTGGTCTTTGTAACACCCAGGCATTCAAGCTCAATGTATATCGATATCTCTTTTCCCTATCTACCCCCTCTTGCAGTGTGGTTTGACATTTAAGGGTACCTGAGGTACCCAAAAATCCATGCGCGTTTGTAAAAGAATGTCACGTCATTTTCTCAAGTTTAGTCTAATCCATAGGCCAACGCCTGAAATATAGTCACGGGCTTTTCTCAGTAATATCGCATAACGTGTAGGGTGACAGGGTGACGGGGAGACGACCTACCAAGTGATTTTACTTTTTTCGACCGCGTCCATCAATCATTTTATAGAGCCTATGGCTTAACGGGGGGTTATTTGATCGGCAGAATGAGCATTCGGTCCTAACCTATCACGCAGCCTCTAGTCGCCTTTTAGCACAGTGAGTGGATATTAAAGCCCTAATCACAGGGCGAAAAGATTATTGACAGATTTCTAGAAGCAGATATAATGATGGGTTTGCTTCTCATCTCCTGAAATTTCATAGTTTTCTCTCTGACGACACAATTTTCTAACAAAAATTTGAAAGCTGTTAAGAAAACTACGAAAATTGTGTCGTTCAGAGAAACGACAGTATTTTCGTAGTTTTATAACAGCTTGCAAAATTTTAGTGAGGAAGCTGTGAACTTGAGAGAAAAGAGAGAAGAACAGCAGCTAGTTGTTTTTCTCCAATAGGAAAAACTATTAAAGTTAACTATTCAATTATTCGTATTCGAGTAATTGTAAGAGTGAAAATCCCAACTGAACATAGGCTAAGTTTATTAGTTAAAAAATGTATACACTATAATTAATTGAAATGTAAAACTAGAAATTAATGAAATAGAAATTATGTTGACTTCGTGTTGTAATAAAAAAGGAGAAATTAAAGAAGTAACAAAAATATTATTATTATTATTATTTATTACAATGCAAGTAAATTACATGGTAACTTAAGTCTAATAGCACTAGCGACTAAGGCTTTCGGCTAGCGGAAACAAAAATAAAACATTATTGATGTACTGGCGCAGATAACATTATAAAATTTCTCCTGAAACGTTCTTGTAAAGAATTTACAAAAACGTTGTAGAGGACTTGTAGAAGATTGAACTAATGTTCGGCCAATATATCAATACACGAACTAATCTGTG
This sequence comes from Microdon myrmicae, assembly GCA_963931805.1. Taxonomy (NCBI): domain Eukaryota; kingdom Metazoa; phylum Arthropoda; class Insecta; order Diptera; family Syrphidae; genus Microdon; species Microdon myrmicae. The sequence continues at coordinate 134,333,344 of OZ007501.1, read as the reverse complement.
CTGGTTTCAGCAGAGTTCTAACTTCTAATGGACCATATAAGCGATCAAAATAGTAACGACGGCCGGGTAGTCATACATTTTCTAATTTTAATATGCCCATGATTGATTGATTGATTGATTGATTGATTGATTGCATTCCGATGTTCGATTTTAGTACCTCAACCAATGCCAACAAGAAAATCAGTTTTCTTAAATGGATATACAGGTATTCGTTGTACAAGTTATTAGTTGTGGTACTTTGGTCCATTTGCCACCTATTATATCCCTCATCAGTTCCCTGACAAATTAATAGATGTAATAGGTATGGAAACAGCACGAAAAAGTGTTAAATGCATTTTCCATCCAAGTCATTACTAATTTCACATGGACATATTTTTGTCATCGTGATAGTTTCAACCTCGGCACAACTGCCAGGGAATATCGTCAAGGCAACTATATAGCAAACGTCTGACGCTCAAGTGCACTACACCAGTCATTTATGAGACTAGTACTGATTTTCAACCTTAAACGTTGCATAGAACGCCCCCTTCCCCTTCTTTTTTATTGCAGAGGCTTTAGACATTTGACGCGTTTGAAATGAATGAGAAGGAAAAAAGAAAACTACAAAAAGACAGGAAAATAGAAAATCCCTTCGAAGCTTACATTCACTCCTAACCCGGTGTTCATTGTGTTAAGTTTACCGTGTGTACTTGTGGTTATGACGGCGATTGTGCCGCCAAAGGTTTTGTTATTACTCTTGATTATCTTTTCGTTTATTTGTAGTTTTGTTTATCGTGGTCTTCCTCACCTATGGCATTTGTTGAGTGCCCTGAGCCGCTTAAAATAAATGCATTAACGCCTGAGTCGTGTGTAGGTAGAGATATTAGACCAGATCTTTTTCAGCTCGGTATCAGAAATCCGTGTAAAGGCTAAACGTTGCTATGAGCTAAACCTGGTCTTCTCCGGTTATTCTGGTGCAGAGGCAACTGAGATACAATTTCGCTTCACCTCGGGTGAGTGGTATTTTCAAGCGATCATCTAAATTTATCTCTTATCCATTTATAATGCCATTGGGATTTGGATGGAAGACCTTTCTAACGTTGAATGGAATGTTTGAAGAGGTGGGAAGAGCTTAGGGAAAGCCGGTGACCATGCCAAGAGCAAATGACAGATGATAACACTTGGAGAGGTGAAATTACTGATAAGTAAAAGTAGATATCTTGTGTTATATGCGGAAAGATGTAAACAATTCGAAGGGCTCGAGTAAAGTAAATTATACTTTGGAGACATTCCTGAGATATCGTTATTAGAAAACTTTGAACAGTTTATGCAAAGACATAATCTTATGAGGTTCTAACTTTTAATAGAAACCGGAAGTATGGAGCTAGATGCCTATGAATAATCTCGGCTGCGTTTTTTTACTACATACATGTTCTCCTAATATTGCAATGAAAGCAATATCGATTAAATACGAGGGTAGGTCAATAAGTCCTTAGGAACACCTACGATGGCGTTCATAGCATCGCTAATGGTCTGCTTTTAGTAAGCATCATTCCTCACTAGGAATCTGTCATTTTCAATTTATTTTATGTTTCAATTTTGCATGATAAATTGGGTATGAAAAAAATATCTGCGGGATGGGTGCGGCACTTGCTCTCAGCTGAGAACTTTTGAAGCGCATGCATCGCAACCTAGATTAGTTTCTGCGCATATTAGTAACTGAAGATGAAGCATAGATACACCACTATACTCCCGAAATGAAAAAATAGCCAAAAACAGTGGATTGTTAAAGGCGAACGCGCTCCAAAGAAGGGAAAGACGGTAAAATCAACTGGATGGTTATGGCTACAGTGTTTTGGGATGCACGGGGCATTAACTTCATTGACTATTTGGAAAAGTGACAGACAATAGCTGGACAGTGTTATGCGTCATTATTCGGTCAGCTAAATGAGAAAATAAAAGAAAATCGTCCGCATTTTCTACAGACTTGTTGACCTACCCTCGTAATAAATAAATAAATAAGCAAATGTATCTGTTCTATTAAAAAATAGTTCTAAAATATTAATAATTTAATTATTAAGTAAATCTATCTATTATATAAAAAAATTTTCTCCGGCAGACAAAAAACTCTATACTCTGACGAGTGAGTTGGAGTGTTACGGACTCCGCCTCCGTGTCCTCGCCCAACCACAATTTTTGTTATTATTATATATATATTTTTGTTATACGGCTTTTTATTTGTTTTTCTTATCGTAGCCGCTAGTTCCGCTAGTCGGCGTAGGTGCGTAAGAGCCTCCGGGCTCTTCCCACGTCTGGGTTTGTTTCCCCGACGGTTCTGACACAAACCTCAGCAGGTGGTCACCTGCTGCGCCAAAATTGTCGTATAATATATTCAACAATTTAAATAATATAGTAAGGGAAGGGGTAAGTAAAGTGACTTGGGGATCGGACCGTGGAGCGGTCGATGTTGCTAGTGGCTGGTGTGCAGGTGTAGTGCTCCAAGAAGCCCTACCATTTTTCCCCCACATTACATTTTCATCCCACATATACACAAATCCAACCTATAACAAAATCCTTTTCATATCCCCAGCATAACATTGAATTCAATGTCAAACCAAATCGAACTAAACGATCAGATTCTCATTTATTGAATTAAAATTCATTTATTCAATCCAATGCATTTGTTCGATTCAATTTCCTAAAATCAAACAGCATAATGCATTATTTTCCCATGTATGCTATAAGCAAATAACACCTAAAATTGCCTACAAGATCCAAAACCTAAAAGTGCACGTGTCCAAACAAAGACATACATATTCGATACACCGGCACCCAATTCTTGCGATCATAAACATCATATTTTCAGATGCCAGATGTTTTCTGACTTGCTAATAGACACGGATTCCAAGATTCTAAACTAACAACCAATTTCCACGGATCTTGCGGCCAGATGGCTAACACAAACAAAAACCCCAAGAAAGAATCAAACGATAAGTGGCGATGCGTCTTGACCTTCGAAAGAAGATAAAGATATAGGAGAATTAGAATTTTGAAGTGAGAAGGTGAACACCTTGAAAGAGTGACTTGACTGGAGTCGCTTGGAAGAGTCAGTGAGTAGCGGGCATAAGGAGAAGACCTCCTCCAAACTTATGGATGATCAAGAAAATAAATTAATCCTTTAAAAACGATCAGCCTGTCTTTTACTTTACGGCTTAACAAAAAGTTTCTTTGTCGCTGCAGTGTTTTTCGAATCTCGATTTGATCGTTTCCTCCCCAGCTAACAAAAGTGATTTTCATCAATAGTGTTTACGTCGCTAGTGAATCAAGATAATCGTGCGGTATTAAGGACAACAACGCTAGCCCACTCTTCCCGGGGAACCGGAAGCACGGTGGTGCACCAAAAGATATTATACAGGTTGCAGGGGGCGGTGAGTTCTTGACTCCACCTGTTCAGCTGGCTGTTTATTGATTATGGTTATTATAGATGGGTTTTACTTTTCACAAATATTTTTTCACAGACCTACTATTATTTAATGTAATTTTTATAAGCACAAACTTAGCCGCAGTAGTTCTTCTAATGAGTATGAGAATAGAATTAATTTTAATTTTTTTCCGTTGACGTTTCTATTTTTTTTTTTTTTCAGCGCCAACGTTTTTTTTTATTATTTTTACTGCCAAGTAGAATTTGCATAAAGTAATTTATGCAAATTAGATTCTTGACGATTTTTCTTTCCTTTACAGGCAGAGAGGGAAAATTTGCCGAAATTAGTAGGTGTTGAGCGACGACACGGAGGCGGAGTCCGTAACAGGAGTTGGGCATGATTAAGGCACTTTTCACACATTTTGTATCAACTAACTGTGAGTTTTTTTTTTTTTTTTTTTTTATTAGACTTCTCTCGGGAGAGGCGAACCTATAGCGCCGAGTGGGCGCCCCGAGATGCCATCAAATAACTGTTGCAGTTCTTTTTGATAATCTTGATAAATAGGAATGGAATCTTTGAAAGGTGACATTACGCTCCACCCCAGTCAGGGGTTTGGCGAATGGGACTTTGACGCGTGGGAAGGGAGTTCCACAGCTTCCCCGCTCTGTAACGGAACGAGTTCTGATACAGGGATGTTCGCGCTGTCGGGAGATGAACCACAAACGGGTGCGATCCGTTATAAGACAAGTAGCAACATATTCAGACTTCTGAGTACCGACTTAATAAATGAATAATGTTTTCGTGCACAGGTCTTCCATAGACTTACTTTTTGAATAATATTTTCATCCGATGATGTTTGTCCTAGATATCATTAATTTATTTTATTTATCGTGAGCGTCGATATAGTTTAAAATAACCTATAAGAAATGTTTAATGTAGCATATGTGTGACACATTGCTGAGGAGATAGAAACAACTAAATATATAGGGGATGTAGTTAGGGTTAATAATTATTGCCATTTTTACATATTTCTGCTGTTGGTATGGAAGTTCAAATTTAAAAACCAATTATCGAATTTAATGGCAGCATATTGTGAAAGTACGAAATCAATCGAAGCGGATGTGGTATGTAGGATCCGAAGAGTGTGCGCATCTCCGTTGCAATTTCTGTTAATTAACTGTCATCAAAATATTAGTTTACAATTTTTTAAATTTGAGTCAAGATTATTAAAAATGAAATAGGAATGGAATCTTTGAAAGGTGACATTACGCTCCACCCCAGTCAGGGGTTTGGCGAATGGGACTTCACAAAGGGCTGAACCGTAAAGTCCTACACCGAGGCCATGTCGCTAGAAGAGATGTAGATGGCGTGCAAAACGATAAGCAACAAAAAAGCTCCTAGGCCTGACAGGATACCAAACAAAGCTGTCAAAGTGACACTTAAAAGGACACCAGAGATATTCCAAGCCGTGGTGTAGAAAAATGCGTTCAAGAAGAACCACATCCGGATGCGTGAAAAATTCCATACCTAGTATTCTCGCCAAAAGGAAAAAGTAAACAAGCAAACAGCCCTTCATTCCATTTTCTCATATAGAGGATTGTATATGGTAGATTGTTCGCCACAGGGGAAAACACCGGAGGGCTTTCGGAAGATCAATATGGATTCAGGAAGCCGCGATCAACCATCGACGCCATCAAAACCGGGGTTGGTATGTTAGCCGAGGCAATAAAAGGTGAAATATGGAAAGGAGGAACAAAAAATACCGTGCAGTGATAACATTGGTTGGTGCAAGGCTAATAACTTTGCCCGAAAAATCAAATTACTATGGAAAATTTAACAAGTCTCGGGATTTGCTAAATAAGGCCAAGACCGAATCCCGGTTGTAGTGCCGATGATGATGATGATAACATTGGACATTAAAAATGCCTTCAACTTTTTGCACCTGTGTTGCGTCCCTCAGGCATCGACGCTCTCGATTGATATGATCTTTCGAGGGTTTTTGGTGTTTTGAGTGGTGTAATATACGCCACGAAAGGGTGACGTCAATTTCGGTACGGCTCTAGTGGGGCACCTACTACAAAGGCATAACAACTGTAGTGGTTGCTTTCGCTTATCTATCGCCGGGCCCAACTTGCATCCTTTTCTGAGGCGGTATTCGTTTTCTGTGTCGCCATTTTAATTGAACGGGAATGTTACGTCGATCTTTGCAACATCCGTGGCCTAAGATGGAATTCTCCTCTGTGTCTGCCCACGTGTGTAACCAGAAACCAGAAATCCTTCCACTTAGGATGACTCAGGTAATAACTGATGCAGATATTTCGGATTTTACTATACCTGGACATAACTTAGTGTGTTTCCTCTTTCCACATCGTGTTCTAGCTACATACATACGAAGTGATATTGCTTATCAGCTTCTGCCACAATATGCGCTCTGCTCCAACCAAGAATTTAATTTCTCGTGTCTAAAACTTCACGCTCGTAAACATACTCGTATCATACATGACTGCATACTTTACAGAAGCCTAAACTTGGATAGAAACCCATCCTTTAACGAATTTGATGTTATATCTGATTCTATTGATAAGATCTTGATCCTATATCCCCACACTGAAATCGTTATTGTGGGCGATTTCGATGTGCACAATTCTCAGTGGCCTGGTCACTCTGGACACACAACGCCTGAAGGTCAATATGTTCAGCTCTTTGCTGAGTCAAATAATTTAACTCAACTCGTCAATGAGCCGACACGGGTACCAGATATAGATGGTCATTCCGCCAACATACTGAACATGTTTCTTACCTCCCACCCAAACAAATACACAATTGAAGTTTCTTCGCCCTTGGACACTTCAGACAACTGTGTCGTGTCAGCTAAATTTCCCCTAACCAACAGCAACGCTAACGAGAAAACTCCCAGAAGAACAGTATGGTTCTATGAGAAAGCCAACTGGGAGGGTCTGAACGACTTTTTTGGGAGATTAAATTGGACGTTATTTTTCTTCAATAAGGATGTTGACTCTATAGCGGACACACTGACAGACACGATTCTGCTTGGCATGCGAATCTTTATTTCACACAGAGTAGAGAGTATCAAACCCAAGAGAAATATGGGGTTCGATTCCGGATGCAGAGAAACCATTAAGGCTAAGAGTTGAGCTTCCGGCTGTATAAATCAAACAATACTGAGGAAAACCGGAAAAGATTTGAGAGCTAGAAATGACTGCAATGCATATATTCAACGCGCAAAGTTCTTGCATTACCAAAGAGTGAGACAAAAATACTACACTCTCCCACAGGTAGTAGAAACTTCTGGGCACTTGTGAAGAACATCCAAAACTCGGTCTCCTCATCCATTCCTTCGCTTCTAGTCGATGACAGACCAGTCACCAGTCCAATAGAGAAAGCGAATCTAGTTGCTGCATATTTTACAGCCAACTCAACGCTGCCTGATAGTACATCAGCCCCGGCTCAACTTGAGGATAAAGAGCACATTATAAGCCAGACCGCCTCTGAAGGCGTATTGTTGCCCGGGCACTCAAGGAGCTAAACGCAAACAAATCTGCTGGTCCTGATGGCATTTCCCTCCCTTTTCTTGAAGAAATGTTCCTCTTCACCCTCTAAACCACTGCGGAAACTCTTCCATTTGTCTTATTCTACTGGCGATTTCTCAAATATATGGTAGTCAGCGAACATTCAGCTAATTCCCTAAAAGGAGGGAAGAGATACGCGGAAACTGGACCCAATTTCGGAGGGAGGAAGCACTATGCAATCTGTTACGGGAATCTTGTAATTTTTCTGAAAGTAATCCGAAATCCATTCGGAGCTCGCGGATTTGGGGACGCCCTTTAGCAGATAAGACGTAGTTGGATTATTAGAATGGTTGAGTTTCTTTCTAATGACCTTGCCGGAAAAAAAAAATCATTATGGAAAATTTAACAAGCCCCAGGACTTGCTAAATAAGGCCAAGACCGGCTCCCGGTTGTAGTGCTGATGATGATGATGATGATGATGAGTTTCTTAATACGGGCCAGCCATTTTTCGCGGGTCCAAGAAGTACCAAAATGGACAATTGCCGGGTTGTCATCCGGGTCCGTCACAGAAACGGGGAGGACGGCGCTGGTTGGTGGTGGACGGGTGAGTGTGGTGAAGTGGGAGGAGAGGGGGTTTCGGTCGCGTTGTGTAGTTCGTCAAACAAAGACAACTCACATCGCGGAGATGGGTGGGGTTGGTAACTTTTAGTTGTAAGGATGAGATGGTGCCGACAAGCTGGCCTAGGAGGGATCGGGAAGCCGCGAGCCCATCTAGGACAGTGTCGAGTTTTTGTAGGATAACCTCGATGCAGTGGTTGGGGTAGGAGGAGAGAATGACGGAAAGTGTTAAAGAATAAAACGTAAATTGTAGAGAATACGATTGACAAAAGTTAGGAGTAATATAGGAGTAACAAAAGAAAGCAGAAAATAGATAGATTCAATTGTGTTACTATTAACAATATTATTCTTGGTATCAGCCTTCAATCTCGTTTAAGCGACGTCTTTCTGTGGTTGAGGTTAACGTTGTTCCTCGACTTTGATTCACTTGTAACTGTTGTTTTGCGAATTATTTTGTCCATTGTTCGTTTTACGGTTTCGTCCATTTGTTGAATGTATTTGCGGATTTCGACATTAGTCAGGTTTCTGTTTACTGGCAGATTAAAGTCATTCGAACGCAGTTTTCTTGTTAATGATCTGGTGGACCGCGGCCATCGCATTGCCCCGTAGTTATGGGATCACGAATTCCTGCAGATCTGCGAGCTCGTTCGGAAGCTCTATTACTGCCGTGAATGCACAGTGGTCACTGTCGTATTCAATTGTCCGTAAACAGTTTGTGTTTCGTCTGTTGGTGCTAAGTAATCTCAGCCGTGAGCCGATTAGCAAGATATCTAAGAACGATCTACCTCTGGGGAACGATGGATATTCCGTAACTAGCAGGTCAGTTGTATATTCAGTATGAAACTGATCTAACCAACCAGCCAACTGATTTCCTCTGGCATTAGATATATGATTTCCCCAATTTCTATGTTTGGCGTTCATATCTCCCCCTAGGATAAAGTAATTTTTGCCCAGCTGCAATTGTAAGCATCGAAATAGTGTCTCGAGCTCTGCTATAAATAGGTTATGTTGGTGCTCCTCAGGTGCGTAGACCGCAATCGCATACAAACCCCTTCCTTGCTGAAGGGGTACGCGTACGATACAGGCTTCCAGCACCCGGAACCTGCGCATTTCTCCACTATATATTACTTTATGATTGATCCCTTTTCTAATAAAGATTGCGACCCCCCCCCCCCCCCCCCCCCCCCTTTTAGAGGAGTTAGGTCGGTCTCTTCGTATAATATCGTAGTTTTTATGCCATATCTTGTGTCTCTGGTTTAACTTTGTTTCCCCCGCCAGAAGTACATCAGGCTGTTCAACTTGCAACAGGTTGAAAAGATTGGCTCTTCTCTCAGTTCTTATTAGTGAATTTACATTCACGACAAGAGCTTTTATTAATGTTGTGGTTAGAGGGTTTATATTGACTTTTTGTTTAGATTGGGCAAGTACGAGTAGATCTCGTTTATTTGATTTTGCAGCTGTGTCATCTGTCTCTACAGATATTACCACGGTCGTTGCTCAACTGAACTTGCTGAATGTGTTCCGACTATTCGGACATTTTCCCGCGATACCGTCAATCTGAGAATGCGCATCAATTCACGTTGAAAGTCAACTTCAGGCGCACAAATAAACATAGAGAGTCATTCTTTAGCCGAAACACACGAATGTGGAATACACTACCTGATCATGTGTTTCCTCGTCGTTGTAATGTCCAAGCATTTAAGACCTCGTTTCCTTATCCACTTCCTCTCCTTCCGCTGGCACTGTGCTCTGACATTTAACGGTACTCCAAAATCTCCTTTTGTGCGCGCGTTTGTGTAAAAAAAAAAAAAAAATGTCTGTTGTTTATCAGAAGAAGCCTTAATCGAATGGGCACTCTGTAATATCAAATATTAGGTAGAGCATATCCTTGTGTTTAAAAGGACAAGGGTCTCTTTATTAGACTGCTCCTTAGTTGCTCGTTGCCGTTGCCACCGTGCGGTGTTTTGCTAAGGTTCACTGTGGTTGTCCGTTGTCGTGATGAGCTTTTCTGATGAAAATATCCTCATACGAAATCAAAACACTACCGAGTCACCCCTTTTACTCTATCATATCTCCCGTTTTATCTAATCTCTATCTATCTTCAATGTGCAACCTGTATCTTGTGACACTATAAGAGTTGGCCGTTGAGGTTATTGCAGAAAGGTTGACTGTGCCTTATCATCCTGAGAAAGGTTGGCGCAAGGCTAATAACCTTGCCCGGAAAAACAAATTATTATGGACAATTTAACAAGTCTCAGATAAGGACCGGATACGGATGGAGAGACTTACTAAATAAGGCCAAGATCGGATCCCGGTTGTAGTGCCGATGATGATGATAAGTAAAGGGTAAAAAGAATTTTAGACATGCATGGTCAAATATTACAGATAGTCCTTCACAAACGGTCATGTTCGTCTAAAAACAGAGTAGAAAGTCATCACGCGTAGATGATTGGCTTCTGAACGTTTGACGAAGACGTGTATCTATTGATAAATGCGCCCTCTCACAGGGCAACAATAGTCAACAAGTACAAAGCCAAAATCTCAATAAATGCAACCGATCATCGACCGTATTCTCCAAATTTATCCTCGAGTGACTTTTTCTTGTTTCCAAAACTAAAATTACCTCTCCGGGCAACTAGAGGATATTAAATGAAATTCGCATCAGGTACTGAAGGTCAACTTTCGGTCTATGAGAGGTGTATGGAAGATTCGGTTCGGCATTATCGCAGTTGTGTAGAAAACAATAAGGATGACTTTGAGCCTGATAAAATAAATGTTGGTGAATAAACTTAAATGTCTGCGTTTTTTTTAACGAATTCGGGTGGTTCTTATAGAGAAGGTTGGCGCAAGGCTAATAACCTTTCCCGGAAAAACAAAATATTATGGAAAGTTTAACAAGCCTCAGACTTGTTAAATAAGGCCAAGACCGGATCCCGGTTGTAGTGCCGATGATGATGATGATGATGTTATACAGAAGGTACATCCATGAGAGTCGAAAAAAAGAGCACCTGTACCAATGATTTCTTGCCTTCCGTTTCGTGCAACAGTGGTTTGTCAATAATTAGCTATATGAATTGAGAACTTGCATGTTTAGCCACTAATTTTGCGGTGTGGCACAAGGCTAATAGCTTTGCCCGGAAAAACAAATTATTATGGAAAATTTAACAAATTTTACTTGCTAGTTAAGGCCAAGACCGGATCGCGGTTGTAGTGCCGATGATGACGAATTTTGCGGTGATCGACGCAAAACTCCCCAACGGATTGATACAAAATGTGAATGCAGGTCATGATTAGAATGTTCGCGGAGGTCCGTGTTAAATAAGTGAAAGCATATGCTAATAGTTGTCAACTAACCCGTAACGAATATTATATCACTCTTACATCACAACCACTCCAACGATAAAAAGTCATTCGGTGTTAGTAATGTTTAAGGACCGAACAGAGGTTCGAGAAACTTTTTAAATGTTTCCTTTTATTACTTTTCTGTGGAAAATGTCCATTTAAATTAAATTAGGAAACAAATGACCCATGAACTTTTCCATGAACCCTCAACATTATTGAATGAGATGTAAGCACATTAAAATACAACTTTATTTAATCCTCTAGAAGAATATTGTTACTCCAAATGTCATTGGCATTCTGTGATCCATAATTGAAAGTTTAATCAGATACAATTTAAGCGATGTGGAGGTCCGGCATGTGCGGTTGCTCAACACAAAAATAATCCAACTTTCTTTCTATTAATATTCGAGCAGATGGTATTCATCTGCATGTCCCAAGTTTCACATTATTGCAAAGTTCTAAAGTGAGTATCCTTTATAATCTGACGCGAGATTGTCTCTGCCTCGTAGTCCTCGTTTCGGCATCTTGAACAAGTGCCACTTTCGTGATATCTCCAGATGCAAAATTCTTTGTTGCCATCGTTAAGTGGTGGATTGTGTTTGTCATTCCACTCCCAACCCCATTGAAGACATGATATCAGGAATGGTATGAGTGATGCACCCACCAGTCTGTCCTGAATAAGTACAAGTATTTCCATTTGTAACGTTCGTCAAAGTACGCGTTGCCAACCAAAAAGACTGTCCCCGGTTAACCAGAGGGTCGGGCCCACGTCAGATGAACAAATATGGTATTAAAACGTGTTATGACGACGTTTTCGCATGTGACAGCCTCCCGCACATTTGCAGCACACGTGTGTATCTCACCTATCTGCCTTTGACATTGTAAACTCATGTAAGAGAGGAGTAGTAGTTGAGCATCAGTAATACCATGTTACAACCAACCCGATTGGTGCGTGTCAGTTTCGGGGACAAAATTAAAATGAACTTGACGTAGCAACCTGTCTATCGAACTGACTGGATAAATTATAAGTTATTACGCGGCCGTTCGTTTACCAGAGACGAATCACCTCGGTGTCAACTTCGCCTTTTACAGAAAAACATATAAACCGCACGCTCCGCGTCTATTTTTGAAATTTAATCGCACTACAGATTTATGGCAAACGCATTGAGTTGGCGCCCACATCATAAACGAGTCTTGATATTCTAGGGGATTGTAAACCAGTCAACAACTTGGCCCCTCTGCAGGCTTGCCACCACTCTTAGACATGCGATAATTTGCATAATTACAATCCGTCTAAATTTCAATTGCTATTGACAGAAGCCATGTCCCAGGCTTGCATCTGATTGAACTGGTTTTGGTCGTGGTAAACTACTGTTCCTCAGTGTGCTCTACAGTTCCTCCGGAAAAGAGGTCAATAGCTTGTTCAACTAGTTCTAGTCTAGACACAAGCAAAAAGGCTTTTCTGAATTTAAAACTTCGCCAAGATATTTGTACAATGCGACATGTTCACGCGATGTCGACTGTTGACATGCAACAAATAAAATGGAACGGGCTACCGCAGTACAACAGCGGGGAGGGAAGAAATAAGTTCTTCAAAGACTCCTTGCGGATGTTTTGGTGACAAATTGATTCACATTTTCCGCATCGAGCTACTACGTATGAAGTCGTTAGGAAAATGCAAACATGTCAGAATGTAACTAATTATACCTACGACCAAATTTCACGGCAGAACACCTACACGCAGACCCTTGTTTATACAAGGCAAATAAAACATTCGGGTGGTTCATCAATAATTCGACTACATCTCTCGAAAACAGTATTTGGTGACATTCTGACGCCTATATCACGACCAAATGATATATTTAACGAACATTTGATAATCTTGTGTCAACATTCATGTTTTATGAGTCATAAATAATCCTGCTAGATACTAAACTTCGCCATGGTGTCCGGCTGAGGAACCCCTGTCTCCAAAAATCTGTCAATGTACAGATAATTTTGACATTCCTTCCTTCGATCTCTCATCGCACACAGGGGAGGTCCGACATAAATAGAAACAGATTTGATTACGTCTAAATCGTGAACATTTGCGACCGGTCCTGCGGATGGATTTAATTTCATGTTGACCTACAAATGTCCAATCATCTTTGAAAGTGGTATACAGAATCAAATATTCCTCTGCAGCGTAGATAAATTCCAAATGCTTGGATATTTTATCGTCGGCATAACGTGCATGCGATATATGTGTGTGTGTTGCCGGCCAGTTTGTCAGCACACGAGAAAAAAACCGCGGTTTGTTCGGGAATTATCTACATTACCATTCACCAAATACAAAAACACTGACCCACTAAAAATGAAACGAGTCATGAAACAAGAGTTCAACAGTTTCAGCATTTGGAATACGACGTATAAGCCACGAAGAACAAAGCGGCGTACACAGCGAGTAAGCGTGATCAATAAAAGGCATCCGCTGCACTTTCGTGGGTCATTAAGGCTTTTCTATCAGCAGACCTTCATGGGCTACCTTCGTAGTTACTAGTTTGACCGACTTCGTTTAAGGTGCTTACGCGTCAAACCGGTACATGGCTGCAGTTAAGCGGTGATTGACCTCTGATTGACGAGAGGTTATTGATGCGCCAGCCAATAAATAACTTGCCTTTAATAGATCAATAAAAGTTTATCATCTATTTTTCCTAATTACTTACGAACTCGGTTTCAATTTAGTTATTTAAAGCTAAAGTGGTATTTTACTCTTAGAGTAAACGATAAATTTATTACACCAAGATACGTCCTAGTCTATCAAGTACTTCTTAGTCTAATATCCTCGCTAATATCGGATTAGTCACTAGATTTCAATAAACATTATAAGAGGTGTGCCGATCTAGCAAAGTTGGGGATGTAACTACTAAATAATTGGGAGAAACTTAGGGAAGACTTTTTCTTATAAGACACGCCAAACAAACAGACTTTTCTAAATCAAAACAAAGTTTTCTTTTTCGCGAATTAATTGTACAAACGAGATTTTTAGGTGTCAAAGTACAGTGCGTTCTAAAGAGAATAAAGACACCAGGTATCGTCGCCTGAAGAAAATAACAATGATGTGACAATCGATCCCACACGGCACTCCACACTCATGGAGGTTTTTGCACGAAACGTAGCCACACTGTATTTTTGGTTTACTTTTAAATACAAAATTTAGTTGGGGGAAAAGGAAGAACATATAGAAAAGAAGAATAGATCTATAATACGTTCGTCCTAAATGCCTGGAGATTATGATGAGGAAACTCATGACCGAGCAGAGCTTTCCAATTTCGTGTGATACAGCTGAAGAACGATTCTCAGTGTTTATCACCTGGAATTAAAGTTTAGCTTAAATTGATGCGCATTTTCTGGTTAACGGGTATCTTGCCCACATTTTTGGAGCAACATTCGGCATAATACGAGGGTTGCCTCTTATGTTTCGGGATTTGGCAACCCTAGTGTTGCAATCCGGCAATTGACAGCTCTGTCGTAAAGTTGGACATTTTTGAGGTTATACGCACTCAGAACGTTTTGACATACGAGCGCTATTTGTGTTGTTTACAGTAACTTAAAAGATTCATCTCGGCCCAAAACTGGAATTAAATCGTCAACATTTTTGTGCGATTATTTTTTACAACTTTCGGCGTGGATTAACTCAGCAACAGTGCATGGATGAACTTATTTCAATTTTTGGCGATGAAGCTCCATCAAGGACCAGTGTTTATCGATGGTATGGTGAATTCAATCGTGGTCGTAGTTCACTCCAAGATGAATTTCTTGAAGGTCGTCCAAAATCAGTTGTTGTTCCAAAAACCATTGATGCTGTGCGCGAACTGATATTGGAAGATCGTCATGTGACCTATCGTGAGATTGAGACAACCTTAGGCGTTAGTGGGACCAGCATACATTCAATATTGCATAAACATTTGACTGTCAAAAAAATGTGTTCGCGTTGGATCCCACACAATTTGTCAATCGCCCAAAAAAAGGCTCCTGTCAATTGGTCGAAAGAAATGCTCAAAAAATACGGTCGCGGTGCTTCGAAACACGTCTATGACATCGTGATAGGTGATGAATCGTGGATTTACGCGTATGAGCCCGAAAGTAAACAGCAGTCGACTGTCTGGGTGTTTCAAGATGAGCCAAATCCAACAAAAGTTGTTCGCGCACGAAGCACTTCCAAGCAAATGGTCGCAACCGTACCACTAGAATAACGCAGAACAGTCAATTCTGAGTGGTACACAACCATTTGTTTGCCAGTTGTCTTCCAAGAAATCAGGAAAACCAACCGCCGAAGACGGATCACTCTTCACCACAACAATGCGAGCTCTCACACATCGGCTGCGACAACTGCATTTTTGAGCACCCAAAACATCGATTTGATGGGTCATCCGCCGTATAGTCCTGACTTGGCACCGAATGACTTCTTATTATTCCCGTACGTAAAAAACAAACTGAGAGGTCAACGTTTTTCGACACCTGAAGAAGCGGTTGCTGCATTCAGAATGCATGTGTTGGAGATACCTCAATCAGAGTGGCAAAAGTGCTTCGACAATTGGTTCAAACGCATGCAAAAGTGTATAGATCTTCATGGGGAATATTTTGAAAAACAATAAAGTGATTTTCGATGATCAATATTTGCTTTTGTTCTCTAATCCCGAAATATAAAAGGCAACCCTCGTACATATAGAAATGACTAAGGTGGGATACATTGTGCCCATATTCCAAAGACCGAATCGAGAGATTTCCGACTGGTTTCCCAATAAAATTGACTGTTGTTTTTGGTTTCTATTGACTACGGATAGTGTAGTTTCAGATGCATCTGTGGGGGTTCTCTATACTATTATACATGGAGAACCAACCCACTGTTTCCGCCTTATTTCGACCGCCAACAGCGTGTCAAATAAACCCCAATTCCTCCTACTAACCTATTCACCTATAAATCATGTTTTAAAAATGGACGCTTAGCTGAATTCATTTTTCTATGCAGGTAATGCATAATTGAATTCAGCTACCTTTTTGCCATACGGCAACTCCAGTCCCCTAACCCATGGGATCCAATTCATGTTGGTTAGCAAAAATAAGTTGAATAAAACGACGCGGGTGCACCCTTATCCAATGGCTTGGGTAATTATCGATTTCCACAGCATGTTTCCCACGATAATATTACCCTAGCCAAAGTAGCGTCACTTCTACTGTCCCCAGACACTCCATTCGCTGGGGATCAATGGTCTCTTCTTACAGGTGAATAGCGCAAACTACATTTTCCTCTCCTTCTGGAGTCTACCGAGCTAGATTTTTCATACAACCTTAGATTCAAGGTAGATCGCGTACAACTCATGGTTGTACCGTCTCCGGAATCGTCCTCCCTCATATACGATGACCAACAATTCTCCTTAAGACCTTCCTCTCGAACGCGGCTAAGAGTTCAGAGTGCCTTTTATTGAGCACCCAGGTCTCGGATCCACACATGAGTACTGTTAAGACCAAGGTCGTTTACAGTAGTAGCTTGGGTGTCCGGGATGAATTTCGGGATCTAAAGAGCCTTAATAGACCATAGTAGGCTTTGTTGGATTTGATCAGCCGTTCGCGTTCGAGTTCGGCATTCCAAACAAATTGATACGACTTTCTAGGTTGACCATGACCATAGTAAGTAGTCATGTAAAAATAGCGGGATTACTGTCCACACCAATGAACATCTTTAATGGACTCCGACATGCGAAACATGGGCTCCAACAAAACGGGAAGAAAACAAATTCCGCATATTCGAGAGTAAAGTTTTAAGGGGTATCTTTGGAGGTAAATATTA